>CM053615.1:66167496-66221066 GCA_028646535.1 Procyon lotor
AAAAACAAAAAAAAAACCCACAAAGAGTTTTGCTTCCACTTGGGATGAACAAAGAAAGCTTCCTAGACGATGAACAGAATTTCTAGAAGGGAAGAGACAGTACAAGGCTTCTAGAAAAGGGGCGGGTTTGAGCAAAATCCCGGAAGTGGGGAAATGCAAGCGCGGCCTGCAGTGGAAGTACCAGCTGGGCCGCCCGGCCGGACAGCAGCGTGCGAAGCACCACATCACGGCGGTCACAGGAGGCGCGGCTGTGGAAGCACACTGCCCGGGCTCAAACCCAGACTCCGCCGCTCCCTGGGTGACCTCGAGCAAGGACATTTCCCTTCTCTGTTCCTCCTTCATTCAATGAAGGTGACAAATAGAAGCTTCTCGTAGGCCGAGAGCATGCCCAGCACAGAACGGCAGTCGAGAAAGCCCATCCTTCCTGTTTCTCCATCATCATCCTCCTCCTCCTCGCCATCACATCATTCTTGCTGAGAGGGGAGGGAGCTGGACAAGGCAGACCGCGGAAGGCCCTGGAAGAAATGAGCGGTGTAGGTTCATCCCCGCAGGCAGAGGAGAGTCTAGGGAAAGGACCCCACAGCTGTCTTCTAGCCGTGTAGCTACACCCTGACACATGTGATGAGCTCACAACCTTCTCGGTACCTTCCCCAGGGCTGCCTCAGAAATACCTGAGGAGCACGCTGTCTTCCT
The DNA here is from genome assembly GCA_028646535.1 of Procyon lotor. Lineage (NCBI taxonomy): Eukaryota > Metazoa > Chordata > Mammalia > Carnivora > Procyonidae > Procyon > Procyon lotor. The sequence goes on from CM053615.1 coordinate 66,168,190, forward strand.
GACTTATGCTACTGGCCTTGGGAGGCACCAGGAGCAAGGACCCCGTGGGACTGCAACACCAGCTCTCGATCTACTTTGGGTCCCAACCCGCTTTAAGAATCTGAAAGTTATAGATCCCCAGCCCGGAAAAAGACCCTCAGAAAATCTTGCAGGGTTCTGGACCATAGTGAAATCCCTAGTCTATGAAGCTAGGAAAGATCCCTGCTCTGGTCCTGACAAAAATAGTGAGAAAGCACACTTTTGTCCTGCTTCTCAGTTTCTACCAACTAAACATTATTAAAGGAAAGCAAGGATACGTACAAAGATTCCAATACGCTATTCTTTTAATAGCCCCAAACTGGAAACAACCCGAATGTCCACCTAATGGGCAATGATTAAGTAAATTACGGTACATTCATACAAACGAATGTTCTGCAGCCACTAAAACTTACAATGTAGGTTAGTATTTATTATCTACAACAGAACAAAGGGAAAGGTTGCAAACAAGTCTAGTTCCACCAAAAATACACATACATATAAAAAAGATCTGGAAATATAAACTCCAGGGTGTTCATTTTTGCTGTGTAAATAATGCAAGTATAGGAGTATTTGCTTATCTGTTATTCCACAATAAACATGTACTGCCTTGTATTAAGAAAAAAAAGACTATATTTCAAATTTTTAAGAACTCATGCTATGCAACCGCCTCAAACATAAAACTATTTTACAATAAGCTCCTTTCATAATTCAGAAGCCAGACCCCTTAGATAGCATCCAAGAAAGACCTACCTCTGTTACATTTTATTCTCTAAGAATGGGAGTTGTCATGAGGTACCGGAGACTTTTATGCCTTTTGTACAAGAAAATAAAGTTCTATGCTTGTGTTGTCTGCGAAGCCTGAAACGTTTCTGCTTCCAGAACCCGCAGGAAACAAGAAGTGAGATCTCCTTGGGCTTGTCAAGGTAAATAAGTAAAAAACAAATCGGGGGGGGGGGGGGGGGGCGGTTGGATGAGTGAGGGAGGGCAGCTGGTGCCAGAGGCGCTCTCTCTCAGCCTCCCACTTCCTAGGGCCCTGGTCGAGGGCTTGCGGGAAGAAGACAGAGACACACAGAAAATGCCTCAGGCCAGGAAGATACAGCTCTATCTTGAGCACCTAGTTATTTCTCCAATATTAAAATAAAAACTAGCCTATTTGGAAACCCTTAGTCAAGAGAAAGCGGATTTCACAAAGCTGGGAAAAGCCGATGTGCCTGTGACCTTGGGCCTCCAGGTCCAGGGGAGCTGGTACTAGGACAAGTCTGCAGCAGGCCTGAGCTGCCGGGGTCCTTAGAAAACTCGGGAAACATTCCCTGGGCCCAGAAGCCCAAACTATCCCACGTTCTTTCTTGGAATTAAGTTGAACATATGTGGACCCTCATGAGCCATCTGCTTTGTAATGTATGAAGACGGAGGAACTAAGGTCGAACCTTGGTTTCACCAAGTCGGTTATAACTTTGGGCAACTGACTCTCCTCCGTAAGGCGAAGTTCCTCAAGTAAAACAGGCTGTTCTGAGGACGAGCCCCCGACTCTCAACAGGCAGAGATACGGGCAAGCACAGAGCACCTGTGAGCCACGCACCCAGCACTGAGTCAAGGACTCGTGCTCATGATTTACTTCTCACAGTGCACCAAGGAAAGCCCATGATCTTGAGCAAAAGGAACATGACCTCACTTGCATTTTGAAGAGATCACTCTACTGTGCGGGAAGGGGCCACGGTGGGCCATGGGGGGAAGCCCGGACCCCTGGGGGGACAAGGACCGCAATACCCCACGAGAGGAGACCGTGGCAAACCAGAGCCATGGCAGTAATAAGTCGGTCAGATTTACAACACACGTTGAGTGCAGAGCTTCGAAGGGGCAGCAAGTGGGTGGGGGAGGTACTGAGCGGTATCCACCTGGAAACTCAGGCAAGAAAGGATTTCCCCCAGGAAGGAGGGGGCTGACCACATCCAAGTCAGCTGTCAAGGTGAGGGAGGTGGGGCACAAAACCGATGGCCAGGTTCAGCAAAGCGGCAGGTGTCGGTGCCTCTCCTCTTCTGTGGAGAGGCTGGGATGTCTGAAAGACCAACTCCAGGAGTTTTGAGAAAGAAAGCGGGGCTGGAGAGTCATACTAATGGATATAAAGGAGAGGGACAAAGATAATGACTTCATAGAGGCAATTTAAGCGGATAAAGTTTTAACTTTGGAACCACCTTCATATTTTTCATATTCAAAAAATAAAATTAAATCAGTAAAAATGGGAGGGGAAGCCTAACATTGAGCACAAAGAGAAATAAGTAAGTCTAATTATATTTCAGATGAACAGCATATCAACACTGTAGAAAGAATGAAACCACGGAACTTTTAAATTTAATACCTGACTATGTACCCTTAGACTAAAAACTAAAAGAACTACAGGGCACCTGGGTGGCTCAGTCAAGTCAGCATCTGCCTTCGGCTCAGGTCATGATCCCAGGGTCCTGGGATAGAGCCCTGCATTGGGCTTCCTGCTCAGCGGGGAGCCTGCTTCTCCCTCTCCCACTGCCCTTGCTTGTGTTCCCTCTCCCACTATCTCTCTCTGTCAAATAAATAAATAAAACCTTTAAAAAAAAAATAACAAAATAAAAAAAATAAAATAAAAGGCTTTCCCATTGCAGTGAGAAGAATCTTTGAAACAAGGATGACGACCCTGGGCTCCCTGGAGAAATGGCTAATTCCGGGCAGGCACACTATCAGTGAGGCTGGAACATCTTTTTTTTTTTTTGTTCCAGAAAGTACAGAAGTGCTCCTCAAAAAGATGGAGACCCGTCAAAAGGAATTAACACTCGCCAAATCTCAAACAATTTGAGCATCAGTAGAATGACAGAATGAATACTAATCTATTGAATAAAATAAGAAGCTACAAGCCCACAACACTAATAAACAAATATAAACAAATAAGCAACAAACATATAAACAAAAAGGGAGGTAAAGGGAGACTTCATCCTTCTAGCAGATGCCATGTGATAAAAAATGAAGAAGGAATGATGGCATGAGGAAGAAAATCACCACGTTGCCAGCATCGCAGTGACAGTGGAGGGAAGGAACGTCCAGTAAGACTCAGGCAGATGTCCGAAGAGAAGCCAGATACTTACAGGATTACAAAGTACCCTCCAGTGATTAGTTATATGTCACACAGGGAAATACTGTCATTTATAGCAGAGAAACCGGACACACATCACCTCAGCCCAAGTGATCAAAATTATTTTCACCAACAACAGGACAAGCACGAGCCTCATCAACACAGTACGGAGAACACAATACTTAACGCAGCATTCTTGCCCAAACTGTGTAACTGATCTCACTAAATTTATCTAATCCAATCCCAAAGAAACAACAGATAATCCCAAATTGGGGCACTGGCCTGAACTCTTCAAACAGGCCTACGTCATGAAAGACAAAGGGTGAAGGAGAAAGTTAAAGACAACCAAAGACACACAACAGCTAAATGTAATGTGGGGAGTGAGTCCTGGATCAGAATCAGGAATAAGACTCATAAAAGACATTATTGAATCAATTAGTGAAATTTTAATGTAGACCGTGTATGAGATAATGATCCTATGTCATGGATTTAATAATGGTGCTGTGGCTACATAAAATAGTGTCCTCAGTGTGAGGGGCCACACACTCTGACACTTCTGGGGGGAGGGGGAAAGGGACACGATATCGCCAATCCACCCTTGGAGGGCTCACGCTGATGATGATGGCAATGATGATAATGGTGGGCTCCTGCGTAGTAATAATAATAATGTTGGGCACTTGGAGGGGTGCCCGGCTGGCTCAGCTGGGGGAGCATGTGACTCTTGATCTCAGGGTCATGAGTTCGAACCCCACGATGGGTGTAGAGATTACTTAAAAATAAAATCTTTAAATAATAATAATAGCATGTGGGGGTGCCTGGGTGGCTCAGTCGTTAAGTGTCTGCCTTCGGCTCGGGTCATGATCCCAGGACTCTGGGCTCGAGCCCCGCATCGGGCTCCTTGCTCTGCAAGAAGCCTGCTTCTCCCACTACCATTCCCTCTGCTTGTGTTCCCTCTCTGGCTGTGTTTCTGTCAAATAAGTAAAATCTTTAAAAAATAAATAAATAAATAAAAATAATAATAGCATGTGTATACAGATGGTCCCTAACTTATAATGGTGCAATTTACAATTTTCAACTTTAAGATGGTGTGAAAGCAATAGGCATCCAGTAGAGACTGTACTTTAAATTTTGAATTTTCATCTTTTCCCGGGCTAGAGATAATGTGGTACGACTGTCCCTTGTGACCCTGGCAATGGCAGCGAGCCACGGCTCCCGGTGAGCCACGCCATCACGAAACAAGCATCTTGGACCCACGCCGCCATTCTGTTTCTCACTTCAGTACCGCCTTCAATGGTACCTCAAAACACGAGAGAGTCAATACTTTATTATACAATGGGCTTTATGAGAGGCTATCACCCAGCTGTAGCCTACTGTGGTATTCTGGGCATGTTTCCAGTAGGCTGGGCTAAGCTATGACGTTGGGTAGGTTAGGTGTGTTAAATGCATTTTGACTTACGACGTTTTCAATTTTATGATGGGTCTATTGGGATATAACCCCATCATAAATCGAGGAAGATCTGAATACACACACAGAGAGAAAGAGAAAATGACAAAGCAAATATGGCAAAACTGATGAAGCTGGGTAAACAGTATAAAAGAACTCTTCCTTCTAGTCTCAAAAAAATTGTAATATGATTTTTATTTAAATGCACTAACATCTGTTCAAGCACCTAGCACACAGCAACTGTTTAACAAAGGTTCTCTTTTATCCTTCTTCTAACCCCCTCTGACCCTTGAATATATTTCTTTTACCCATAAATGTCTGGGGGTTTTTTGTTTGCTCATTTCGTTGAGTGCTGCCAACATTTAAAACTCATGAGTTCTTAGCACCTCCTCCCTCCAAAAAAACCCCCCAATTTCAATCTTCTCTTGAAAATTAAGAGCAATCTAGGGCATGGGGCCGGGACCGGGGCCGGAGCCAGGGCCTCACCAGCCGGAGCCCGGGCTGGAAGAGTGGGGACCACTCAGCACGTGGAGGCCGTCACTGGAAGGGAGGGCAGTCGGCGTGGCTCTGCTGTCCCCTCATCAGAGCAGACAGAAGTACTGCCGAGGAGTGGATTCCTCCCCGGCCCCTCCAAAAGAAGTCCTGGGTCAGCTAAGACTCACAATCCCTTGCCCCACTTACCGTTGAGAAACAGCTTTTCCAATTTCTCGAGCAGCTCGGCACATTGATTCAGCTGCTCCTGGAAACCCTCGGCCACGTAGCGATCCACGTCGCTGGCCTGCAGCAACTGCTCGAACGCCGTGATCACGGCATTCATGTGTTGCCGGTAGATGACACACATGCCGTGGCTGTCCTTAATCTGCTGTCTTTGAAGGGAGAGCTCCCGGGCTTGGGACTGAACTAATGAATCGTACCTGATAAAAGAGGGGGAGAGAAAGCGCTTGCACCATTTTAGGACTGAATTTTTTTGACCTTAACACTAATTGGAAAAATGACAGAGCACAATTTTTAAAAGCCTGCAGCTGTACAAGTATACATACTTCTAGAGAAACTGGAAGTCTGCAAGGTCACTCCTTCGATTTCAAAACAGCCAACAAATGCTAGAACAAAGGTTCTTCGGCAATATTTTTAACCTTATAAAGCCCCCAATTACAGTACAGCCTGGCAAGAACTCAGGAGGACAATTAGTTTCCATACGTTCTTCAAAAACATTATTCTGAATTATAGAAACAAGTGCTCCAAAGGCCAGCGGACCTATCACAAATTCTTGTGAAGAACAAAAAAGAAAGTGTAACACCGGAACACAAAAACGGGACTCTCCTCTCAACTGAAAGGTCAGGGAGTAATCATAATCCTAACGACCATTTATGGAAGGTCTACGACCCATCAGTCACAGTACTAGGTGGTTTTTTATAAGTTACCTGCTCCTTGCAATCTCTGAACAAAAGTACACACCTCCTCGTTTATAGAGGAACCGGACTCAGAGATCGCAAAGGTAAACGGGGAAGGTTTCAGACTCAAACACAGTCTGCCCTCAAAGCCCACGCTCTATTATACAAAACTACCTCCTGCCACCAAATCTGTCTTTGCCCTGTGTCAGCCCACGAGTACTCACAGGCACAGAGCAAAATACAAATCAAGGAAAACGTGGCTCCTGTTAACCACGACCACAGTCACCCGGCCCCGGGGTGGCCGGGCAAAGATGCTGACCCTTCCGTTCAGCGTGCTCCCCCTTCCCTGAAGTGAGGACAGTACGTGGGGCTGCTGACCACCTCTGCTGGCAAGCACGCACATAGGGCTCATGGACAGCTGCCATGAAGGGGGGAGCGGTTTCTTGGGTGAGGAAGGACACGAGGACTGCGGAGGGACGGTGAGGGCTTGCACACTGGCCACCGTCGGCATCCTCGGGCCGTCTGCTCAGTCACAGAAGCCTCTTCAAGCCTCAATTCCTCATCCAGAGAACCATGCTTAAGAACACCTTTCCAGGTGATTCTGAGGATTAAATAAGAAAGTGTCTACCTGGGGGTCAGACACGACTGCCTTTCGATAAATACAAGCTTCCGCCCATCTTGCTGTTTGGGAAGGCTTGAAAAAATTCACTCTGGCTCCTGACAATTCAGAACTATGTGTTTGTCTCAAATAAGTGACGAGTGAAGGTCAACTCCACAAATGATCACCTTTTTGGTCATAGCTCCTAAGGCAAAACTGTACATATCTATGCCCTAGGAATTCTTCTCTTGCCACACAGGCTTACTTCTCTAAGATGACCTGAAAGGGTAAAGATATGGAAAATACCTACATTCTTCCCACCCTGCCTAGGACATCAGTTTCGGTCCCACACTAAAAGCCAGCAATGGGGTCCAGGAGTAAGTGCTGCCATTCAGCAAACGTACCGCAACTTACCGAGTGACTGGAATAAAACCTTTGCCCTGAGTTCGCAGCCTGACCAGGGCAAAATCTGCTCTGCCGATTTTGGAAGACACAGCACTAGAATGTGTACAGCCGCTGTTCTTCGTGGCCTCACGTTCACCTCCCCGCGGGGCCCAGCTGCCCTAAACCCACCATCAAGCCTTCCCCAGTACACAAGCCGCCCCGTTGCCAAGCAACATTCCCCTGTACTCATGGGCTCCGACCTAGTGGCAACACCGGGAACTGCAGGCTTCCGGAGGCGGGGAGGCAGCGGTGGGATGTACCTGGAGGGTGAGAGATCTCTGAACTTATTCTGCAGGTTATGGATTTCACTGAAAAGCTCCATGTTCAAATTCTGCTCCTTCTGCAGCTCGTACTCCTGCTCTGCCAGCTGCTGTCTGAGGCCCTCCAGCAGCCCGCCGTCGGTCACCTCTGGAGCCAGCTGACGAAGGATCTTCATGTGCTTCACGTAACGGACTTGGTGCAAACTTGAGAACGTCATCTCGTCTTCGTCGGTACTACCCTTGGACTTGTTCAAGACGTCCTGGCCCCCTTCTGTCCCGCACAAAACGGTGATAATGGCCTCGCTGCACTGGGAGTGCTTCTGAAGCTGAAATAAGAAATTCCGGTAGCCCTCGAGCTCAGTCTCCAAGTCACAGATTTTCTGCTTTAGTTTTTCTGTATCACTTGAAGTGTCAATTTTTTCGGACTGATGGGTCCCAATCACACTGACTTTGGTGGAAAGCTGATTCTTGGAACTCAAGTAGGCAGCTACTGAGGTTGGGCCTGGAAAATCTTCAGAAGGATTCCCTTTGCACGTTGGCAAGATGGCGAGGCCATTGGGCTGGCAAATTTCAGAGTCTGTGAATCAGACATACTTATGTCAGTACCTTCTTTGCTGAGCTCTACCCCTTCTGTCCCTGCAGAGCCTAACAAGCCTCTGTGACTCCAGTCCTTCCTCTTACCTCTCAGTCCACCCTCTTCCTCAGAGCAATTATTCTAAAAAGTGAACTTGACCACGATAACCACCAGCGCCCACCTAAAATTCATCAATATCCCCACTATTGTGGCTGAGGATTAAGCCCAAACCTCTTCTTAAAGCGTCTGGGACCTTCCACGATCTAGTTGCAGGCAACCTACCCAAGAGCATCCCCTCACATCTCCCATGGAGATTCCCAGAATTCCTTGCACACACCAGGCTGTTTTGTGTCTCTATGCTTTTGCATCTGCTGTTCCCTCTGCCTGGATGTATTTGGTCCTCCACGCCCACTCAGGGAAATCCTACTCATTCTTCGACATGCAGATCTAATTCTCCTTCTGCAAAAGCCCATCTTCAAACTATGCCAACCTGCCCCTTCCTCTGTGTTTCCAGAGCACCCTATGCATAGCGCCCCAGACACACACAGCACGGACTGGGTGCGAATGCAGGAGCGACACCAGCTTGGTTGCTTATTTACATAGCAATTAGTTGTTTGGACTCCTCTTTAGCTCCTTCGAAGGAGGGACTGGCCTTCCGCCTTCGTGTTCTCGGGGCCGGTACGGTACCTCAGCCAGACCGGAAGTCCAAAGGGTCTGACAAATACTGGGGAGTGTGTGAGGTAATGCTAACGAGCAGTAATTCTAAAACCCATATGACTGCGGAGAGTCTTCATCTCCACGTCTAACAGTTTCCAGGAGGCGCCGCGACGGCCCCTGCAGTGCGCTGTCTCACTGAAGCACGACCTCGCCAGGAACTATTCCCTGACAGCTGGTTCCAACCCCCAGACGTGCAGCCCAGCCTGTGTGAGCGGTACAGTCGCTGCAGCCAAAGAGAAGGAGGACCACTCCGAGCTCAGCCATTTGCCGGCGACACACCAGCCGCAGGCAAGTAATGTAATGTCTCAGAGCCTTGGTCTCCCCCAAAAAGATGTCTAAGCAGCTGTTGCGAGACTTCCAGCTCAGGCCTGAGTCCAGATCTTCTGTCCTCAACCACATACCACACTGCCCGTTGTCCAGGGGAAGCTCAGCTCGGTATAAGGGGTGTCTAAATGCTTACTGAGGAGGCAGCAGAACATAGCAGAAAAACCCATCTTCACAACCCAACCAAATCTGGTTTCAAACTCTGGCTCTGCCACTTACTAGCTGCGTGAGCCCAGGCAGATTACTTTACCTCTCTGAGCCTCAGTGGCTTCACCTGCAAAATGGAAAGAACACCATTTACTGTGAAGGGTTGTGTTTGCAGTGTTCTGAGGATCAAAGGGGATGGGATCTGCAAAAAGCGTCTGGCACACAGTAGTAAAGGAGCCCAACTACTACTGAGAATCTTTCCTGCCTCCCTCGAACTGCTATAAGATGGAGGAGGATGCCTGTCACAGGAGGCAGGAGGCACCCGAGCAGGGGCTGTGGACCAGGACAAACACTGCAGAAGCAACCATGTGGGTTGGACGACAGGGCCTGGGGGAGCTCTCAGAGGCAAAAGCACACAAAAATCCTCGTCAGACTGTATATTCCAACTTCTGGGTTCTGCAACTTCTTCTCCTCGTGGCTGTAAGCCCATTCTTATCTCTCTGTTCATGATGCAAATACCATAAAATAACTTTTTATTTTAGAAAGCAGCTGCTACGTGACATAAAGGAAGCATTCCTAATACAGCATTTCTACTGTACAAAATTTGCGATAGTCACTAGTGTGTGCAGTCTCTCGGGGTGCAGACATGTCATCCGTCCCTGTTCTCTGGGGTCTGGCACGAGGCCTGGGGCAGAGAACGTACTCTGAGAGCAACTGCTGGCTGAATGAGTGCAAGAGACAGAGACAGAGGGAGAGATCTCAACGGGCCTTTTTTTCTGGTAAATCACCTTCTAAGTCAAGGACCTATCTTTGTCATAATAACCTCATGATAATGGAATATCAAGGCAAGAAGCAACGTTCGTTCACTCGGGGAATAAAGATCAGTTTTGATGAGTTTCATTAAGTAATCATCGGGCAGAGACAAATGTAGTAAGACCCACACAGATGTCCTTCTGTGATGCAGATTGTGGCCAGCTCTGACACTTAGCTACACACACACACACACACACACACACACACGCACGTGTGCACCTCAGAAAGGGGGGCGGTGTGCATTCTCCTACCAACACGTAGCCTCCACTTTCAGCTTCACCCCTCACAGCACAACAGATCTAACGCTCACACACTTGCCCCCAGTCTACAGCAGCTTGTGATTCAGCAGCAAAGATCCGGTTTCCGGACTCCGAGGCCGGTGTCCAGCATGCCTCGCGGCCTGGCATCGACACGCAACCAGACTTGGCTCCCCGCAGCTCAGGAGCCCTCAGTGAAGGGCCAAAGGTGGCTCTTCCATGTAAAATCACCACGTGGCACGTGTGGGCGAGGACGACCGTCAGCTGCGGTGTACGGGGTGAACCCGCAGGTTCAGCAAGGCCTCAGGACACGCACCCTCGCCAGGCCTGGCCAAACACTGAGCACCTCGCCTACGCGAGGACTACATGCAGAGCCTTCACGACGGCCCCGTGAGGCAGCACCAGTCTCCCCATCTTACAGAAGAGGAAGTGCAGGTTTAGAGAGAGAAGGACTTGCCCACGGGGGAGCAAGCCGCAGAGCGCCTCCCTCAAAGCCAGGACGCATGCCTCCAACACCCTGATGATGCATCTCCCCCCTTCCTCAGTCACGTCTGCGGAATCCCCGGCGTGCTCTTCCCGAGGATCTATCAAGGAGCTGCTGAAGAGCAAAGAACAGCGAGGGCATCCCACACGGTACCGGCTCTGCCGAGGGCAGTCACTGAGCAAGTCAGTCCGAGATGGAAACCTGGGGGCCACTGGGAGCACCTGAACACCTGGGGCACTCGGGAAGGCCTTCCCTACAAAGTGACATGGAAGCAGAGACCTGAAAGACAGGGCATCAACCAAGAGGGGAACGTTCGGGCGGAGGCAACAGCACATGCAAAGTTCTAGAAGCACACGCAGACAAAGGGAAGTTCACTGATGCTGGGGATTTGGGATGGAAAGGGAAACCGCCAGACAGGAAGCCTTTAGCCATCAACTAACGATGAGCAAGAAACCCAAAGATGTCCCCGGGCCCATTTATTTGCATTAGAAGAAATACTGCAGCTCTGGAACCTTCTACAGTTCGGCTAAGGGTGCTTCATTGCCTGGTAGAGGGCTTCAAAGCCCGCCATATCCAGAGGCACGTGACCACGTATGCCCCGCACCGGCTGGAGGCCTTGGGAAAGCACACGCCATAACTCACTGCTTCCCGAGAGACCAGCGTTCTCACGGCCGCCCCGTGACAAATTTAGAATTCCTGAAGACAATTATTTCTTACAGGATGAATTAGGTCCAGATTAAAGGTGACTTTTTTTTCAACAAAGGCAGAGGGGAGTGGATCTAAGGTAAAAAGAAAAAATACCAGCATGTGTCCATTCTGCTTGAATGGGAACATGAATATTCTTTTATTGTCCTTTGTGCTTATCTACATGCCTAAGAAGCAGCAGCTGCGACTCGCCTGGGACCTCACAAACGTCCTTGCACCTTTCCCACTGAGCGACCTGACACGGCGCGCACACCAGGAGGCGGCTCGGGCTCACCTGCGGCCCACCCTCCGGGGCGGTGGGAGGCCAGTGGTGCCCGCCTAGCGCAGCCAGCAGCATACGGAGAGCCGCCCGGCTGCAGGGCTGGCCGCGGGGTCCCTGAGAGCACCTGGACCGCTGCCGGGGGATAAAGCATGACAAGTGGCCCGGGGAGCGCTGACACAGCCAGTCTACTGTAACCCCCTCGTCCACCCACTCACCAGCTGGATGACCCGGGGTCGATTCTTTTTAAAACCTCAGTTTCCTCGTGTGTTAAATGGGAATAAGGATGATGTCCTAAGATGCCCGTTGCAGGGCTTAGTACCAATTTTTCTACGAAACACCCCAAGTTGTGCCTGGCACAGTGAAGCTGTTCAGTACACAGAGGGCTTGAGTTCTGACCGGTCTCGTAGCTGGTGTGCTGGTCACTGTCCCCTTCCTTGTCTCTCCAGACACAGGGCATGGTTTCAGTTTCCTTTTGCTCTCCCGGGCTGTCCTGGTAGGCTGCTCCCACTAGGGGCTGGGCTGTAGGCATTCACGAAGAGAAGGAAAAATAAATAAAACCATAGACTTGAAACTTAGCCAAGCAACTGAGAAGAACACAAAGATACAACAGGGAAAATAAAAACACTGGGGAGGCAAAATGCAATTTATAAGATAAAATTAATCTATCGAGCTGCCATAACAGGACATAAAAAGCATAAATATACTGCAGCTTGTCTCAAATGGTTTAAGTCCAGGCTCTCAAAAAACTATGAGTGAGAAAATGAATTCTATAGACTCATGCCCACTTCTTTGGAGAAGAGAGAGGCCCCAGGGTCTACTGGGCCACTGCGGGAGCAGCACCTGGCCGAGGCACCCTGGTATCTCAGCAAGAAATAAAAACAGTGGAAAGTGCATACGGCACACCCTGGACAAAGCGCCAGGGCCCCCGCTAGCCTGAGTCATCTTTGGCGTAAAACTTTCCCTCCCGGAAGTGTCCCTCACTCCTGCCCTGCACTGGTGGGCTTCGTTATCAGCCCCCTTCCCACTAGACAGGGAGGTCCCAGCAGGGAGAGACTATCTCAGTCCTCTCCGTCTCTGTCTCTGTCTCCTACACCCAGTGCGTGAGTCTGGGAACACAGCAGGTGCTCGGGGAATATTCACATGAGTAGATGTCTGCAAGGAAGGATGGAGGGCTGGCGGGCTGGCTGGCTGGAGAGAAAGTGGGAAAGGAAGGAGGGAGGGAAGAGCGACACTGCCAAAGGCCCACTTATCTTGAAACTTCCACTATGGTGAACCCAAGAACCCAAAGATCTGTGGAAAATACCATGGGCTCTAGGTCATCGGAAAGTCCATACGGAAGGTGTCAAGATGCTGGCTTTATGAGGCAGTAAAGGGCGCGCGGGCCTGGAAGTCAGGCAGGCTGGTTGGAATCTAGTCCTGGAAGTTAGTGACAGTGTGACAGTAGCGAAATCACTTTATCTCAGAAAGCACCACCTCATGCTAAGACGGGGATCGTTACTGTTCCTGCCTCGAGGACTGTTAAGAAGACGCCATTAGATCATGTATTAAAGTGGGCCGGGAGGCTGAAAGACTAACAGGGCTCATCTCACGACTGCTGCAGCAAGTGCATGACTCCCGTCGCCTCCCAGCCTTGCGCCACCTGGAAAACCTCCATGTCGGACGTAGTCTCCCATCCCAGAATGCCAACTCTTCAACGGCAAAACCCCAAATAAGCTCAGAGTCCCTCCCTGAACGTGCGCCTTGCCCCCTCATTCTAAGGCCCGGGCTGTCCCTTGGCACTGCTTCTCCTACAGCCGCCCCTGGGCAGAGGCCAGCCCCCCAGCCATCCTGCCCACATGCCCTGTGGTCCCAGACCTGGAAGCGTGTAGGGCCTTGGCTCTTGCGGACACCGCCAGGTCATGCTCTCTTCCCTAAAACCTCCGGCCCTGTGGCTCACGCAGCCAGACCACCTCACTGCAGTCACCCGTGGTCCCAACTCCGAGGCCCTTGAGCCTCACCGACAACGTGGCTCCTAACCACCCCACATTACGGGAAAATTCCTCAGAGCTGTTATTCTAGCCATCTCGGTTCCTCTCCTGCACTCGCTCTCTCGAACCTGTGCCAGGCAGGCCTCGGCCACACTGAGGACCACAGCTCCCTTAAGGCTGCCCTCGATGACTCCCTGTTACTAAATCCCAAGGCCAAGCCTCAGGCCTTGTCCGACTGATTCACACTATTTGAGCCAGCGAACCTGCTCTTTACTCAGCTTCCGGATGTCATCCTCCCATGGCTCCGTCCCTGCCTCCCCGGCTGCTCCTTCTGCGTCCAATCCCTGCTCGCTAGACAGTCCCCATCTCAGTGCCTCGATCTGTTCCCTGTGTCTCCCAGTCTCTGAGCTTCAAATACCAGCGACGTGCTGACATTTGCTAAATTTCCGGCCCTGGATCTCCAACTGCCAACCTGGCACTGCCACGGGGCTGGCCAACGCGCGTCTCGAGGGGCCCCAAGCCAGCCACTGGACGCCCGCCTCTGCCCCTCCTGTTCAGGGCAGCACTGCACCATCACGCCAACGGCTCGTGTGACCAGTGACCCTTTCAAGCACAGGTCGGCCAAACCTGGACTTCTTGGGGCTCCGCCAGGCCTGGGCCTCTATCACACCTACTCAAGTCCAGCAGTCACAGGCCACGTGCAAATCAGTGAGCATCACGGTGCTCCAAGAAAACTTAAAAACGGCCAGTGAGCTTGGCCCACAGGCTATAGTTTGCCCGCCCCTGCTTTAAAGCTGAAGTTGCGGCCCGTCACTCCGCTGCTCCAAATCCTCCGTTTCCGCTCTTACCTGAGTGACAAAGCCTGAGAATGGCCTCGTGGGCCCACCCGACATGCTGCCTCCCCGCCCTCCTACCCACCTCCTCTTCCCTACTCCACTCCAGCCATGTAACTGGCCGCCTTCCTAGTCATCCAACTTCCCGGCTCCCGCTTCCTCCCCAGCACCTGCCGTCTCTCGTCCCCTACACCTGCTCATCAGCGAACTGTCCCGCTCCCCACAACGGGAACGGGCGCCAGGCACAGACTTACATCATCTGCTTTAGTCACTATGTCCCCAGGGCCTACGACAGTGCCTGGCACACAGCAGGGGTTCATCAGTACTTCCTGAACAGATAAATAAAATACAGCTGTTGTTGTTCTTGGTATCATGTGTGGCTGCCGTGTGCTCACGGCAGAAGTACAAAATCAGGAGTCAACGTGTGCACTTCTGTGGACTCGTGAACCCTCTGCAAACGAGACCCAACACCACCTGTGTGCTCACCTACACCGCTCAGTGATGGGTTTGGAATTAGCCCTGAGGAAGCCAGAGGAATATAGCCTGGACGTTCTAGAAAATCCCACCAGGAGGGCTCTCGCTTACATACATGATGCCATATGCCTGAGGCTTCCACCGACAAGGCCAAAAAACCCACCCAGATTCAAGTCACCCCACGGCTGGGTTACCCGCAGACCATCCCAAGTGAAGGGAACGGTGACCTCGCAAGACCCACAAGCACTTACAAGTCCCCTTTATCCAGACTCCGGAATAAAATGAAAACAATAGATTCATTTTCCTTATTGTGTTCCTTTGGTTGTGTGTTTGTCAAGAGTCAAGATTAATCACGGTAATTCATACAATTTATACTCAAACTTACTGCAGTTCGAAACAACAAGGCCGACATTTCAGGCAGCTCTACCGGGTCGTTCATCTAGCTCGCGGAGAATACATTTTTCTCGGTGCTCACCTTTCGGTAGCGTTTTGTCTGGCGCTGGCCTCCCCTCCATCATTGCTTCAGCCAGAATTAACTTTTGGTGAAGTTGCTTGTTGCGGATTTTAAACTCCTTCAGCTCCCCCTGCAGCTCCAAGACTTGGCTCTGCAGCTGGGCCACCACCTCCTGGGTGACGGGGAACCGATAGACATTTCCTAGTGACCGGGACGGCTTTATCAGGATGGGCAGGCGGGACTTCTTAGCGTCCTGAAGAGACACACGCACAGAACAATGAATGCATTTCCTCTGGTCACAGAGGCAACACCCTCACGCCAACCTCGAAAAACAGGATTCAACCCGGCTGTCCAGACTTCTGGTTCCTCGAATGGCATCTATGTTTATCTCCCAGTCTATAGGATTTGGGTCTTGGCAGGTCCCCTCTTGCGACTGGCAAGTGCCAAGCTTTTCCTCCGCGACACCCTCTTGGCCCTGGCCCACTGTCTCTGTGGACATCCAGATGCTCGATATGTAGCAGCCCTTTCTCCAATGCAATCTTCTAAATAACATTTTCTTGCTCCGTAGCTATTTCCTCATTCCCACCCCCACCCCCAGCCGCTCCTCAGTCCAAGCCAATCTGCTAGTCCACCAGAATCGTCGCGACTGAAGTTCTCCGTGGCTAGCGGGTCACTAGGCCAGGGGCCGTCTCCCGGGCTCGGACCCCGAGCTGCCCACCCTCAACATGTCCATTTCCACTGGCTCCCAGGCACTCCGAAGTCAGCCCAGCGCTCAGCTCCTTCCATCTACCACCAGGGTCCGCACCCCAGAGCTACACCATTTCAACACCCTCTGTCTTGGTGGATCGCACCACCAGCCCCTCACTGTGCGACCCAAACCTGCGAGTCTATCAAACTGCTCTTTACAGTCGTCACCCACTCTCGATACTCATCAGGCTCCATTAATTCCAGCTTAGCTCTCTGGACTCTCTGCACCCCCGCTGCCTCCAACCAACCCCAGGACACTGCTGGCAGTCACCTAGCCATGGCAGCCGCCTCCTGAGCGCCCTCCCCCACCCCTTCCTGCCCTTTCATACTGTCTGCTCTCCATACTGCGGCAGGAAAAGGCAGACCTGACATTCCTCACCTCTGCTTACAAACTACTGGGATGCTTCCCGGTCTCTTATGACCAAGGTCAAAATCCCTACCCACAGCCGCCACGCTCTACATAACCCAAGTCACTGCCCCTCTGCCATCTCCCCTATTCCCACACACGCACCTTCTATCAGTTCTTCGAATGTCTGTGTTCTTTCCACCCTAGGGCCTTGGCATACAGTGTCTCCTCTGGCTACAACATGCTTTCTTGCCCACCCCCACCTCTCCCGTAATCCCAACCCGTTCGTTGGGACTCCACTCACATGTGTCTTCCTCAGGACAATAGGTCTTGATTTCCAAGACCAATTAAAAGATGAGCAAAGAGTCTAAAAGACACTTCTCAAAAGGAGATCTACATATATATGGCCAATAAACACGTGAAAAGATGCTCAGTGTCATTAGTCATTAGGGAAATGTAAATCAAATCACAATGAAATACTGCCACTCCCAACTCATTAGGACAGTTTATGATGAAAATAATAACAAGTGTCGGCAAGGCTGTGGAGAAAGTGGAACCTTCAGGCTTCTGGTACAAATGTAAACTAGGGGCAGCCGCTGTAGAAAACAGCCTGGTGGGTCTTCAAAGGGTTAAACGTAGAGTTCCCCTGAGACCCTGCAATTCCACTCTTGCTGTTCACCCGGGAGACGTGAAAACACATGTCCACACAAAGACTTGTGCGTGAATGTTGGTGGCACTGTTATTCACAATAGCTAAAAACTAGAAACAGCTCAAACGCTCATCTACTGATGAATGAATAAGTAGAACGTGCTACAGCCATACAACGGACCATCATCGGGCAATGCAAAGACACGAACTGCAAAGACACGGATGACAGCACGGACGCGGCTCGACAGCACCACGCTTAGTGGAAGTGGTCACTGAGGTCACGTGCTGTAGGATTCCATTTATATATACAAACACCCAGAATAGGCAAGTATATAAAGACAGAAAGTAGATCAGTGGTTGCATACAGCTAGGGCAGATGGGGGAAATGGGAAATGACCGCCGGTGGATCAGGGTTTCTTTTTGGATAATTAAACATGTTCCAACATTGATTATGGTAACGGTTCTACATCTCTAGATATACCAAAAAACAAAACAAAACCAAACCACTGCACTATATATTTTAAACAGATAAATTGTATGATATGTGGATTAGGTTGTTATTCTTTTTTTTAAGATTTTATTTATTTATTTGAGACAGAGAGAGAGAGAGAGCGTGTATGCGCACACACAAGAGCAGGGCGAAGGCAGAGGGAGAAGCAGACTCCCCACTAAGCGGAGAGAGTGATGCGGGCAGGACTCCATCTCAGGACTCTGAGATCATGACCTGAGCTGAAGGCAGACACTTAACCAACTGAGCCACCCAGGCGCCCTGAGGTCATTTTTCTTTTTAATTTTTTAAGTAGAAGGAATCTGAGATGAAAACAGGAAATACTTGGGATGCTGATCAGCAAGGTCTCTCAAGTAGGAAAAGAGAAGAAGGAGGCCTGCTTGCATGTTTTAGGATGTAAAATGCTTTCAAGCACATTGTCCCACAATCCTCCAGTAAGCTCTGCATTCCCAGAACTCACAGGATAATAGAAGTTACCGGGCCTATTTTTCAAAGAACTGAGACGTCCAACAACTAGTCCAATGTCATACAACAAGAAGGTTAGAGAGCCGGACCTCACAATGACTCTCCAGCCTCTACTGCTCAGTCAAGGAAAGTGAGACACTCTCTGCCCCGAAATTCCAGGCCAGAGAGCAGGTTCAAGGCCAAGGACAGTTTGAGGTGGTAAAGGGGACCGATGGTGGAAGGGGCAGGGGATGTCTCATCAAAGAGGACTGCAGAATTATAGTCATTTGCCTGGTCCTCGGTCTCCACCAATCTTTATTCTTGGATCCAAATCTGTGTGTCATATGGCAGGAGAAAAGATATCTGCAAGTGCACAAATGCCAAAGCCAATTTCAGGCTGGAAGACTGCCGTCAGTCAACCTAATGCGGGTTTTAAAATAACACCACACAAAATGCTACCTTATGGGCACTGCGCACAGTCCCACCTACCACCTTATTAAAGATGTCATAAAGGAACTCCTCACTTGGGGGGTGGAAGGGGACAGGAATGCACACACACTGGGCCTGACACGCACCCACACAACCATGCGTGAGGCACCGGCAGGCGCTTGCCACACATTTCCTCATGTTACCACTGCACCAGCCTCCGGTTCCAGGTCACACTGACCCCACTTGAGCCATCGAGAAAGGGAAGCGGCCAGGCCTGAAGCAATCGCAGGCACATCTGTGATGGGATCCCTTACCGAGGGCTCCTCCTTCCGGAGAAAGGTAGGTTTAGAAAATACTTATCCTGGGCACCTGGGTGGCTCAGTCACTTAAGCGTCTGACTCTTGATCTCAGATCAGGTCTTGAGCTCAGGGTCACGGGTTCAAGCCCCACATTGGGTATGAAGCTTACTTAAAAATAAATAAATAAGTATATTCCTGTCTGCCCGTAAAACTGGACTTGAGTCTCTATCCCTACTACTTAATAGCTGACTCACTCTGGACCATGTTCCAAGCCTTTCAGAGGCTGTATTTCTTCACATGTAAAACATCAGGAATACCTACTTAACTTACACGCTTCTTGAGAACATTAAATGTGATGATACAGACACAGAATATCTAGCACAACCCTGGCACAACAACAGATGCTAAAAAATAAACACAGTGGCCTTACTTTTAAAAACACAAGCAAGAAGGATAATTCCAAACTAAAAAAAAAAAAAAAATTAATATAGTTGGGGAAATTAATGAGTTCATTCGATTATGCAATTTTTCTGCACAAATGAGGCTCTCTCCCACACAAACTGGGGGAAAAAAACATCTAGTTTTCCTAATACACAGGTACAAACTAACAGAGCCAGGGCAGATGAGACCATTTCTATTCTAGCCAAACTGCACAAATTTGCATCTGGAGTACCGTTAATATAATAGCAGTGTCTTTTTTTTTTTTTTTTTTTTGTCTTTACTGGTATCTTTAGAAAACCCTTTTTAAGAAATTACAGTTTTGGTGCATAATTTAAAACAATCAAAAGCAATTTTGCTAATGATATATCTAACTCTCTTTGGTATGCACAAAAGCAGTAATTTAGTGGTCAGAAAATAAACTTAATTCTCCATTCTGATGCTATGAAGCAGTGTGTACAGCTGATTTCTCAGATACAAAACACCCATCAGAAACAAGAACATCAACAGCCGTCACTGGAGTTCTATTAGAAACATGACCTACTTCTCCACCACAACACAGACATCTCCCTGCTTTGGGGATCATCAACCCCAAACCCTCTGCCCACAAGGAGTTTAATAAAAGGTCCAATCAAATACTGCCAAGATAGTCTCGCTTTTAATAATATGGCAGATTTGATGGTATTAGAGGAGAAGCATAGAGATAGCATCTTGACTAAAGCAAAATGCATTATTCTCCCCACCCAAACCGAAGCCTACCACTCTGGGCCAGCAGGAGCAGGGGGCCAGGCTGGGAAAGGGTATGGCTGCCCCATCAGGAGCCCTGGGGTCCCAGCTCAGCCCTGTAACTGCAGGCTAACTGTGGGCATTCAAAATCCGGCTTCCTCATCTCTGACAGGTGTTGCAAGGATAAGAGAATGTAGATGAAGCCCACAGAACAGAACCTCTCCACCACCACGTCTGCACAAGATAAAACCAGGGTATTACAACAAATAAATAAATAAATAAATAAATAAATAAATAAAGCCAGGGTATCACAATTTCACTGCAATCGGCAAATGTAAATATCCACCACTCGGGTAAGTCATACAAATTTTGGCACATTTCCCACAATGGAATCTTACAGAGCCGTTACAAAGTAAGATGTTCCTGATACACAGCATGAAAGAAAAAGCTACACACAGATGTATGAATACGACTCCGTAAAGAAACTGCATAAATGTCGTGATGTACAGTCAAATAAGACTGGGCTGGGCCCAGGGAGGTTAAGACGAACACACACCTCTAAGTGCAGGCGAGGGAGACACTGGATTTTGCACACATCAAAAAAAAGCAGGGAGATCAGAGCTGAGTTTTTAAGCCTTTCATCTGTATCAAATAAGAAAACAAATGAATAATAAATAGAAAAGCTTACTTTGTCGGTCCCGCTGGGGAAGGAAGGGGCGGTGGCCTGCTGCCCTGGCACCACACGCGAGTTCTCCTGCAGACCCTCAGTGTGAAACACGGCGTCTGGTGGCTTCTCTACCCAAGCCTCTCTCGTGCCTTGGTTTTGGAATCTGCGCGTGTCCCCCTCCATGGCCACAGTCTGCACGGAGACGTCTTTCAGCTCCAGCTGGGACACCTGACCCGTCCTTCCCAGCTGAGCGGTCTGCGGCGACTTCCGTTCGTCATTGGACTTGGACAATGAGTTGACTTGGGTGAAATGTCCGAGTTCACCTCTTAGCTGAGCAGCCATTTGCTTGAGGGACTTCTCAGTTTTACCATCAACGTGCTGTGCAGACACGCCCTGCTCTGTCAAGCACGCTCGTTCCAGAAGTAGTTCGCGCAGCACTTTCAGAAGGTCTGGCCTGTTTTTCCAAAAGGGAAGGAAGTGAAAGAACTAGGTTTCCCGCTATAGCCTCGTGTCCTACCAGGTTTCCCAAGTTTTTTCCACTCACTGGCCGGTTACTGTTTAAGCACACGGCCCGCTCACCATGTGCCGGGACCCACAATCACGGATTTGATCCCATGTCACCTTGGGACAACCACACCCGGTGGCTGCTGCCTTGTCTAACTCATGGATAAGAAAGGAGACTCGATCTGACACATGTACACAGCAAGTGAGGGGGCCACATGCTGTAAGGATGCAGGCTGGGCCTAGAAAGGAGCAAACGGTCATCGAGAATTGTCACCCCTGACCATTTCGAGGTCCACCCAGCCCCGGGCCCCATTCGTGTATCCAGGGCCAAGTACAGCTCAGGAGGATCTGGTCAACCTAGTGGGCCCAGCAGTGACACGGCCCCTCCCCTGCAGTCAGCGCTCAGTACACAGGTACTGAATGAAGGGATGCCTCGTCTGTCTCCGGCGCCCGAAGACCCACATAGTCCCACCTAGAGTACTGCCCGCCTCTCACCGCTGCCTTGGGGCTCTCCCCAGAGCTCCTGGAGGCCCCCGGCAGGGCAGTGGGAAGTGGGGACCAGTTTACTCGCCGTGGGAGCACACACAGGAGCCCCTCCCACTCCACTCTAAACCCATGTAAGTGACAGCAAAAGATACATAACAAATACTGTCAGGTGCACTATAGGCTTCGAAATCAAGGTAAAATTTATCCAAAGGTAAGAACGGACAAGACCCACAGTCAGGAGAAAGGGGGCATTTGCAGAAAGCACTGGGGGCAGAACTTTAACTCCCACGGTGGAGAAATCTCGTGAGCCAGAGGCAGCGGCAGCACCCACAGGAGGAGGAGGGAGCGAGGGGACAGAGCAGGGCTGTCCACACGCCGGCAAACCACACCCGCACACACGACCCACGGGCACGACAGGCCACAACCCAACGAATCAGAGTTCACACTCAAGAAAATTGAATGAATAAGAAAACCTGAAGATTTTTAACGTAAGTGTATGTAAATCATCTAAAAGAAAAAGAAGGGGGATTCGTTTAAGAAAGAAGAGAGAAACTAGGAAACTGCGACAGGAAATTATGTCAAAAGGGACTGGAGAGGGCAAGGACAGAGGGAGAGGCCAGTGGGAGACCTGCCACCAATATGGAGGTCGGGCTGAGGTCGTGGCGGTCAGCGGTGACAGAGGACAGAAGAGGCCCACCCCGTGCCGCGCGCTTTCTCCTGCCTCTGGCCCGGGTGGCCTCCCCAGATGGACTCCCTGAGTGCACCCTGATGGTCCCCGCCCCGGCTCCCGCTCCACGTGATAACTGACGTGAGGCCTGGCTCCACCGGCCCCTCGGAGCCCTCCAAGAGCCAGGGGACGGCCCTACTCGGCTCTGGCTTCCGACCATCTAGCTCTGGGCCAGACGCAACTCTGTCCAGACCACACAGCCACAGCATGCTGAAGGACGATGAAAAATAAAAAAGTTTAAAAAACAAAATTCAAACGTATGGTGTATTTTTCACTTCTAATACGGAATCATCTAGACTACAAAAACCATCTTAAAATTTAGTAAACCCGGACTTTAAAAATATTTCTGGCACTTTAAGCATGGTAAGCTAAATTGTCCTTTCCTCTCCTTCCCTTAATATAGATTAAAAATAATGACAATTGCTATCCAGCTAGCCCAAGGAGGACCGTTACTCACCAGCAAACAACACACAATAAAACCCAGGAAAAAGATTTTACAAATGGGCAGTAAAAGGTGGTGAAAGAGGCCATTAGAATATACTAAAGTGGGGTGCTGTTAAATAAAACATCTCAAGTGTTACTTTGCCAGAAATCTGTAACAGCAGATTCATTAAGCCGACGCCGTGATCGGGACCTTTTTAATGGTTCAGTCGAGGGTCTTGTCAGAGGCCCAAACGTTGTTTATATACCCTTCCAGGGGATCCTTGCCACAGTGAGAGGTGCAAGGGGGGAGGAACTGACATTTGTGAAGCACTTGCCACGCTTCGGGTCCTTTAAATACACCAACAACATTCAGGCCTCGCTGTGCGACTAGGAGATGGCGGCCAACCCTAACTCCGTCTTACAGATGAAGAAACGGGCTCATCGAGATTCAAGATCCCCTAGCAAAGCGGTAGAACGAAGACCGGAATCCAGATCTTTCTGGCTCCAAAGGATCACTATGCTTTCTACAATTTTCCACACTCACCTTCGCTGCGATGCCGGGCTTCTAAGCATCTGCACTGACACCTAAATATTTCTTGAGCACCTGCCACCTGCCACGTAAGGCAGTGGTATACATGGTGCAAAGGAATCACGGGGCTCACATTTCACTGAGAAGACAGACATATCTTCATGCAAACATTGATAACTAAGTAAGACAATGTACAGCAATGACAAGTACTATGAATTAAGGGAGGAAAGGAGGGAGGGAGGGAGGGAGTCCTGAGACCAAGTGTAAAAGCAGGATTTCCTGTTAGTGGTCAGCAAAGGCCTCTCTGCAGGGCTGATGTCTAGCTGAGATGCCCCAGTCACATATACACCTAGGAAAAGAGCATTCTAAGTAGAGGGAACGGCTAGTACAAAGGCCCTGAGGTGAGAACCAGCCTGGATGCCTGAGGAGCAGAGTGGAGCTCGGTGAACAGGAGCAGCAGCTGATCAGGACAGAGAAAGAGGCAGGCGCCAAGTCGAGAAGCTCTGATCTTACTGTAAGAACAATGGAAGTCCACAGGAAGGTTTTAAGCATGGAACGGATCTGATCTAAGTCTTATTAAAAAGATCACTGTGGCTGCTCTGTGGAGAGCAGACAGTAGAGGAGGCTGTGCTGCTGGTGTCCAGACAAGAGACGGTGGCAGCTGGGACCAAGAGGGAAGTCCTAAGCAGAAGACTAGTGTTCCTCCGACCCATCAAACCCTAGTTACCCCAAGGACTCCTCTAGAACGTTCTCCGACAGCTCTAGCATTTACTAGCTAAGGGGAATGTCAAGTCCCCAAATGTCAGCTCCCACGTTTATAAAAAGGAGATCCCCAGGAGCAAGCAGCACACAGACGGCTGGTGTGAGGGTAAGAGGAGACCGGGCACGCGATGCCCCACGCGTGCACCAGGAGGGGCTGCAGACCATGGCCAGGCCTCCGGGAGGCCCCACGGAGCCACAACCCCACTCTGCTTCGGTGGGCTTCGGGGGTGCCCAGTGAACAACAGCTGCACAGAGAACATGATCAGGGCTGTGGGTTTAGGGTGTGAGAAAACTTTTTCTAACATTGCATCTGGCAGACCTGGTCTGGAAGCCTCTGGAACAGATAGCTCCAGGGCACAGGGGACTGGCCCAGATGTCACAAGCTTGTGTGCTCTCTTAGTCCTCACGGCACCCGAGGAAGTGGTCGGAGAGACTGGGGCCCTGAGAGAGGAAGGCACGGCCCCTCCTGGCCCCAAAGCCCAAGCAGCTGCTACAATGGTCTTGAAAGAACGTACAAGGGGAACAATCTCCTCCGGAAGAGCTGATGTTAAAAATACAAATGTACTGAATGTTTCTCCTTTTTTGTCTTAAGGCAAACACCCTGAAGCATTCCCTCACACGGGAGGACTCCCAGCAGATATAACAAGAAGAGAACTGAAGTTCAAGCTCAACATAAAACAGCGAGTCACGACTACAATGGCAGTTTTTAAGCTGTTGCAGAAACTAGAAGAGACTCCAGTAGGGCTGCTTCCCCTCGCTGACAGCCAGACAGCCCTTCCCGGGGCTCCCAGGACCAATTCCAGAGGAAAGCTTTCTTTCTCTCTTTATAATGGGCTTGCAGGAGGCTCTGCTGAAGTCCCCTCCCAGCCACTAGCGTGCCGCTTAATTACTTAATTGCATGACTGGCAAGGTTCCTTCCAAGACATTTCAGGGGCTCACTCAGCTAAATTACACAGCTCTGCCATCTAAATCCATTTAGCAAAATGAGTTTGTTCTCCCCTCAAACTCGAGAGGAAAAGCAACACAGGGCACCACATCTACCTGGATTCCAGTAACAAAGTGGCCTTCTCGTTGAGAAAAGGGGCAAGCAGGGACAGGAGCTCGCCTTCTTCTAGACTCTGGTCTCCGGGGCAGCCAGGTTTGTGGGGTCCATCGTAGTCTAGAATACTGGAATCTGTGTGCCTCAAGTATCCGTTTTTGCAGCCCCCTTTGGAATAGTCCTCCATAACCTACAAATCAGAGTATCTGGTCAAAATATGGACCTTGCAAGAGAGGAGGGGCATACGTGGAGAGGGAAAGAACAGAGACTAAGAGTGAATGAGCAGCGTGAGCAAGCGGGAGGGAAAAGGCAAGCGGGGCAGGGCAGAGAGCAGGCTCGGCTCGCGGGTCCACACACGCACCTGCGGCCGGCCGGGCAGACGCTCCCGCAAGAGCACAGAGAGGTTCACACCACTTCTCACCCTCACTTCCCTCATCCACAAAACGGGAAGCAATGCCACCTCCCAAGGTGACCATGAGAATCAAATGAGATGACTGACTCACCTAAGGTCCTGGCACAGTGTCCCGGACCCCCCTGGGAACGTCCCCCACCCCACGGCCCACTCCTTGTGAGTTAAGAAGGGTGCAGAGCCCATGCCGTGAACGATGCTTCGGATGTCTATTATCTATCTCTCCCAATGTATCCTCCCGGTTATACATCAGAAAGGCGCCTTACTCTTTACAGAGACATCCTAATTAACGTGACTTTGATTTGTCTCATTAGGAAAGTAGAGGGTTCCTAATTCCTATGGAGATGTTATTTATGGATCCACCTTCTGGGGTCATTGAGGGTCCCAGAGGAGTGGTACCAAGGATTCATCTAGTTAAAGCTTGTACTGGGCATGTCTAGAGGTGCTGCAATTAGCATTCTTCTCCCACCCCCCAACTTTCCAAAGCTGTAAATTTCTTCCACCCATCTATAAATAACTCCCCTTGACTGCATTACTGCTGGTGATATACACACTAGCCATCACACCCCTCTCTCACACTTGTAAAATGATTAAGATTTTTAAATGGAAAACAAGAACCACACAAATGAGCTGTTATTTATAGGGTCTTGTTT
Source organism: Procyon lotor (assembly GCA_028646535.1). NCBI lineage: Eukaryota > Metazoa > Chordata > Mammalia > Carnivora > Procyonidae > Procyon > Procyon lotor. Next base: position 66,194,240 of record CM053615.1, read on the forward strand.
GCCACCAATGTAGTTATTAAATCCATCTAAATAAGTAGCCTCCAAAAAAGGAAAAGTCTAGACTATTATAATTCAAAGAGAGAGAGCATTTACTGAGCACTTAGTACATGCCTATCTATTTAAATATCACAAAAACTCCAGCAAGAACGGATTATCTTCACTGATGGAAAAATTCAGGCTTAGGGGTTAAGCAAGGGTTAACTGCGGTCGCAAAGATAAAGACCAAGACTCGAAATCAGATGTTTGAATTGCTTTGCTTTCCGAAACCACCTACGTTTTATGATCTTGCATTCACAACCTCAAAAACTTGAACACCCTGAAGGTTACAAATGCCAAATCTGTAGTCTCCTCCGTCCCACCGCATCCTGGCCTCTCGGGTTCTTTCAACCTCAGGGAATGTCTGTCCCAAATGCCGGGTATCCACGTAACTGGAGGAACGTTCTCCGAAGGAGTCAAATTCTCAACGATGCCCATGTGACGTTAAGCTGGATCCCAGGTCGGGAGACTGGGGAGGGCCCCTGAGAGTCCTTACACTGCAATCAAACGATCTGGGACCGCATGGAGTCCGGGGACAGCGACTCTTGTCCCAACTCGGTCACTGACTTACCCTGTGCCCTGGAGAAATCCTCTCTCTCAGAGGTTTCAGTTTCCAATGCATAAAACGAATGGGCGGGGTTAGGTCTCTAAAGATCTGACCAAGTCCAACATCCAATGCCTGTTACTCTCTTACCACAACCCTGTTTTCATTTGGCAACTCCACATCTTGCTGTTTCTCGACGGGGCTCTACCACCCCATCTATAACTCCTGAGAAGGAAGAGACCCAGTGGCCCTGCTCTCCACTGGCACACAGCAGGCACTCGACACAGGCAGAACAAACAGAAGAGCCAACGGAGTCATTCCAAACTGGAAGACCGGCTTGGGCACAGAGAGGGGAGGACGGAATTGGGAGTCGGCTGCCGCGTTCCTACCTTGTCACTCTGCTCCAAATGCTGGTCACTCAGGAAATTATTCTCGTCATCCTCTCCAGTTCTGGTCGTGTCCTCGTCCTCCTTGCTAGCCAGAAGCTACATGGAGCATGGAATGGTGTGAAAATGCAACCCAAAAAAGTGCGCAGCATGAATATGTATGAATAAGTCACTGATGTCTTTTTTTTTTTTAAATGCAAAACAAAAAAACAAACCAAAAAGGAGGCAGAAACGAATGCCAAAGCCAGTGAAATAAAAATTAACCAAAGTTAGAGATGCTAGTTCTAGCAAGTCACACACAGCTGCCTAGGATCGGGCATAACTGAAGGACAAACTCCCCAAGAAATAACAAAAGCCATTTCCCCTGCCCTCCCAGGGCCTTCCCTGAGCTGCTGTGAATGAATATGCTGTCTGTTGTGCGGCTGCCATTCCTGCCGTGGCTAAATTCACTTTCAGATTATATAAAAGTAACAAGATTTTGGAAAAAAGCTGTTGATGGAATTGAAAATATCAAATAGCAAGAAGGCAGGAAATGAAATTTATGCTGTGCCCGACTTACGCATCACTTCTCCTATTTAGCACAGGGCATAAATCTCTTTTTGGACTGTCGCACATCTGAGATGGACAGTCCCGACCACACTGTCATTTTGCTGACAAAAAGGCCTCATCACTAATGAGTATCGAGCTTGCCTGACGAAAGCTTTATGCTTTGGAGATGAAGAACAGTTTTCTATAACGACTGCATAAATCCCTATTGCTTCCAAGAAGTGCAAACCCCAAAGCTTCTGCATTCTGCAGAATGGACAGCACAGTGTTCTAAAGAGGGCCAGATCTCAGTTCGCTGGAAGGGCGAACATTCTAGCCCTGGGGCACCTGGATTAAACCAAATAAAAACAGAGAGGAAAGGTGGCCACACCCAGGGAGGTCATCAGTCAAAGCTGTGTCAGAAATTATTACCAAACCTCACCTCGCCAATGAAACTAGAAGCTCCACACCGGCGCGTCCACACCACACGTGGCGCGGAGTCCCTGCCTGGGCGTGGTGTACGGACGAGATTCCTAAGGTCCTGTCTCTACACTTGTACTGATCAATTCCTACATTTAGTCCAGACTTTTCCCAAACCAACGTACATTTTTCTGATCTTCCCTTTATAGGAAACCCTTACTTTGGAAGAAAGCAAACCAAACAAAAGCAAACTGACTTGAGGAAGTCCTTCTATAGAAAACTTTCCAGGACCAGAACACGTTCAACCTCACCATATCCGAATCTGCCATCGGATCAAACAGGACTGATGATCTTACAAATCAGAACTTCCTAAACTATCGAGCATTAAATAGGCTAGCCGTGTGTGAACGTACTTCCCTAAGTCATAAGGGTTTCTACATATAGAGGAGCTTCTCTCCCTCCATCAGCGTCTTCCCTCATCATTAAGTGATAAAGACCAACTAGGACTATCAAACTTGGTGGGAATATAAAAGGTTAGACTACTACAGAAAAAGTACTGGCAGTATCTTCTAAAACGAATAATCCTGTGGCCCAGGAATTCCACTCCTAGGTATTCATTAAGAAAAATGAAAACAGATGTCCCCATAAAGATCTGTACATGAACACTGAACGTTCGTATCAACTTTTATCATAATATCCAAAACCCGAAACAATCCAAATGTATACTAACAGCAGAATGAAGAAACAAGTTTTAATATATTTACACAATGGAGTACTACTTAGCAATAAAAAGGAACACACTGTTGGTTCACATAACATGGATGAACCTCAAAAACAGTAAGCTGAATGAAAGAAGCTTTACACAAAAGAGTCTACTTGATGATTCCATTTATGTGAAAGTCTAGTGCAGGCAAAACTAACACATGGGGGGACAAAAGAAGAAAAATGGCTGGGGGCAGCAGCAACAACTGATGGGGAGGTGTGGGTTAAAAGGAACACGTATTTGTAAAACTTAGTGAGTACAGACCTAACGATCTCTATATTTCAGTGTACATAAACTTAATCTTAAAAGAAAAGATAACCATTAACATACAGAGATTAAGTATTTCAGAGAAAGAAAGTGTACCGGTATTTGCAATTTACATTAAAATTTATCAAAAAGATAAGAAGGAGTGACGACAGATATGTGGGACATGTAAACCGGAGAACCTAGGCAGTGAGTATGCAGGTGTTCACGGTCAGGTTCTTCTTACGTGGCTGTGTTTAAATTTCTTTAGGATAAAATGCTGGGGGAAAGTCTCTCCCATATTTTAGAAAACAAAACAACAGTCTCTCTCTGATTCTCCAACAGCTCTGGTCACTGAGCGCTCCCTGCCTTTCCAAGCTTCTTGAGAAAACTGTCTACCCCCACCTCCCGCAACTGGCTTTTGTTGCCAACACTGTCGAGATTGCACGTGAGAGGTCCCCGAAGACCATCTAACCCAGGACACAACACACGTGGGCTTAGCCTACGGAAGAGGCACGGAGAAGCCCCTCCCCAGGCCTGTGGATAAAGGAAGGGCCCCAAGAAGTTAAGCTAAGCAAAACACTGTTCACTCGCACCATTCCAGGTTGAAATATCTAAAGTCATCTTTCGTTTCCAGAACCACCACCACACCCCTACCCAATACAGAGTAATAAAGATTAACTTTCATTTCTCTTTACCTCTGCTGACTTGGTCAAAATGAAAAGTAAACTCAATTTCCAGCAACGGCCAAGAAATTAAATGTTGTGGACACAGAGAAATGTCCCTCGCTCCATGTGTGAATGACTCATTGGCGACTTCTTATTTTTTCCTGTCTTCTGAGAGTACCTGACCCTCGCAGACACCCCTCCCGAAAACCAACTGCGCTCTCCTGCCTGCACCCCGGCCTCCTGGGCTATGCTCCCTTCATCCACTTTGCCGGTTCCCCTTCCTCCTCCGGGAAGAACTTCCCTCGACCTCAAAAGGCCAGGCCCCTCTGTAAGTGTTCCATTAGCACTCTTTCCCCTAACACACACACACACACACACACACACACACACACACACTCTCTCTCTCTCTCTCTATCTCTCTCTCTCTCTCTCGCTCTCTCTCTCTCCCTTGGCGGCAACTGCCCCTCTGCTTCTCTACACCCCATCCTGGATGGGGCAGCTCTAACCTCAACGCCTGGTGCACAATAAAACACTGCTGAAAGACCGAACAAGTGAATAAAGAGTGTTTCATAATGACAGCTGAGACCAAAAGGTTTTCAGCGTGACCTCTGGTCTTGCTACTCCCAGGGCGTTCTCCGGAGCACCGGAAGCTTATGAGAGACACAGACTCTTGGGCCCCACACTCGGACTCACAGAACCGGAATCTTCATTTTAACAAGATGCCCGGGAAACTCACACGCATGTTTAACTTTAGAAGCACTGCCCATGGTGTCACAGAAACAACACTGAACCAAGTCAGAAGAAGGCTGCAGACCCAACTCTGCCACTAGCTTACCAAAAAAATAATTCACTGTTTTACTGAGTGTCTACTACATGCTGGGCACCATGCCAAGGGCCCTTTATGAACCATGTAAAATTCATAACTTGTGAAGTCAAACTCTTAGAAACCCTCCTCCTTTTAATGAAATTCAATCTGCTTCTGACAAACTAAATTTTATTCCACCACTAATAGCAGAATTTAACAAGCATCTCCTCCTTCTGAGCACCATGTCTGTCCTCTAGAGGCACAAAACGTCTATTTCTTATTCAACACAGCAGCCCTTCAAATACCTGCGTTCGATTAAAGTATGCTCCTCAATCCATGTTCTCCTTCAATGCCAAAAAAAAAGATCTTTGTTTTCCAGCTATGTCTAAAACTGATGACGTAAGTAAATAATAATAGAGACCAGCTCCTTCTGCTCACTCACACACGTGTCCTACATCCCACCCCTTAGAGCGGGGGAGATCCACACTTCACAGGGTTCGTGGTTTGCAGGGCTCACCCCTCGGACTGCAGGCTGCTCCAATCACTGCCGTACATTAATTCTCAACCACATTTTATAATACACAAGAACCAGTAAATAAATATAAAGAAGGAGGAGCAAACCGATTAGAGATGATTTTAATGCCCTTTAGAACCAAAGGACACCTATCCTCAGTCTCCTGTTTGTTTAGTGGGTTTTGAACTGAACTCCCCACATGCAGAGTGAGCACTGTCTTCATTAGCTAAAGAGAACCCACTCCACGGCTACCATTTTGAAGTCGAACCTAACAAACTACATCAAGGGCCTACTACTATTTATACCCTTCGTCAAATTAAAAGTTACATGGGGAGGCTATATATGAAAATAAATTAGATGCCTATTTTATAGCTGTACCTATCTCTTTTGACCTAGCAATTACGTATCTGGGAATACAGTCTAAGGGGGGAAAAAAAACCTAAACCCAGAAAAAGATTTGTGTCCAAAGACACTCATCAGGTAATTTAAAATAGTGAATCACTGGAAACCATCTACATGTCCAACAGTAATGAGGAAGTTAGTTCGATTTCTGCGCATCCATAAGATACAATAATATGCTATACTGTAACAGCAATTGGAAAAAAAAGACAAAAACGGGAAACAAAACCGTATATGCATTGTGGTCCTGCCGGTGTTCATATACAGAGAAGGAAGGATTCCAAAATGTTAATTAACTGTGCGTGTTTTAAAGTGACAGGTTTGGGGTAATTTCTTTTCTCTATTTTAACCCAGTGCTGTGGGCTAATTAAATACTGGAGAAAAAATACAGAATTTTGAAAACACAAAACAGATTTGCTTGCCCCGCTCCCCCCGATATACAGGCTCCCAAGAGCAGGAAGGGTGCCCAGCCCCCACTCTGCAAGCCCTGCTGCTCAGAAAAGGCTGCGCACAGCCTGGGCATCTCCAGGCCTCATTGAAGGAGAACCACTCGCCTACCAGGGCATGGCAGCCTCGCCCCTTTGACATCCCACCCCAGCCTAAGCGACCCCCTCCTCCCTCAGCCCAAGATCCCTTCCTTACCAGGGGGATCTTGGGACCCGCCCACCCCATTCCGGGAAAAGACAGGAAATGGCTTGCAAGGGACAAGGCTTTTCACAGGGAACATCAAGTTGAAATGCAATCTGACAAATGATTCAAATCTGAATCGGCTGGTATGGAGATTTCAGAGTGGGAAGAGGAAAAAGCCTCTGTTCTCCAAAGGACATAATGGGACATTTAACAGATTTTTTTCAAAGGGCAAATGAACAAACAAGCTCGCCATTTACGACTCAAATGAAGCAGGTGAAGAATGAGCTGCTTATTAAAAATGCTGTCTTGGAGAAAACAAACCAAGAGACTTGTTTCTCCCTAAATGGACTGCAGATATTCTTCGTTTCCAAAATTATCCGGAGCCCGGGAGGCTAAGATCAATAACATTCCCTCTCTCAAAGACAGCAGATGGCCAGAGCGCAGCATCAATAACCATGAGCGGCCCCCACGTTGAGGGTGGGAGGAGACAGCTTTAAGGCTACCAGATCTTTCCCCAGGATGTGGCAACAAGACCCCCTTTACCTGGCAAGCTAGGCGGAGTTCAAGACAACCCTAACCAGGAAGACTGAGGGGCCTGGGCCCCAAGGACAAAAAGGCCCCCCTGCCCTGGCGAGTAAGAAGCTCCGGTCCTCTGAGAAAGGCTAATAACAGAGGCCCAGGGGCCAGGCTCTATCCGTGGGGGAGCGAAGCCAGTCAGGGCTGAAGGGAGAAAAGAAGCTCTTCCCCACGGGCATGACGTCAGGGTGCCCAGCTGTACGCGCAGGCCAAGAACGGAGCCTCGGAGACAGCACCTGACGGAGACGAGCAGAGACCCAGAAGGGACCGGGCGGGATGAGGCTTCCCTCGTCTGTCCCGGGGTGGGAGGGCTAAGCAAGTACACAGGCCCCGCCAACCGCAGGCCCTTCGTGGTCCTCCTGAAGACACTGAATGTTTCCTGGCCCTTGTGGACTTCCAGACGCGAAACCCCACAGCCCGAGGGCTCTGCTGGGACAGGCCACTGCCTCCCCGCCGTGTCCTCCGCACGAGGCAGCAGGAGCGCCCGGGGAGGCGTGGGAAGGGCTGGCGCACGTCCAGTCCTATCCGCTGGATCCGCCAGTGGTCGGAGGTCCGGTCCTCCGCGGTCCGGAGGCCACGGGAGTGAGAAGGGGCACGAAATCAGAAGATTCGTACAAAAATGAAATACGTGTTACTCATTCGTTTTCAATGTTAACGGATTCCTTCAAGCGGCATCTACACCGCCCAAATCACCGGGGTATGGCAACTCTGCAGATCCCTCCGAGACCAAATTGCATATCCCTACGTGCCACCCGCGGCGCAGATCCCAGGGCCAGACTCGGGAGTCAAAAGCCATCAAAAGATGGCCAAAGTGTCCATGCAGACACTCCCCAAACTCTGAGGGAGGCTGCTGACCGACCAGGGCCCTTGAAAGCACATCCAGCAAATGGAGTCTCAGCAGCGGCCCCTTGGGACAGCTGCAGTCCGGAGACATCTGGGGGCGGGTACCATTTTGTAGTTAGCATGTAACACGACTGTCTGTCCTTACCTCCGATTGTCCTATTGACTCAAGTCTGTCACCTCCTTGGAAACCCATACAGGAGAGATCGAAGATGGTTTTCTTCAGGTGCTGGTTGTCTGTATACAGTTCCTTCACTAGCTGTACGAGGTCACCGACCTGGGGGATGAGAGCAGAGAGGGAAGTGGCTGCCCGCCGGCGGACCTTGGCTTCCCAGGGCCCCAGGCCTGCACACGGACCTTCCTACTGAGCAGGCTTCTCCGCACCTCATTGGGGAGATCAGGCTGCCCGACTGCACTCTTCCGGCACCCCTTCAGTATGCCGTGAAAACACCACCCACACGCCTGTATTCTAATCCCACGGCCATCCCTCCAAACCCATCCTGGGCTCAGCCTCCATTTCCTCATCTGTGGCGTGGGCTACTGTGGGACCTCATCAGAATCATGGTCACAGTGCACTGAGGTCCTTGGCACGGGCTCCTGTGACAGCTAAGACAATTTCTGTCCGCTACTTGAGGCCCCCTGAAGGACACCCCCTGAGACTGACATTTCTGAGACTGTCAGAGCCTTCTTTTAGAGCATCGACCTTCTTCTCCGTATACCTATCTATGATGTCAGTGATAATAATCATCTTCAATTACAAAGCAATTTACAGCTACTAAAACACTCCCACAAGCTTTAGTCATTCATTCCTTACAAAAATCCTGAGGAGGTGGACAGGCTGGAATGACTAGTCCCATTTTACAATGAGGAGCCGGCATACAAAGAAGTTTATGGCCCAAGGCCCCACGGCTGGGGATTTCTGGGGAATTAATGGACATATAATGACGGCCAAAGGGCCCCGCCAGGTAGGGAAGGGCAGCCGCCTCTGGAGCGGGCTTGGGGCTGAGATCCCAGGACTCCCAGTCCGGTGCTCCTCCTTAAGGCACGGGTCTTGCTAGGCCAGACAGATCAGCAATTAAGCAAACAGCACCTTGGCTGTCTACAAGCTTCAAACCCCAAGGGCTAGTAGTTTTGCAGACTTCTTAAAGGAGTGAGCATCAGGCCCTCCAATAAAGTGGGAAAGCTCCCTGTGACTACACACAGCAGATCCTCAATACAGCAACACGTGAAGACAAGTTGGACCCAACTCTCGAGGTTGTAGTGAGAAGAACAAAACGTTCTGACTCTATAAACACTGACCAAGTGCCAACCACGTGAACTACTTCCTGCCCTGAAACACTGCCACAGGAGGTGCGGTCAGAGGCTATATCTTCCCTATTCTCTGCGTCTTCAAAACTAAGACTCCTCAATGCTCCTTACTCCGCTCTTCCCCAAGATACTGAAATTTTTAATTCTCCTTTCTATTCCTTACTTTTCGTACCTTACACCTACTTCCTCTCTCTCTTCAGAGAAGGACCGCCACCTAGACAAACTCCTATTCACCCTTCAAAACCCACTTCAGGCCTCGCTTCTGCTGAAAAGCTTCCTCTGATCAAGTGAGCACCCCATCCCCCGACAATTAACCTCTCCTTCTCTGTTGCCTCTGCCCCGCACATCCACCTACTTCAGCAACCCCTGCACCCCATACTGCAAACCACTGTTTCCACGTCTGACTACGCTGCCAGAATGTGAATTATTCCAAGACAGAAACTGAATCTGTCATACATACATGGTAATTGTATAAAAATCACAGTCTCCTCTGAGCTCACACTTCCTACTCTTATCAGTGCTTGTTAGGATCCTGAAGTACTAAACCACTCTAATCACACCAACAATCTACGGATTGAGAAACCTGGTTTCCAATTTTAAAAAGAGATTTACTTATCAAATCTGGATCTTTAGTCTTTCAGAAAGCGCGTACTAACTCCCATTGTGCGTGGCAGGTACTGGAAAATCAAAAATAGGTAAGATACAATCACTACCTTGAAGATGCTCACAACCTGGTGAGGATACAGACGCATAACCAGGTAATTCCAGATCAGTACGAGCATGACCTCAGTGCAGTTGGGTACAAGAGGAGAGGAGAATGACCTGGGGGAGGGCCTGGAGAGCATCTGCTAGAGGGGATCAAGCCTGGGCTGGTCCTCCAACCTGAGAAGGAGGGTGTCAGGCACGGGGGCGGCACGCCAGGTAACAGACACGGAAGGAGCAAAGGAGCAAAGACAGGCAGGGAGAGAGGGAAGAAAGGACAGGAAAGGGGCTTTCAGATTCTCACACCTCAGCTCAAGAATGCAAGAGACAACAAATAACCAACAAAGGACCGAAAGTTAACAGGTCAATACCTTTTTCTTAAGTTCTTCTTGAGAAAAATGTTCCACTTGAAACCGATTGGGCTCTTCAAGGCAAATACTCAGATAAGATGTTTGATCACTATAAAATGAAAATGGTTCTTCTGCAAAAAAAGGGAGGGGGGTGAGGCGGGGAGGAGAAAAAGAATATCAGAAATAGATCCTTCCAAGCCCAATCCTAGTATAATCCATATAAGGCAATTTGAATTGGGAGAAGTGGAGGTAGGGGGGTCGCTCCAAGGGGGAATAAGTACAAACAGGGAGTTGAATGTACCACCTTTGGAGCAAAAGTAATTTTCCCTCTTTCTCTACAGGCTGATATCTCAATGTATGGTTTCATCACGGGCTGCAGGCTTTCACTGTGGCCTATTCTGAATTATAATTTGCATACCAAGTCCTGTACCTAGAGACCACTCTGAGTGGCACCAGCGAATGGTGATTTCAGTTTAAATGAGGGAGTGATTCTGTTTAGGTGAGAATACAGGAAAATTAGATGTGACCCTCAAGGGTAGCACTCCAGGGAAATAAAAGTGCCTAATGTATTTTTTACTGGCCCCAGAACCCTCTGTGGTCGTGAGCACAGCAAGTGCAGAAATTGGCTGCCAGATCTAAGATAAGAGAATCTCTGGTCACCTGCACAAAGGTCTGCTTCCTCTGCGCCACAGGTCACATCCCAACGGGGGGGGAAGGCACAGAAGAAGGGCAGGCTATTTACTGAAAGACACCTGTCTACAAACACGATCTTGTTTAACAATTTGGGGATAAGAGCTGATATACCTAAGGTACTAGAAAGACCTACACTTCAAAGGAAGATATCCTGGCTTGAACATGGGTAAATCAACCCCCACCCCAAGCCCGAGCCCCACTTTCCTCATTTGTAAAATGAAGTCAACACCGATGCCGGCCAATGGGGTGATCGTCAGGACCGGAGATGAGAAATGAAGGGCCTGTCCTGTGCCCTGTACACAGCAGGTGCCCCAGACGTGTCGAGCCCACCACTGCCGGTACCAAAACTCGTACCCATACGTGCCAGGTACCAGACTCAAGGCAGAAAGGAAGAGGGTACTGGTGCAGACTCTTGAGGGCTCAGGTTCTAGCAAGCGAGAGGGCCGAGAGCTGCCGTGACGAGCACAGCAATGCTCGAACCACACGCCCCTCACTTGCAGCCCTTCCCTGAGGAATCCACTCGTGGTCGTGACAATGCTAAGAGCAAAGTTTCACCACGAAACGGCAACCTCGGTGCCATGCGTCTGTGTGGCCCAGACTCTGCAGTGGGTGCCCCACTAGGCACAGGGACACGACGCGCTAAGCCCGTCTACAAAGGCTGAAGCCGGACATACACAGACTGGCAGCGCCAACATTAACATGGTCGCCACAAAACAGAAGAACCCAGATGAAATCCTGTGGGCTCCTCATCCCCTATTGGAGTTTTAGGACTTTCTTAAAGTTCAGCACACTTTGAGAAACAAACTGAGGGTTTTAGAGGGGAGCAGTGGGGGGGAGGGGTTGGATGCGCCTGGTGGTGGGCATTAAGGAGGGAACATACTGCATGGAGCACTGGGTGTGGTGTATAAACAGGGAATCTTGGAACACTGAAGAAATTAAATTAAAAAAAAACTCCCCAAATTAAAGAATATTAAAAAAAAAAAAAATTCAGCCGAGGCCCTCCATGTGGGAAAACCAGAGGGAAACACATACAAGAGAGCACCGACCTTCCCGCCTCCGAATTTCACTGATCTGCTCCTCCAGGGTCTTCTGCAAATTCCGATAGGCAAGGACGTCCTGCTCTAGCTGCTTCCGCAAAGCGAAAATGCTGTTTAACTCAGCCTGCAGGCTGTTGATACTTGGTAAAGCGAGACATCAGAAAAAAATTTGTTTAAGTTTTTACTTAAATTCCAGTTAGTTAACATGCAGTGTAATATCAGTTTCAGGTATAGAATAAATATAGTGACTCAACACATCTATATGTCACCCAAAGACACCAGCCATTTTCGAACAGACCTATTTGTGCTTTAAGATACAAAAGCCAAGGGCACCTGGGTGGCTCAGTGCGTTAAGCCTCTGCCTTCGACTCAGATCATGATTTCGGGGTCCAGGCACCGAGCCCCGCATCGGGCTCTCTGCTTAGTGGGGAGCCTGCTTCCTCCTCTCTCTCTGCCTGCCTCTGCCTACTTGTGATCTCTCTGTCAAATAAACAAATAAAATCTAAAAAAAATAATAATAATAAAAAAATGAGATACAAAAGCCAGCCTGCCTCCCCTTGATTATTAGGTCATCAGTGGGTTTTTTTTCTGGTTATAAAAGTAAACGCATGCTTATGGAAAATTTAAAATACAAAAGTGTAAGAAACTACCATGATCCCGCTACCAATTAACATGGGGCAAGCTACGTGGCCTTTTTTTTTTTTTTAAGATTTTATTTGTTTTTAAGTAATCTTGCTACCCAAAGTGGGACTTGAACTCATAACCACAAGATCAAGAGTTGCATACTCTACTGACTGAGCCAGCCAGATGCCGCCAGACTGCATTTCCTCCCAGTCTTTTTCCCTGAGTATTTGTACAAGGTGAAAATAATACCTGACATATGATACTGAAGTGTGTTCCTCACTTAAATATTTTCCTATATTTGGAAATTATTTGCAAGCTTCATTTTCAATGACTACATCATATTAATCAGGTGAATGTCCCACCTTTACTTGAACTCATCCTCTTATTAGTGGACATTTGGATCATTTCCAAGTTTTTTCTACAGGTATAAATACGGAGAGAGAATGTCATTCCTCCGAGTATTTCTCTGCAGCAATGCCTTACAAGGGCTTGGGGGTAGAAGGGGAGGCTCTCCGGAGCCTCTGTGTCACCCGGCACCCAGGCTTCAGAAGAGAGAAGGGAGAAGAGCGAACCTGTCACTCAAAAGACATGGTACTAGGGATGAACTGAGGGGCATGAAGTGAAAAAAGAAAAGAAAGAGAAGGAGTAAATAATAGGATGGAAGAAAGGACTGGTTTAGGGGCCGACAGAACTCTGCTTTGATAGGTCAGTCCCACTCACAAAGGCAGAGTGGGAGGGATTTTTATTTGAGTTGGGGAGTCCCAAGTCTCACATCTGGGTCAGCGTGACACAGTGTGACCTGCACAGAAAGCCTGCATGACACCAGCAACCCAGAATTCAGAAGAGGCCTTAAAAATGCACACCTCCCAGAATCTCTGGGAATCCTGGCGTGCTGTTCAACAGAACCTTCTGGAAATTAGAAGTGTTCTGTATATGCACTACTAGGGTAGCCACTAGCTAAGTATGCCTACTGAGCGGCTAAAATGCGGCTAACCACCGAGGAACTGAATGGATCATTTTTCTTAGTTGCAACGTTGATAGTCCCCTGGCCAGCGGCTACTGACTTAGGCGGCACAGACCCACCAGATGGGCTGTGGCTTCCCCCTGCTGTGGCACCTGGCGGGGATCCAAAGTGAGTGTGCCCAGCTCTCGGAGGAACAGAGACCCCAGCCAACATCTGCATAACAGAAACGATGTTTCACTGGACATCTCTGTGCCTAACGTCTTTCACATTCGGGTCCATTTCTTAAGCCTGATTCCCAGCAGTGCAATTACTGGGTCAAAGTATATGAACATTTTTCAAGACTAGCAAAACAATTAACAAATCAGAAAGCCTCCTTTTTTAAAATCCTGAGAAATACATCACTCCCTGTCCAGTGTCTGACCTGCGGTTCCCTAAGAAGGTCCATCAACACCTTGAGACTATCTGCAAAAATTTAAGAAGATGTGGATGTTCCAAAAGAGAGGGCCCAGGAGCTTTCATCAGGTTTTTCAAAAGGGGTCCAGAGCCCCAAGATGGCTAGGAGCCACCGCTCCAAATGTCTGGGCTACAGAGTCGAGCCCCACTCTCCCTCAGAGATTCCTTCCGGCTCCATCCATCGAACCGCACCTATAAATCAGCATATATCGGAAAGAAAATAAAGCATTATGTCTAATCGTCTGTGCTCGCCGCCTTGCCGACGGTTCCTGGTGAAGTGGTCTTCCTGCGAGGAAAGGAGCCCTACCAGCAGCTTGTACCTCGTTCCATTTCAAGACAATCATAATGATCAATTTGTAAGGCTGATGGAAAAACCTCACAGAGGTGTCACAGCCCTCGCTTGGATGCAGTCGTGCTGCAGAGACACTTAAGCAGGGGAAAAAGGAGATTGTTTTAGCGGAGCTGCTGCGATTTGGGCTGAGGAATGCCGACTGCTTCCCTCCCTCTTCCATTTTTCTGACAGGGTGAAAAGTACACAGCTGCCGCTCCCGTGTCTGTCATTTGTGTTTCCCTAACTCCGGGGCCTTTTCAAGGTGCGAGGAGTTGGTGGAACAAAAGGCGTTTCACCTAGAAAGAAACAAAAGCCCCGTGCATCCCTCCTTCTGCAGGGGAGCGGGCGGGGGCGGCGGCACAGATGAGGAGACACAGCCACGCTCCACACGGCACTGCCAGCGAGCTCCGTGACCTCGGCCAAGTCGCCTAAACGGAGTCCTGCCCGCCCTCCTCATCTGTGGAATGGGGATCATTCCCTCCCTACGTGGGAAAGAGTTGAGCAGAAAGCCAAACACACACGAGACACAAGACACGCATTACTTCCCTCCGCCCGCATGTCCGAGTGCCCCCCAAACAAGAGGATGCTCATAAGCCGAGCTTCCTGACTCTCCTGAGTTGGAGCAGTGATTCCCAGCTGGGGACCATTTGAGCTCCCGAGGGAGAGGCAGCACTGTCTGGACACCGTGGGCCATCACGCTGGGGCAGGGGAGGGCACTTCTGGAAGCGGCAGTAAGAGCTGAGATGTGGTTAAGCACCCCACGCGGCACAGGACCCAGAGGAGCTGCCAGGACTCGGCACCCCCCACCAGCTTCCCAGTTTCACTCGCCCCTCCCCGAGCAGTAACACTGAGCAGCTAAGGCTTCTGGAAAAGGCTCATTTTTAGAGAGCGATGCCTCCTCCCAGAATCTCATCAGCGTGCTTCCATTTTCTCTGAACTCCCTTCACATCAACAAATCTGAAAACAGTCCTCCATTCTCAGAAGACTGGATGTAGGGTTGGGGGGGGGGTCCTTGTCCACTCAACGCTTCCCATGTGCCCGCTCCACCCAGCCCCCCGAGCCACTGAGGAGACGGGGTTCAGCCCCGAGGGCCGTGCGGCCCTGATGAGGGGCCAGGCTGCTTGTGGACAAGCAAGGGCAGATAAGCAGCAACGACAGCCTCCTCACGAGGGCAGCCCCCAGATGAATTCTCAAGGGCCTAGGAGACAGCGGTGGGGCTGGGGGCCCACTCGAAGGCAGAGGCAGAAAGGCATGTGGCACGCAACAGTGAAAACCGCTCCAGCCAGAGCGAAAGGCTTCCCAGGAGGAGCAGTGAGGGAGGATATTTTAACTTTTTATTCTGGAAATTTGTAAACATATACAAAGGAAGAGCAGCTCATATAAGAGCCCTTCCCCGTCTACCCACACCCCAGTCCTGACCACCAGGCAGCCATGGCGGCTCTTGTTCCAACAGTATCGCCACACACTTCCTCTACTTTTGTCCAGTTTTGAGATGAAGCCCAGACGTTGTACCCTCTTACCTGTAACTACCCCACTGTGCAGAGAGAGAAGATCGTGATGTGAGAAATCACTGAGGCCAAGCGTGCACCGGCAAACAGAGGCCCAGAGGGGCCCCTCGGCCTGTGGACACAGAGCGAGGACAGAGCAAGGCTGCTCTCGCCTACAGCGGGCTCTCATCACCACACCTCACTGGTGTGATCACCTCAGCAATCCTGGAAAGACACAAGTCACTCCAGGACCCAGAAACTCGTTGGGAGTTCCTGAGTGGGGTCACTCACCACCTGTGTAACTTTGAACAAGTCACCTCACCTCTCTCAGTGTTCATGGCCTCACGGAACCCAGGGATGCCAATGTTACCTCACATGTCAGCTCTGAGCATCGTATGAGGTAACACAGACAGAAGCACTTTCTTTTTTTTTTTTTTTTAAACATTTTATTTATTTATTTGACAGAGAGAGAGATCACAAGTAGGCAGAGAGGCAGGCAGAGGGAGAGGAGAAATAGGCTGCCCGCTGAGCAGAGAGCCCGATGCGGGGCTCAATCCCAGGACCCTGAGATCATGACCTGAGCTGAAGGCAGAGGCTTTAACCCACTGAGCCACCCAGGCGCCCCCAGAAGTACTTTCTAAATCTATGATAACGTTCAATAAAAACAAGTAGTATTATTATATCATTTTTATCCTATGCTCATTAAGGTAAGAAATCAAATAATCCAAAAATTAAGACAATTGTATTTTTAAAGATATACTTATTTATTTGAAAGCGAGAAAGAGAAAGTGCCTGGGGGGAGGGGCAGAGGAAGAGGGAGAGAGAGAGAATCTCAAACAGAGGTGCAGAGGTGCTCGATCTCATGACTCTGAGATCGTCACCAGAACCAAAGTCAAGAGTCAGATGTGCAACCAACTGAGGCACCCAGGCACCCCAAAACCAGATAATCCTTGATATAAAATATGTTTATGTGATTTAAGTAAGGCAACCACCATCCAAGCATTTTAAGCTCCCTAAGCCAACGGGGAGGGCTTTGCTGCCTCAGACGCGAACCCTATTTATCCAAAATACGTGTGTCTGCGTATGTGTGTGATGTCCAAACAATAACCTTACCTGTCTGGGTCCTGCAGAGATTTTACCAGATGAGTATAGATGTCCTGCTCCTTCTTCAAGACCTGAATCAGCTCTTCGTAGTCTAATTGCTGCTTTTCCTGGAAATGACAATGGGTATCTGACATGAAGGGAAGAATTTCAAAAGAGTACATCCTGACATTATGCAAACATATGTGGGTAGTTTATAAATCCAGACGGAGGTGATCCCTGGTGCCAGGCCCTGGCTCAGGCCACAGTCAGAGAGCACCACCTGCAGGAGGAGTGGGGGAATGACTGTCGCCGTGTCCCTCAGAACGAAGCTGAGAGGTGTGCTTCCAATACTGAACAGCGGCTTATAAAAGGAGCATCACTGCTGCCCAGCACGGCCCTCATGAAACCTCCACCCCTCGGAGCTGCTGGCCATCGCTTTCTCAACACTACCAATGGTGCCTTTCCACACTTGCTCTTGCTCCAGACGAGAAGCCCATCAACCCAAACCTGGAATTAGGGACAAGGGACTTACATTGAAGTAGAAAAAGTCAAGTGAGCTGCACTCTAAAGGCATACCAAACGGAATGATGACAAAGGGATCTGAGGTGGGGCTCTGCTACTTACCAGCCACGTGACCTTAGATGACTAGCTAAAACCAGTGGGTGAGAGTCAGAAATATCAGGATATTGACAGAGACGCGACACACCTCAAAATACTTACTAACGACAGGAAAAAAGAGGACCTATAGAGTCAAGACACCTAGGGGGGACCACCTTCATAAAGTTCTCAAAGTCAGCATGGCCAGCAATGCGGCAAATCTAAACCATGTACCATCGGCTAGGACACGATGAGGGCAGCCCTGCCAAAGACAGGGACCTGAGCCCAGTCAACCAGGCGACCTCGGACAAAGCCCAACTGAAGGACGCTCTACAACAGGACTGGCTTGGACACTTCAGTCAAGGAAAGACTGCGAAACGATTCCAGGCTGAAGACTAAAGAATCAAGACAGAGCAACGTGTGATCCTAAATTGGGTCCTTTGGCTATGAGGGGCTTTGTGGGACAAGCGGTGGCATGGCAGCAAGTCTGCGGATCGGAAGGTCATGAAGGGTCTGCTTATTCCTCGCTCCTGAGGGCTGTGCTGGGTTATGCAGGGCAGTGTCCCTGCTCCCAGGAAGTACACACATTCAGAGGGCACGGGGCTCCATGCGGGCAACTTACTCTCAGATGCCTCGGGAAAAGTAAAATCCTTGGTTCTTGAAACATGCCTATAAATGTGAAATTATTTCAAAATAAGAAAAGAACGTGAAAATAAACAGTTAACATGCAGAATATCTGGCACAGAGTCCTGCGTGGACTGGATGCACCCGAATGTTGCGGGGAGACCCTCAACACACGGGGACTCGGGCGCTGCGCGCAGCCCCGTCTTTCTGCTGACCTAAGCTTTCTCGCAAAGTTAACTTAGCACCTAGGACAGGGGTTCGTAACCCCACAGAAACTGCAGGAATACCGTTACTGCTATAAACCACAAAGTGTCCGTGTTTTCCTGTGACAAGGTCATCAAAAGAGTCACTCTGTGTATGTCACAGGTACCTCAAGTACCTTGAAATATTTATTCTTATCACTACCTCATAACCGCTGCAGCACCACACTCAGCCCGCGATCTCATTGCTGAATGCATTAACAAAGAAGCCCCGCTTCCAAAGCATATTTTTAAATACTCTCATGACCGAATTTCAACGGGGCTGGTTTCCTTTATAATGCTGTGCATCTATGTTACGCATTTAAATCCTTTTCCAGGGAAGAGATCCCTGGCTTCGGCAGACTACCATGGGGATGCAGAGGGCAAAAAGTCATGAACCCCTGAACTGCGGGGACGCTGCTATGCTTCTAGCCCCGAACAAAACAAGGCAGAGGCACCACCTGCTAAGGGGAAGGGGTGCAAATGCTAAACCACCAGTCTGGTCATGATAAGTTAGTTACCCAGCCTGTTAGAAATGTCAGGCCCTTTTGTAAATCATGCCACATGTCACTGGCACGAGGCGTTCCCATATGCCTCTTGTGCACAGTGACAGTGTCACGTGGTGGGATGCTCTCGGCTCCCACCTGCACACACCATGTGCGTCGACAGAGGGTCCCGGGGAAGAACCCGGGGAAGAATTTAAAGGGTAACAAGACCACGTCAGCCACTATGCTCAATGCTCCCTGGGCTTTTTCTCACAGAGTCCTTACAACAACCCAATGAGCTGAGGTGGGACCCCTCCCCTCACTTCCGTGATGAGGGAACTGTGGCACAGGGGGCCAGCGACAGGCCCGAGGTCAGGGGGGAGGCAACATGTGAGCCCAGGCAGCCAGACCCTGAGGCCCGTGCTCTTCAGTCCACCTTTCGATGCCCCATAGTGGATGCAGAGCACTGGGGCTCTTGGCAGGGTCACACTGTCCCTGTCAGCCACATAAAAGGCAGCCGACAACGACGAAGAAAATAAAAAAAACCACTGCCTCTTGAGCACCGACCATAAATGGCTGTGATGGTTAAGAGTGTGTGACCCTACTGTGTGACCTTGAGCAAGTTCCTCAACCTCTCTGTGTTTTAATATCCAAACCTATAAAATGAAGGTAATGATTCTACATAGCTCCGAGGGCTGTGAAGGAGACTTAATCTATACAAAGTTCAAACGGTGATGCCTGGCACAAAGTAAATACTTGGTAAATGTCAGCCAGAACTTCTATTCCTACGTCCTGGGGCTTTGCTAGGCACCTTACACATATCATCGCTAAACGAAACCAGGGAGATGTGTGACTCTCTCCATTCTTCAGATGAAGAGACTGATTCTGAGAAGAGAATATTTGTTTGAGTCCATCCAGCTAATAAGTGGCAGTCAGAATTTGCACTTAGGTATGTAACTTCAAAGACAGTCAAGAAGGGCCAGGAAAAGAAACAGGTAAGTAAGGACTTCGGCTGGATGGAGTAGACTCCAGATGTGGAATGCGGGTGCCCAAGAAAACAGTCCTGACTCTGTGGCCCCTGTGTCTTAAATGGATGGCGGTGGGCCGGGCCCCGGAGGACACCCTGCAAGGTCAGGGCCCGGATGCCTGGCTCAGCTCCCTTCCACCCTTCTTGCCGGCAGCTCTTCCAAACCCACTCTCCTAAGCCCCCACCTCCACCTGCCCACTGGCCACACCTGCACTTCCTCTCTCCCTGCTCCTCCTTCTCAGTGGAACGAAGGAACCCCTCCGTCTGCGCTCTGGGTGGAAACCGGAGACTATCATTCACCCCTCTCCGTGGACACACTCCCAGCACCTGAGAGGGTCTGCTTAGGCCAAAGTCTCACCAGGAAGCCTTCCAGGAAGAAAAATGCCCTCTTCCAGCCCCCAGGGCACTGTGGTTCACTTTCACCCCAGAGCCAGCATACCAACCGCCTGCTGACGGGCTGGAGGGCCCCATGTGGGCAGCCACGTCCCCGGCCAGGCCCAGCACCTGGCGCAGACCAAATGCTGCCACAGGTACTTGCTGACCTGATGATTAAATAGGTAAGAGGAAAACACAGGGACCAACGTGAATCTTAAGAGCAGAGATTCCTGTGGATATTTTGCATAATGGAAGTCAGAGTGAGTCAACGTCTTCCTAGAAGCAAATAGCTCACCCATGTTAAATAAATGAACTCTACAGAGCCATTTGGGTCCCATTTCATCAATCACCTATTCCCCCGCGTTGAATCATGCCCCATTAGAATGAAGTCATTTGGCTCCCTCAGCAGAGCTGACAACCCAGCAGATCTTGGCGTAAAGGCAGTGGGCCAGGCTGCCTCGAGGGGAGCGACAAGAAGCACCTGCTCAGCAGGAATAAGCCCCTCTCCCCCGCTCCTGCCCCTCCAAACAAGAAACAACCCAGACGGGGGGTGGGGGGTGGGGGGGGCTCTCATCCCAAAGAAGACCATGATGGTCACACACCTACTTGTGTCTGACTCTGTAGTTTGTTCTCCACGGCCCTTGGTGTGACCACCCAGCTCACCACCATTCCCCTGTGTCATCTGAAAACTGTCCCTAAAACACGGGGCAAGACCCTGGAAGACCCCTTCTCGGTGAGCCAGCCCCTGGACCCACACTAAACCAGTACGAGTCTCCCTCCAGATTCCAAGATTTCAACTGAGAAACCAGAAGTCCAGGACACTGGGTGTGGATCACATCAAACACACAGCCCTAGAGTCTCAGGCTTCTGCCGTCCAGGAGGCTGCCAAGGTTTCACCCTGCCCGAGACACGGCCCCTCAGCTCTCCGCTCTCCGCAGGCACCTGGGAGAGCCCCCAGCATGCTCCCAATAAATACTCCCTTCCATCGCTGTCACTGTGACCGCCCGACTCCATGTTGGATCCTACTGCTTACACTGGGAAGAGCCTTAACTAATAACTAATGCAGTGGGTTATTTCCAACCCTATCAGGACATAGGCATGCAAGGCCCCCATCTACAGATCAGGAAGGTGGGTTTCAGACAGATTAAGTGACCTGCCCAAGGTCACAGAGCTAAAAAGAACAGACATTCCAACACCAAATCCAGAGCATCCTCTACTCTGCATAGCTTCCTCAATGACTTGAAGGAAACACGTGTAATGTGCAGACCACAATCTGAGGACATGGCAGATATGTAAAGAGAAAGCTTAATGGCTCCCCTCTCGGTAAGCAGGGCAATTCGGCGGCCTGGTAGATGGATGGTGTCTCCTTTGGTAGGTATGTCGCAGCTCGGCAACAAAGACATTTATTTTAATACTCAGAAAACTCAGCACCGATGTCCCAACCATGTCAGTAGCCAGGCTATAAATCTCTGGCCGCAGCAAGTTAAATACAGCCAGTGTGCTTTCCTCCCTGTTCTTCAATTCCAGCATTAATTCTCAGGATCACACAGTGATTAGAGGCAAAAGAGACTGCCCCGAGTCCATGGAGACCTCATCATGGCCTCAAGTTCTTTGTAGAAATGGGCAGAGGATAAACCCTAAATCAACACGAAGTGGCCAAGGGCACCGCAGGAGAAATCCACATTTTCCACCAAGAAAGAACTACAGCGCACCTTTCTTGGGGGGAAGAAAACCATAGGCTACAACAGCTAGGACTGTGTAGATGGGCACCAAGAAATTTATAATTCCAAAACGATCATTTATAATTCTTCATCCACAATTTGCAATTAGTCTTGCAGAGCAGAATTAAAGCCTTTGCTAAAGCACTTGGGCATTCTGCACAGTAATTTAAACATCACCAAGATCTAAGTGTAACCAAAAATGATAGGACTTTTTATGCGTGGTTCTGCGAAGTGCAGACAGCGCCCATGCAAGAAACCCAAAAAGTGGTAGCTGAACAAACCAGTGAGATTAAACTGTAAAACACTCAGCCTGTTCAATAAATGTATAACCATCTCATTCAACATTTAGACACATTTTCTATGACTAAAATGGGATTCAAAATAGCAAAGTTTGATGAAATGCACTCAAATCAGTGAAGATCTGTCCATCTAAAACACCTTGATGGGCTGCTATCTTGTTTCAAAACACTGAACTGTGCCTTATTGTGTTTTTTTTAAGGTTTTATTTATTTATGTGTGTGTGTGTGTGAGCAGGGGGAGGGGCAGAACACGAGAGAGAGGGAGAGAATCTCAAGCAGACTCGGCACTGAGCGCGGAGTCTCACGTGGGCTCAAGCTCACGACCCTGACATCATGACCTGAGCCAAGACCAAGAGTCGGATACTTAACTGACTGAGCCACCCAGCCACCCCCCCAGCCAATTAAATTTGGTCAAAATCAAGTAACTATATGCAAGATTGACTCACAAAATATTAGCTCTCTGAGATTTAGTGATTAGACGTCCCGACATCCCCAAGTGGTGACAGAGCCAAGAGAAATAGACTTCTGGCCCAGCCCAGGAGTTCCACTACTTTATAACACTTTTATTCAAGAGAACTGGCAAAATGCAAGTCCACGAACGGTCAGAGTTAAGAAAAAGCCCCCACCTGCAGCCACTGATGCCCCCCCAGAGCAGGGCTGATCCTGAGCAGACCCACAATGCAATGGCTGCTACCGATGACCCAACCAGCCCAGGGGCCCCTGCCCCTCTCTGTAGCCCCTTGGGGACCTCAGGGACCTCCCCAAGAGCCAGTAACTAGAGGGCTGTTCTCTGGCCCGAGAGCAGGAACTCCAGCCCCACCGCCCGAGTCTGTTCTGACGGCTCTGCCCGTGCTGCACCGGTTGTTAATTATTTTGAGAATCACCCTTCACAAAACCACGAGTCATGATCAGAGCCATTCATCAAAGAGCTAATTTGCGTAAGAGAGTTCTCTGTCTTTTGAATGTATGAACTTAATTAAAGCCAGGTTTAAAAAAATAAAACTTGGCCTATGATGAGTTCCTTTCCTTTCCCATATCTGGCTGCCAAGTTGCATTATATGCAAGCTGGGACTGGAGGCAGGGCGTGGATTCAGAAGAATCTGTATGCGTCTCTCACAAACCCATCGAATCATTCATTCATTCACTCAACAAACACTTACGTACTAGGCCAAGGACTGGGGTAGGCATTGGGATTTAGACATGAATTCCAGTTCCCTACCCCGAGGCACCCATCCCTGGTGTGAAGGGGCTCCGGTGAGGGCAGCAGGAAGGTGGACCCTGTAACATCCATTCAAGGATGGGCGAGCAAAGGGCCGTGTGCCGGGGAGGAAGAGATGTCGCCACCAAGCAGGCTCAGAGAAGGAAGCAGTAGAGCAGACTCGTCCTTCACAGACCGGACAGTAGTGACAGTGTCTCTAGGTGACACGAAGGTGACAGTAGGGAGACACTTTTAGGGACGTTCAGGAGTCACCCAGTAAACAAGGAGAGAAAAACCATTCCAGGCAGATGGAAAAGCACATGCAAAGGCCCAGGGAGAGGAGCCTGGCATTGTCAGGAACCTGCAAGAAGTCGACTGTAGTTGGAGATGACGGAGAGCGACCTGACGCCACACCACGAAGGGCCTGCTGGGCCCGTTTCTGTGTGTATTCGAACAGGAAAACTTTCTTGACGCAGAAATGACATACACAGAGATCACACAGTGGAGAGGTAAGCCCTGGGACAGCAAACACGAGGCTCCCCTCTAACGAGCTGTGATTTACCAGTTTCCTGTGGGGTACAGATACCAGCACTCAGCCCAAGGAGACCGACCTATGAGGCGCGCAGACGAAGAACCTTCCTCCTACTTCTCACAAGCGCTGGCAGGAAGGCACTGGCGGGCGCTAGGTAAGAGGAGTCACCACACACGTGTCAGAAAGCACATGGATTCCCCTGCAGACATTCAGGTTGGGTCAAGCCTACCTCCGAGAAGATGCGGCTGCTGCCTGGTGACCGCAGCGAAGAGCGCTTTGCTGGGAAGTCCTCGGTCCTGACCCTGAGCTTCCCTCCAGTCTGTGAAGGACGAGTCTGCTCTACTGCTTCCGAACCTTTTTCACTGAACGTCTAAGGCAACAAAACAAATCATGAGGAGGTTTTCATCAAGAGAAAGAATTTTAACAGATTGTCCAAAACTTTTTAAGGGAAAATATTTTATTTTCCTCAAAAAAATTTCCATCATCCCCAAATACTAGGTGATTATAAAACTAATGCAAGTGCCTTTGTTATTTGCCACCAGGAGAAAAGCAGCCTGTGGCCACGGAGGCGGCAGGGGTGGTGGCAGTCATTACAAGGTGCCCTTCTCCCCACTCCCCAGACGGCCGCCCAGAGGGTATGGAGGACCAAGCCCAGGCCCGGGCCCCACGGGACAGAGCTCCCATCCTGGGTCCCCCCTGGCCAGGAGGTGGTCTCTGGGTCTGTATCCTATCCTACAGGGTTACTCTGGTGATTAGAGGAACCATGTATCACAACTCAACAAAACCCAGTCTCTCTTGAAATATCAGATATTTGACAAAACTGAAACCATCTATATCTACGAGATTTGACTTCTAGGCAGAAAGGCTGTAAATGTTGTTTTGGGGTCTGGATGCAGGTGAAAGGGTCCTTCGTGATGATGCACCTCACTGACCCCTTCAGAAGGTCTGGCATTCGATAATAGCAGAGGACTGGAGACCGTCTCTCTGGTCTTTTGGCCAATTTCAAGCATAGAACCTACTCCTAACTATTTAAAATCTACTAACTCTGTCCACTCTAGGTCAGAAATTAAGGGCAAGGACCACATCTTATTCCTAAGTACCGATCAGAATTACTTCATCAAGTCAAATATTTATGAGAAATTAGATGAGCACAAACATGAAAAAAACAGAGGCAACTTTTTATAGAAACCTATTAAACTATAAACAGCAAAAACTAGAAATCAAATAACCAACATGGACTTTCGAGAACTGCCATAATACAGCTGTGCTTGACTCACACTTTTTCATTTTCCTTTCCTAAAAGTCCAAGTATATGTGCACATTGTTTAACAATAGTCCACATGGCTTATTTGAAAAACAGTGTCCCCCCTCTCCACACCTCATGCTTCTCACCTCTGGGTCCCACTCCCAGGAAAAAACAACTTCCAACTACTCGGCCTCTTCTGCTATTTACATTACATTACTACGCTCACATTGCTTGACTTTTTTTTTCTTAAGTAGGCTCCACGCCCACTGTGGAGCCCAACATGGGGCTTGAATTCACAACCCTGAGATCACGACCTGAGCCAAGATCGAGAGTCAGATGCCGAACCGACTGAGCCACCCAGGCATCTCACTGACTTAAGGTAAGATTTGTCTCTTGGCTCATACCACAGATGTTTAAGGGTTTAGTTCTCATAACACCTGCCCTCCGCCCAGCACTATCCCGATAGTTATAACACAATTTCAGTTCGACAGTCCGCATTTACACTATTATGACCAAACACCGTGCACGACTCACCTATCTAGCCTTCCGTGACTACATTTCCTTTTGTGTTTGTTTCTTTGCTTTCCTTGGAATCAGTAACAACTGCTTTGTTCTATTTATTCACTTAGTTCCTTAGGTAGATTTATCTCTAAACTCTCTTAAGAGAACTTAAAAATGCCTCTAGATGGGGCCAGACACATCAGGTAAATGCTGGGTTCTATTTCCACTTCTTGGAGAAATCCCAACTGAGGCCTTGTCTCAAAAGCTCAAATACAAGCTCTCTGCGTTCTGGGCCTTCCCATCACCACATCCCAAGAATCCCCTACTTGCTGGATCCCATGTCTCTCTCCTTTTGGGCTTCTTCCTCATTTGTATGAGATCACTGTCCAGGGGTTCCCTGCAGGGGGTCCCTAGGAGGCAGAGGGTCTTTCGCACCAGAAGTCGGAGAACGGCTTTGTTTGCCCTCACTCTTGCTGCTGGCTCGGCTGAGTATGGAATGCTGGGCTGGACACCACTCTTCCCCAGCAATCTGGAAGCCCTGCTCTCCTGCCTTTTGGCCTCCAGTATTGCTGCTGAGAATTCTAATGTCAATCCGGCTCTGGGTCCTTCACATCTCACTTTAGAACCTTTCAGATCGCTTTTTATCCTCACGTGCTACGATTTCACAAGGACGTGCCTTGGGGTGTGGGCATCTCACCATTATTTGCGCTAGAAACAAGGGGGCCCTTTCAACGCACAGGTGCCTGCGCCTCCACTCTGTAAGCTCTCCTACTGCTTTGAGGGTTCCCTTCCCTCTGCTTTGCCTGCCTCATCTTCAGGACCTCTGGTCAGTCACATCCTGGAACTCCTGAATCAGGCCTATCCCTCTCATTTCCTCACCTGTTTCTCTATTGGATTCCATTTTCTAGAAGGCTCACTCAACTTTATCTTCCAGCATTTCTAACTCTCCTATTAAACTCGTTATATCTGTAATCATACTTCCAATTTCCAATAGCTCATTCTTCTTTTCTAAGTATCTTTTTTATCCAATCCTGATCTTCGTTCTTATCTAAAGATGTTACAGTATTAAGGTTTTTTAAAGCTGTCTGGTTGCTTCTCATCCTTCCATTTCCATGGCCTCTACACAGCCTTGTTGTGTCTGTCTGTCTTTCCTCTTAGACGCTTTTCCCATTTGGAGAGCTCAGGCTGTCCATCTACCTTTAAAGGGAAAAGTGCTCAGAAGCTGAGTGTGGAAAGAACACTCCGATGGCAGGCTCACTGACAGAGGACCAGTTGGGGACATGCTTGTTCCGCTGGAAGATGCCCAACTGGCTTTTCTCCCCTCAGAGGACTCTCAATGGCAGGGATGCACACTTCCACTCCCATTTTCAGTCAAGAGACTCACTCCTGATATAAATACCGGACCAAGACAAGATGGCGGAGGTGTAGGAGGCACGGAGAGCACTGGGATCCAGAAAGAGGCTGAAAACCACTCTAAAAGCCGGCAAACACAACAGCAGAGAGAAGAGAATAAGAACAGCAATTCTAGGAGCAGAAAATCAACCACTTTCAAAAAGGTAGGAGTGGAAAAAGTGAATTTAAAGTGACGGAAAGAGAGACCCC
>CM053615.1:66229471-66241992 GCA_028646535.1 Procyon lotor
CAGTCTGACCCGCGTCTCTGCACTGGGTCGCTCTTAAGAACGACTGGAGATGCAAAGATACAACTTCAGCCAGCACGGATCATTTAAACTGCATACTGTTCCACCAGGACTCCAATTCAGACTCTTCATAGCTGACTGAACCAAAAACAAGGCAAGGGCAGCTCTGACCCTTGGTAAGAACCACACGACCTCAGGTCTGTGGGCCCGGCCTCCCCAACCAGCCTACAGACACCGACTACCAAATGCCGTGTTTTGACTGCGGATCACCAGAGATGCTCTGCACGCTGTCATAATCTCGTCTGGAGCTATCCATCAACAAACACATGTGAAACCAGAGGGGTTCAGGATGAACTACCCTGAAATTAAACCGGCTCCTGTCAAAGCACATGGGATTAGCCAGCTGGGTGACGGGTACAACTTTAATTAGATTCTTGGGCTTTAGCCAGCAAATGCATCCCCACAGAGCTCAGTGCCCAGGTACTGAAGCACACACTTGTCAGAGTAGTGGATGACAGGTCTCCTAACAGATGAGAGCATTAGGAGACAGTCTGGGGAATACAGCTAAACCAGTGTCTCATAGACGCTGCTTCTAAAGGAGAAGAAAAAGACTAGCACTTGCCCCTGTCCCTCACCCACCCCAAGTAGCATACAGAACTCCTGAACCAGAAAGAACAAATCTAAAATAAAGGTTTACCTCTATTGCTTTCCACCAAATGTGCATGCGCACACACACACACGCACGCATGCACATGCACACATATGTACACACTAAAAGGAGAGTCTTAAGTCCCTGGAGCCAAACAACGCATTAAAGTCAAGGTGTGAAGGCAAGGACGTGACAGTCCAAGCAGCATTCCTGTTAGTAACCACACAAACCAGGACACTTTCAACATCCCAGTTAGGACACGGACTTGGAAATACCAGGTTTGTTGCTGGTTTGTTGCAAGGGCCTCCTGAATGTCCTTGTGGGGATGTGGGTCCCGCTGGTAGCAAGGAGGTATAATACAAGAAAGGGGATCTATCTGCGAGACCTTCATGTTTGAACTTTTCTGGCTGTAGAAAGAGCTCCCAGTAAAAACCAAAGCTTGTAATCACCAGAGCCTACCGACAGCGCCCGCACCACTGCAAATACACCATGAAAGTCCCCTGGATAAACAAATGAACGACTGCAAAGGATACCACGTGCTGAGTCAGCCGGCACTAGGTCGCGCAATCGCAGGCAATGGGAAGGAGTGGGTCGCTCATGACCCAACCCCGCAGTGCCCGGGCACCATCGGACCCGGTGGTCTCCCACGCCGCAGGGGCGCCGTCGCACTCCGGAGAGCTTAGGAGCAGCACAATGACTGACAAGAAGGCTCTCTGGCATGAGCAAAGGGTGGCTGGCTCACACCCAGAAGGTAACAGGGTGGCTGACCATCAGAAAGAATCCAGGGAAAACAAGACCAACGGGAAATGGCCAGACACTGTCCCACAGACTGGAAACCGTACTCCTTACAAGCTCATGGACCCGGGTGGTGCAGATGCGGCCGCGACGCTGCTCTCACTGCAGGTGAGGCAGTCCAAGGCTCTGTCCTGCTCCCGGAAGCCTCCAGCGGCCCCCAGAGGCAATACTGCCCTTCGGCCGGAGGGCCAGCCAAAGCTGTGCTTTTACCTTAACCTGGTCATCGTCAGACCCCGGAGACCGCATAACCGAATTTCCCTTTTTACTTTCGCTGCCAGGAGCCACCAGCTGAATATAAGTCACCAGTTTGGGTCGGGGGTTGGGTACCACAGCGTGCATTTCTCCTTACTCACTCTGCTTCCATTTCCCTAGACGCCCTTTTTTTTCTTGACCTGAATGCCTTCCCCTTTATTTTTAATCTCATTTTTGTGACTTCCCACAAACTTCGGAAAATGTCTTTGAAACATCAAAAGGAATAAACGGCAATCTTTAAAGCGCCAAATAATACTTCAGAATACCTCAAATCGGGCATTTTGTTTTGTTTCCCCCAAAACACCACACACGCTCATATCTCTGTGCTTTCGCCCTCCGTACGAAACCCTCTGCTCCCTTGCCTATCGTTAACCTTTATTTAACTCAAGCTTCAGAACCAGTTTGCAAGTCCCTTTTCCCGAGAGCCTTCTCTGATCCTGCAAGCCACTTCCTGGCTCCGTGTCTCCATGGTATCACACCACTATCGTGGAACTGTCCCCACGCCTAGCAGAGGGCCTGCATGGTGTTCAATGGTGCTGAATGCGTGCATGGATTCCTTTCCTTTGCCAGGGCAGGAAGAGAGGCACTACGGGCACCTTGGGGGTTCAGCTGATTAAGCACCCGACTCCTAATTTTGGCTCAGGTCATCACCTTAGGGTCCTGAAATCAAGCCCCGTCTTAGGCTCCACCTCTGCATTTATCCCGGCACCGTAATGCAAAACACCACCCATGATGTTCCCCGGACGCCAAACAAGCCAGCAGCTCAATGTCTAGGATGAAACATTCCTATGGGACGGACACAGCTGAATTCTTAGACCGTAACCGGAACGTAAGTACAGATACAACCGTGAGGCAGTGCAGACGCAAAAGGAAAGAAACCGTGGTGAAGACATCTTAACGGAAACACAGGTATGACTGGAGGTTCAAAAGCAGTCACAAGGAGATGCAGGTAAGTATTTAGAGTAGGTAGTGTCATCTTTGGTCTGGGTACCTGCTCATCCTTCCCAAACACGTGCTTCTGGAGGAGGCTGTCAATGTGGAGCGCATGCGCGTGCCCTCTGAGCATAAGCACACACTTCTGACAAAGGAAGAATGGGCACTCGACCCACATCGGGCCTCTGCGTCCTGACGGGGACACAGTGGGGGCAACGGAGTGTGAGAGTCCTCCTTCCTCTTATGTAGTAAACCAGGAAATATGTGACCCCAGCAGGCCAGCAAGAGCGGCCCAATTGCCCAGAACTGGAGTAAGGAGATGTGAGAAAAAGCCAGCTCCCAGAGACCGAGCTTTGGACCCAGCAGCGTTCTGTTCTCTCTGTCCCTCCAGCACTGCAGTCACACAGACAGGAAATTCCTCTTTTTGCCTAAGTTACTTTAAGCCGGGTTTCTGTCACTGGCAGAAAAAAAACCAAAAACCCTCCTGCCCACAGTATACGTGACCCCAAGCCCTTCCTCATGGTCAGGTTCCCCTTACTTTCTTCACCAAATAGCCCCTGCCTCCTTACAAAGATGTGCACGCAGTACAGAGGAGTACAATCAGCTGTCAGCAACAGCCCAACATTATTCCAGAAGCACCAAGGTCTACACGAATAAGTGAATTACGGAACCACCAATGTCTGACACCAGAGGGACAGGTAAATAAATTACAGCATCTCCACTGGATGTAATATTATGCAGCCATTTCAAATGTTTACCAAGAATAAGTCATGATATAAAAAAATTACATATACACATACATATATATATATATGTACATGTGTGTCCCCAATTCAAATTCTATTGAATGAACCTTTTCCCAATGACAGTGGGGTGCGGTGGGGACGAGCTATTTCAAACTAAGAGGAAGTTATCCAGCAGTAAGGCAGTAAGAACGGACTATGAAAACTGCACCTCCATCACAGGGCCATCTGGCCAGCCTTTCTTTATCTCCCCCACACAGCACATTACTCAAACCTTATTCCTCTCGCTCAAGTGTCACCTCCTCCTAGAAGGTTTCCCAACTACGCCATCCCACAAGGATCTTTTGCACTGACTCGACAGATTTTAAGCTGCTTTACATTTTGTCATGTATAACATCTCCATCGCCCGTAGAAAAGAGAAAATTTTCAGAGGTCACATCTTATACTTCCATCAATATATAAACCAGGCACACTTGGGTGTTCAATAACATACAGGAAACTTATTTTAATAACACATAGTAAACTGCTACACTCCAAGATGGCTGGTAGCAGCATAAATTGGGCCAGCCCTTTAGGCGAATGATTTGGCAACATGATTGACTAGTAGAAAATATCTGTACCATCTGACATAGTAAACTCACTCAAATCCTAGGAACTTCAAGGGAAAATGCCTTTAGGCCCAAAGATGTTATTATGGCATCACTTAAACAACCAAGGAGTCCGAGAGAGCAGGAAATCAAGAAAGGCATGTGAAACGTATTCACCGAAGAGCATGCACCATTCAACATGATCGTTCTGGAGGCCGCACATCATGGAAAGATGCCCATGATAAAGTAAGGGATCAAAGAAAAGGCACTAGGGGCACCTTGGGGGTTCAGCTGGTTAAGCTGAACGTAGTCGGCCTCTGACTAGATTATGGGTCTAGTTGCACCAGGTCTGAAGGGTGACACTGAAAACCAGGAAGAGTTACTGCATTATTAGGGGGTTAGAATGGTAGGTGATGTGTTATTTTTCTAAATTTCCATTACCGTTCCCTTGATGTTCATTAGTATTTTTGTTAAAATATACAAACACTTGTATTTCAATTCTCACGTCAGTGTTAGCGTTAGGATTTCAAGCAGTGGATTCTGACTTCCCTGCCCATAGAAGCCACTAGAAAACTAAACTGTAGTACCTTGTGGCTCCCTCTGAGACCTCTACTCTAATGACTCTGTCCACCCGAGGTACTCTGCTAGCCCAGGGTGCCCGTGCGCGTTATTCATAGTATGTCAATGATCAGACTCAGACCCTATCCCTCCTCCCTGAGCCAAGGCTATGCGTTTGAACATGACTCTCAGGATGCTGAATACTTAAGGTTAAATATAATAGAAATTTTCTCTTTTTTTAAAGATTTATTTATTTGAGAGAGAGAAAGTACGAGCAGGGGGAGGGACAGAGGGAGAGGGAGAGAGAGAACCCTCTAGCAGACTCCCTGCTGAGCACAGAGTCTGAACTGGGACTTGATAGCAGGACCCTGAGATCATGACCTGAGCCAAAATCAAGAGTTTGACCCGTGGAGCACTTGAGTGGCTTAGTTGGTTAAGGAACTGGCTCTCGATTTCGGTTCTTTCCCTCTCCCTCTCCCTCTTCCCTAACTCACTCTAAATAAATAAACAAATAAATAAGATCTTGTAAAAATAAAAAATGAAAAAGAGTTGGACGCTTAACTAACTGAGCCACCCAGGTGCCCCTATAATAGAAATTTTTAAAAGATAAACTGTTTTTTGCCTACCAAATACAGAGAGAATTTTTAAAATGCTAACATCCAATGCTGAATAAATAGTCTTTTAAAAAGGACAAACCTGGTATAATCACTCTGGGAAAAATTTTGAGTACACCTATATAATAACGTTAAAAACTGAGCCTGGGTGGCTCAGTGGTTTAAAGCCTCTGCCTTTGGCTCAGGTCCTGATCCCAGGGTCCTGGGATCAAGGCTCTCTGCTCAGCGGGGAGCCTGCTTCCCCCTCTCTCTCTGCTTGCCTCTCTGTCTACTTGTGATCTCTCTCTCTCTCTCTGTCAAATAAATAAAATCTTAAAAAAAAAAAAAAATAATGTTAAAAACATTCATACTCTTTGACCCAATAACTATGCCTCTCTCAGGAAATAATCAATGAAAAAAATATTTAGGTACAAGGACATTTGCTATCATATTTGTTAAAAGGCAAAAAAAAAAAAGTGTGATGACCTAAATGTTCTACCATAAAGTGACTAAATAAACTTGCACATCCAAGTGATGAAATACTAACACTTGCACCAAAAAACAAACACGTTTCTGAAGAACACTCATAACATGACAACACACCAAAAAGAGAATACTGAATTAATAAAGCATTTACAAAACCGCATTTCCAGCTTGATACCAATAATGTGTGTGTGTGGGTGTGTGCACATGAATGCGAGACAGAGAAAGAGAGAATTTCAAAATGATAAGATGATGAGTGAAATATTTTCTCCTTTACATTTTTCAGATATTTCTAAGTCTTCTGCAGAGAAGATCTCCCTAAAACCAAAAACAGCCATCAAGAGCCCCAGCCTGACTACGCCCCTGCTGCTCACGTGAATGGTGTGGTCGCCTCTGCTCCTCTCGCGATGGGCTTCCTCCAAGTCCTTCTCCAGCCTCTCCCTCTCCTGCTGCAGGGCGCTCAGCTCCTGGGTGACCTTCTTAATGTTCCTTCGCAGTCTGTGGTTCTCTGCACTCTTGCTGAGGTTTTCGGAGTTCAGCTGCGCTAAAAGGGCTGCCTTCTCTAACAGAGCGGCCTCATAATCTTCCGACCCCTACAAGAGGAGGGAGACAGGGGAGATGAGCTGATTTCTGTAGCACACTAAACACACCAAGAAATCTCTGCTCCTTTTCCACCTTGGGGTCGGGGGAAGGGCATTAAGAAACAAAAAGAAGATTAACATAAACAACCTCCAGGACCCAAAGCACAAATAGCACAAAGATTCTGTTACCATGTTGAAGTTATGATATTGACGTTAAGAGGGGAAAAGGCTACAACTGTGTGAAAGAAGTGGTTTTTTTCTTTTTTTTTTAAAGACTACAAGGAAAAGCACAGAACATCAGAAACCATCTTTAGTTGGGCAGGTACATGGGTGATTTTCTTCTTTCACTTCTTGCAAATGTTCTAGGGCTACCAAGCATGCTACTTTTGTAATGTAAAAACTAATTTAAAACAGAAAAACTTCATCAAGTTATTTATGACATGGAGAACGCGAAGCGTGCCACCTGACAAGCAGAGGCAGATTCAAGCACGGGCCATGCTCCCGGAGGGTGAGAGAAGCTTGGACCCAAAGTCATATGGAGAAGCAGAAGCGGTCGGCGTGGCAGTCCCATGGCCACCATGAATGGCCGTAAATTCAGCCGAGTCCAAGGGTTAATTGTGCCCAGAACATCCTTACTTCATTAACGCACAGTTTAGTAGAATATACATATGTGATTATCAAGCATTTGAAAAAATAGTGTAACTCACCAATAATCAAAACGAGCAAATTAAAACAAGCTTTCATTTAACAAGATGGTTTTAATGAGACTATCCAGTGCCAGCAAGCTTACTAGGAAGCAACACAATTAATACTAACTTTTCAAAAGCTGACCAAGCATTCAGAAGCCAATAAATATACTGGCAAGAATGTAAATTAATGTAACTCTCTATGGACAGATTATATACATCAAGTGTGTGTGTATAGGATAGATGGGTTCACACTCATCCCGATGATTCGGCTCCCGGGATTCAATCTCAGGGGAAGAATCCAAAATATAAGGGGGGGAAAGCCTTATGTACACAGTCATCCATCACAGACTTACTGTAACAGGAAAAACTAAGAACCTAATACGATAACATGGGGATATTCCAAGTCACAACATGGTATTAAAAGACCAGAAGATTAAATTGTGAATGCTCTAAAAAATAAAATCTATGCATAGGAGAAAGCCGAGAAAAAGCCTCAAAATGTTAACAGCATGGTTGGGTGAGCTCCTGATTCCCCTTTTTTTCATTCTTGTCTCCCAAAAGAAAATTCGAAGCATATATATTACTTATAATCAGGAGAAAATAAATTTTTTTTTTTATATCTGTTCTTTGGATCAAAGGCTCATGATTAAAAATTCAAAAGCAAGGGGCCACAACTCCGACTGCGGGGTAAAGGGACTGGCTCCAGCTTCTTCTTCCCTCCAGGAGATCCAGCCCCGCCACCGACGCTAGTTAAGTCCTAGTTGTTAGGAGAGGTGGGCTATAGCCGCAGTCAGTCCGGGAGAGGTGAGGCCCAGCCATCTCATGTTTCCCCACTGCTACTCAGGACCTAGCAACAGGGACTGAAGGGAACCCCATTCACATTTCAAAGTCGGCTTTGCAGAAGCTTCCATTTTATTTTCCTTTAAAATAAAAAAATATATATATTTAAGATTTTATGTATTTATTTGAGAGAGAGAGAGCATGCATGCAAGAGAGAATGAGCACATGAGCAGAGGAAGGGGCAGAGGGAGAGGGAGAAGCAGGCTTCCCGCTGAGCAGGGAGCCAGAGGACACGGGGCTCGATCCCAGAACCCAGGGATCATGAGCTGAAGGCAGGTGCTTCACTGACTGAGCCACCCAGGCGCCTCTAAAATCCAAATTTTTAAAAAGAGTGGGAAACCAAAGTCACGAAGCCTAAAAAATATATATATATATATATCCAGGGCAATGCTTATTTATATAAACTCAAAAAACAAAAGAATATAAGAAAAACTCCCATCTTGAGCCATTATTGTGTTACATTTTATTAAGCACTGATTACATATGAGGAGCTAAACCAGGCACTTTTGCACACGCTGTAGTCCCACTTCTCATACCAACCCTACGAAGTACACATTACTGTCCCTATCTAAGCAACTGAGGCTCTGAACTGTTAAGTGACGAGCCTGTCATCAGACCATAAGTGATTAAATCTGGGACTTTCTCCACAGCACTACACTGCTGTGCCCATTCCGGGGAAGATTCCAATTAACACCAATAAACTAGCAAGAATTTTAAAAAAAGGAATGAATTCAAAGAGGGGAAGGCTAGAGACAGGAACACCAATTAGGAGCCTGTTAAACACAGGCCAGCCACGGTGACGATTAAAATAATAGTTATCATAAAGTGATGAAAGTTCTGCGGGTTATCGCGCAAATAACAATGACAGAGCCTCTTTTAGAAGTTCAAATTCCTACTCACGCCATAAAGATACTTTCCATGTTCAATTTTCCTTAAATGGCCCTCTGAGACACTTCGAAAAGGTTTGTACCTTTTTCTGCATGACACCCTGCTTTCGGAATTCCTGTCGTCGGAGGGGGACTTACAAACAGGCGGCAAACGTTTGGTGTGATCAGAACTAGTCAGAAACTCAAGGCCAAACATCATATGAGCCAAATCACTATTCCCCATGGTGCAGAAACATGATGAGTCGAATAGAGAGAGAGTCACAGAGCAAAGAGTTCAAAGCCCGGTTCTAGCTATGTGACTCGGAAGAAATTAACTTCTCTGCAGTTCAGCTTCCTCGTCTGTGAAGTGTCTATTTCACGGGGCTGTCGGGAAGATGAAACATGATACCGGAAGTTCTCTGGGAGTGCAGGACAATAAACCTAGCTCCTATTCTCTGGCACGTGCATGATCGTCCATTCCCAATCAAGAGATATTATGGAGTGTTTCCTTCAACTAAAAGCTACTTGCACAGCACCATTAACAGAGGGCTGGAAAAACCAACCAAAGTAACTACTATATTTTTATGCCAGAAGATGATACTACCCAACCTGAGGATGAGTTGACAACATTTACTGAGTTACTACCCGTGCCCAGAAACACTGTCTTATGTAATCCTTGTAAGGATTATGTGACCTAAGTGTGATTATCCGGACTTTACGATGGGTAAGCAGGTTGGGAGAGCTCGAGTACCTTGCCGGTGGCTACAGCAGTAGCGAAAAGCAGAGTCAAGATTCAAATACATGTCCCACCCACGTTCCCCCCAGTAAAAATAATACAGTACTACATGTAGCTGTTTAAAAAGACTGTTGTTTAAGGGGCGCCTGGGTTAAGCGTCTGCCTTCAGCTCAGGTCATGACCCCCACATCCTTGCTCATCGGGGAGTCTGCTTCCTCCTTTCCCTCTGCCTGCCTCTCTGCCTACTTGTGCTCTGTCAAATAAATAAAATCTTTAAAAAAAAAAAAGAGTGTTTAATAAGCATTGGGATAAACACACACACACACACACACACACACACACACACACACGTACATACATACAAATAAGTGCATGACAAACTGCTGAAATCTGAGTAAAAGGCATGGATTGCATGAAGGCTGATGTCCCGATTGTGATATTGTTACTAAAGTTAGGGAAGATGTCACCTTTGGGAGAACCAGGTAAAGAGTATACAGAAATCAACTGCATGTGAATCTACAATTGTTTCAAAATGAAAATTTTAAAAAAGGAGTGGGTAGATCTATGTATCTTGTCATGAGAAGAACATTAGACGGAAAAAGATTATAGAACAAACTCCCTGCTTGTATGATCCCTTCTACTTTTCCAAAGGTTATATGTATGTATAAATATCCATCGAAAGAGTCAAGGTGTTAATAGTGAACATCTTTGGACATGAGTTTTTTGGTGACATCGATCACCCTCTTTCCACCGTTTTATATATTTTGTAAATTCCTACAATGTGAAATTTTACTTTTATAGCTGAGCGGGGCAGGGAGGAGAAAAAAATGCACAGGTACGCCCCACTTTTCAAAAGTTTGCATTATGCCACTTCGTTTTACAAAAGACCTACAACACCACCTGTTTTCGCTAACCAAGTGAAATCAGAAGAGGATTCGCACTTTTATGAAAAAAGGCACCCAGTAATACTCACAGATACACACAGCAAACCAGTGGTTGCCAGAGAAGAAGGGGGTGGAGAGACGGGCAAAACAGAGGAATGGAATTAATACAAGGTACAAACTTCCAGTCATAAAACAGGGCACGAGAATGTAATGTACAGCACAGGGAACAGAGTAATAATACTGTAACCACTACATGTGGGGTCAGGTGGTAGCTAGATTCACTGTGGTCACTTCGTAATAATATAAACATTGAATCACTATGTTGTACACCTGAAACTAAAATAATATTGTATGCCAACTACACTTCAATAAAAAAAAAAAAATGTAAGTGAAAAGAGCATTCTACGTTTGTTTGGCAGTGAACTTTTACCCACCGAGCTCCTACACAGCCTCTCAACCACCATACCCCTGAACCGTGATGTTTTGGGAGCACCTGTGCTTTATCTTGATTTATTTTGTGTCTCCCTTAGCAAGATGATGTGTCCTAAAGTGTCAGAAAAGTCTCAAAAAGAGAGGTTGTCTTTTGGGTCTGAGAATGCTCAAAAACTTTTCCATGCAAATTAATGGTAATTGCTTCTTTGCTTTATGCCATTTTGGCTGATAAAGATTTCATATGGAAGCTCTACTTTTGGATAGCGGGGGAAACCTGTATTTCCCACTTGGAAATACATACTTTTCAATGGGTCTAGATGCAGCACCAGGCACCCCACACGGCAGCCTTCACAGAGGCACACCTGTGACTAGAATTCACATCTCTGCACTGTGGCAACCACTCCAAGAATGTAAGTATCACAGCTGTGTCTCAATGTCAGGCTTAACGCCAACGCTGTAAACTTTGGCTGTTCTATTCAAGCTGCAATTAGTTCAGATCACATGCATCCCCAAAAGGTCCCACTGTGTGAAAGAAAATGCATTTTCAAGGGCCTGTGCAACATTTAAATGTAGACCTTGTAATGAAACAGCCAATATAACCACACCGCCTGCATTTACTCACACACTCACACACACAATCAGAACAGTGGTAAGAACACAGATTTTGGGGGTGCCTGCGTGGCTCAGTCGTTAAGCGTCTGCCTTCAGCTCAGGTCATGATCCCAGGATCCTGGGATCGAGCCCCACATCGTGCTCTCTGCTCAGCAAGGAATCTGCTTCTCCCTCTCTCACTCCCCCTGCTTGTGTTCCCTCTCTCGCTGTCCCTATCTCTGTCAAGTAAATAAGTAAAATTAAAAAAAAAAAAAAAAAAACACAGATTTTGGAGTCAGACTTGAGTTCAAGTCCCAACAACCTGCCAAACCATAAACACACTACCTCCGTGGCTAAGGACTAACGGGGCATTCTTGGAACAGCCAAGCAGGCACACAGAACCTAAGGGCTTTCAAAAGTTCAGGGCTTCTGTATCTTGCAAGACAAGAAGTCCAGCCAACACTGTAAGTGACAAGCGCTCAAAAAATCAGGTGCGCCTGGGTGGCTCATTCATTAAGCATCTGCCTTTGGCTGAGGTCATGATCCCAGAGTCCTGGGATCGAGCCCCGCATCAGGCTCCCTGCTCAGCAGAGAGCCTGCTGCTCCCTCTTTCTGCCTGCCTGTGTTCCCTCACTCGCTGTCTCTCTGTCAAATAAATAATATATTTTAAAAGAAAAAAAAAAAAGACCTCAAAAATCAGTCTGAAAGTCTTTTAACTAGGACTGATGGTTAGGAAATTAATAAACGTTATGTGATAAATCTGGGTAGCACTTAAATGTTCAAGGCTGAACATAGCAAGCAAAATATCAACGATTATAGGGATGTCTGTCTGGTCTCTCTGCTTGTCAACTGCCGACATTCTTGTTCTCAAGCAGTGGGAAATATCAATGGTTTTCCTAAGAACTCAGCTTTTAAAATTTGCTGTTTTCAAAGCAGGGGGGAGAGGGGGGAAGCCACTTCAGTGTAATCCCAGCTCCACTCTATCACCCAAATGGTGGGGGAGGCCAATCTGAGATTCCAAAGGCAGACTCGCTTATACTTCTAGTGCACCATGATTTAAACCAAATTACTCCAATTATTCTTGCTGTGAACCAGAGCTCTGCAAAAGATAAGACATGGGACATGAATCTTGGGAATCAAGCAGTATTAAATTAGACTTAACTTCTAACTTCTACTTTATAACCAAAAATACCATGGGTGGAGAGGCAGCGGAGAGACCTTTAAGCAGTCTGGGCCTTATTCAGACGATAGAACTTTATTGACTCACTATTAGTAATAGGGATACACTGTATAGAGAGAAACTAGAAACATG
>CM053615.1:66242492-66278082 GCA_028646535.1 Procyon lotor
TGGGCGGGGAGTGGTGGGGATGACACACCAAAACCAGACACAGGACCACAACCACGGACGCCTTTTCATTTTGGTTCTCCTCAAAAGAAAAATAGTGTCAGATACGAATTTGTGAGACATTTACTCAGAGCAGCTCTCTTCAGATTTCTAAAATGACTGCCGGTTTCCAGAAGGCAGAATGATAAAGGAAATGGCTCCACCTAAAGCTGGTTTCTCAGAAACACTGCAAGAGAAGAGACTCAGTCAGCAGCAGTGTCCCCTGGCCTACTGTAGGGCACATGAAATGTTCCCAGCCAAGAGCCTTGTGACCAGACGCTCACATGTAAAGGCCCCGTGAATTTTTGACTGAGAACAATGGAAAGTCAAGAAGGCCACACTTGCTGCCCAAGCATCAAACACGAGTTCCCTGCCAATAAAGACTTAATTCACATCGTGCTTCCTTTCACCAATAAGCCTTCAGGAGGCCCCAGTGTCGTGACATCATTTTAATGGCATTCGATGTGAACAAATGAAAGAAAGAACACAGACTCTGAAGCCTGAACACATCTGGTCCCCAGAGTACAGGCTATCACGTCCTCAGTGTGCCTCTGGGTAAACTACCT
Source organism: Procyon lotor (assembly GCA_028646535.1). Classification (NCBI taxonomy): domain Eukaryota; kingdom Metazoa; phylum Chordata; class Mammalia; order Carnivora; family Procyonidae; genus Procyon; species Procyon lotor. Next base: position 66,243,095 of record CM053615.1, read on the forward strand.
CTCACGCCTCAGTTTCCTCAGCTGAAAAACGCCATGACTGCCTCTGAGAATTCACGTGCTAATGCCCGTGGGGGGCAAGCACGGTGACCCTTCCTCTCGGATCCGAGTGCCGCCTGCTGTCCCTGAGGCCACCTGACAGGCCCCGCTGAGGTGCTCTGAGAGGCCTCAGTCTCCCCCTCGGGGCCGAGGACGGGTCATCCCCTGGCCAGAACTAAGGCCAGCACTGCCCCTTCCTGACTGACGCCATGAAATGTCCTCGGCCACCACTGTCTCAGCTCATTCCTCCAGCTGTGCCGCCTGGAGCCCACCGGGATCCAGTCATTCCTGTCACTCCTCAAGACATCTTACATTTGGCTGAAAGAATTCCAGACTAGTGGCTTTTCTTCCTGAGCCTTGGACATGGGAAGTTTCCAGTCCTGAATTCCCACTAACCATCACAAGTGTTTTTGGGCTTTACACGGCCTCCTCTAGGGAACGGTTCCTTCCACCCACCCACCCCGACCAGCACCCCAACCCCTGCCCAGCGAGGGCAAATCTACCGTCTCCTCCCTAACGGCCCAGATCGAACCTCGGTGTTTTACAGTTCGAATCATATACGTTGTCAAGAGGCAGACTACAATTTTGAACAAGTACTGGTATTATTCAGTTTGTTTGCATTTTAGTTATACCAATAAAATATATTCCCAATAATAAATGTTCCAACTTTTCATTTATCATCTTTGTATTTTACAGTTACTATAGCAATAAAATTTATACTCAGCAGTATGGTGCAATTTTCCTCTACTAATGGAATTATTATTTTTGTTTGTGTTTTAAAGCTACGGAGATAAAATTTACTCCCGACAATATGTCTGCTTTTGTTTTTAATGTCCCCTTATTGTAACTGATAAATATAACAATGAAAAGCCAGCACACATACATGTTTACACCTCAGTGAGGCAGAGGGGGCTCCAGGGCCAGATCCAGACCCATTCCAGCTGTTACCAAACTGGACAGGCCCCCCAATTCCTCCGAGCCCCAGTTTTCTCCACACTCAGATGGGAATACCAGCTGCCTCGCAGCATTGTTGTGAAGTTGATAAAGCGTGTCAAGGGTCTGGCATAGGGTCTGGGGCAAGTAGGATCTCAATAAATGCCAGTTCACTCCCCCTACGTTATCTCTCCTTATAGAATCTGGGCCAAGAGACGAGAGAGAGCAAGACCTAAGGTGAGGCAAGGGTAGGACAAAGTGGTCTAACCCAGCCTTCCACCTGATACAAAAAAGAACCTTCTATAAATAGCAGCCCTGCTACCCCTTTTAACTGTCAACACTTACCCTTGATTCTTTCCATTCTAATTATAGTTCTTGAGAATAAGCAGGGGCTCTTCCCGTGACAGATCCCATATCTCCCACCCGCCCCCACCCTGCAAAAAAACCACCACCTTGAAAGTGTAAAAGGGAGCTGAGGGCATTAATAAAGGTTATTTGCCACCACGAGAATGTACCACACACACTCGGAGGTGCTGGGCAGCTAGGGTAAAGGGAAAGGCACATTTCACAGCGGTGTGGTAGCCCCTGGGCTTGTCCTACAGCGGGCAAGGCACGCTAAGGCCCCACAAAGGAGGAACGGCCAAGAAGCCCCATTTAGTTCCACTAAAGGAGAACAGGCTCTTGCCGTGGCTTTAGAAGAGACAGAGTCCTGTTGGAGGCACAAGAATCACACACAGGAAAAGAAAAAAAGAATACGAAACCAGTGCTGGACCGGAAGTTAGGGGCTTGTGTTCGAATCCCAGCCTCGATGCCCCTGCTGGAGTGGTGTTCATCACGGTCCTTCCCTTCTCCAGGCCCAAAGCCCTCACTCTCTAAACTGAGGTCTTCCTCAAGATCTGCCCAGCTCCCAGGAGGATGGCATGCAAATGGATGCAGGACTGTTTCATGACCGGTAAGGCGCTGGGGCCCCTGGGTGGCTCAGTCGGTTCAGTGTCCGACTCCTGATTTCAGCTCAGATCACGCTCTCAGGGTTTTGAGGCTGGGCCCCGCGCCAGGCTCTGTGCTGGGCATGAAGCCTGCTCAAGATTCTCTCTCTCCCTCTCTCTCTGTCCCTCCCCTTCCCCCCTCTAAAAAATGTAAATAAATAAACCAACAAATGGGCAAGTGCTACACACACACGGGAGTGTGGTTCTACACCAGAGAACTTGTGGAGAGACTGAAACGCGGGCTCCGGGCAGCCACGCGGGATTCACCACGAGCCTCTACGTCAGCGAAGTCACAGGGAAGGCCTCTGGACTGGGAGGGGACAGGAGGCAGAAGTGTCGGCCGGGGCAAAGCTAGAGCAGCACGAACAGAACATTTTTAGTACCTGCAAGCTGTGCGTGGGACAAAGAGCTGGTGGAGAGAGAGCTGCAACAGGTAAGTCATTGTAAACGTTCTTAAAAACAGAGCTCAGGACCTTAGGCCCCGACCCAGGAGCCATCCCTGACATCCCCTTCCCATCCACTACCAAGCCCTGGTGATGCTGCTCGCCGAATGTCTTTGTCACCAAGCCGTCCCTCTCCATCACCATCCCGCCTGAACTAGACTAGCTCCCGACTGGTCTCCCTGCCTCCCCTCGTGCTCTGTCGACAATCACTTCCCACTCAGCACCCACAGTGACCTCTACCAGACTAAACTCTCATTGTGTCCACCGCGAGAAACGCGGGGCCGCTTTGCATTTATCTTGGGATAATCTCTGCTGTGGCCTCAAGACCCTCCGGAACAAGGGGGAAGCCCCCCAGACTTCCCGTATTTCCTGAGACCTACGAGCGCCCCGGTTCATTCCCACGGGCTCCTCAGACCCCGCCAGAGTGCGGGCTCCCCAGGACCCCTTCCTCACCACACACCTCTATTAGCAGGCCTGTTCCTACCGGCTCCTCTTAATGTTTCTCATCGCTCTTAGCCCACTTCATAGCCATACGCTGATTATTCCAAGTATTTTCTCGCCACCACCCCTTCTAGAACTTAAGCCCCATGTGTCTATCTGGATCACCACTGCGTCCCCGGGAACCTAGTCCAGGGCAGCACACAAGAGCTGCTTAATAAATATTTTCTGGATAAATTAACAAAACCGGTCAGACCAAAAAAGGTCTGTTCGGGCAGCTTGGGGAACCTATGCACAGAAACACGTGCACGAGCCCTGGAACCACTCGGCCCTGTGTGTGGCATGGAAAAGAGCCCACTGCCTTCAGGGGTTTGGGTTCCTGCAGGTACATGCCTGCGAACAAGTCCTAGCCCAGACCTGCTGCAGGCGGGGACAAAACAGACCAAATTCCAACTCTCCTACTGACTTCCAGACTTGCTAAAGTCCCTTTGACTTCCCGCCAGAGAGAAGACGGGCTTCAAAACAAAAACAAGAAACAGAAACAAAATAGCAACAGCGACCAAAAAACCAAAAATTTATTAATCTAGTTTACTCCTTCATTCACTCACTCATTCATTGGCTCGTTCAGAAAATAGCACGTGTGCAAGGCCGTGTGCAAGGCCGCCCTAACTCAGGGAAGCCCGGGAACCTCCCGTCTCAAAGCCAGCGGTGGCCCGGCTTTCAGCAGCCAGCCGTGCGCCACGGAAAGGAATCCCACGGCCGGGCCCCCAGCAGTGCAGCTCCGTCCTATACGCCAGGCTCCTAAGACACCAGGCTCCTGGCCCTAAGACACCAGGCTCCTGGCCCGGCCCGCCACGCCCAGCAGGAGCTGGGCTCCGGCCACAAAGGAGACATTTCCACATGAGCTCTTAGCCACATCCTTGGTGGGTCGGCCCTGGGAAGTCTTGTTCTACGCTCACCAAGCAAAACTCCATACACTTTGGTGTCCCCCTCTCACTGGGCCCCCACGAGGCTCCAGGTGTGCTCTACCAGGCTCCGCCGGGCTGCGACGGGAGGGGAGGTCCCTGCAAACCCGCAGTACACGGCACAATTACGCGATAAGCGTTTATGAATGGCTGCGTTATAATCAATCGAGTCACAGGCTGTATTCTCGAAGCCGGACTTGTTGTTCAATAAATATTTAAATTAATTATGTGATTAACTAAAATAATAGTTTTCAAATGGCTTTTAGGCAGGACACCTCTTTGAAACAAAATACTACGAGAAGCCCCAGTGCACTGAACAGATACAGAAATGAGTTATGAAAAAAGCCCTACCCTCCGCCCCCCAGCCTCACTCAGGACCCCCGTGAACCCCTACAGTTCTCACGGCAATGAAAATGAATGAGCTGCCGCTAGAACTCAGGACGGGGATGGATCTCACATATATGGTGCGGAGGAAGGAGGCCAGGCACAAAAGGGTGTGTGTATAGTGTACGATTCCATTCCTATAAAGTTCAGAAACGGGCAGAACTAAGCTGCTGCTACCAGTGGCCAGCACAGTGGTTATCTTGATGGAGAAGGCTAAGTTTTGGGAGCACAGAAGGGGCTCCTGGGGGGCTGGTGATGCTCTGGTCTTTGATCTGGACAGTGGCCCCGTGAGTTGTGTTTGCTTAGTGGAAAGTCAGCACACTGTTCCCTTAAGATCATTTCCCCCATTATATTACACTTCAAAAGTTTGTTAAGAAATAATTAAATAAAAATGAACACCTTCTTGGCATCCTCAGGGCCCAGCGGGAGCAAACTGGCTTAGAAACCGCAAGGTTAGGTTTGTTGGGGGGGGTGGGGGATGGGGTGGCTGGGGGAAGGACACTGGGGAGGGTATGCACTGTGGTGAGTGCTGCAAAATGTGTAAGCCTGATGAGTCACAGACCTGCAGCCCTGGGGCAAATAATACATTACATGATAATAAAAAATAAAAAAAAAAAGCAAAAAGAAAGTGCAAGGCTGTGTTCTACTGACCCACCCAGGCTCCAGCACGGGGCCCAGGAGCCCTGCGAGCTGGGCACGGGAAGACAGGTACTCACGAGGCTTTGATGAGCAGCTGCTCTCTCTCCTGGAGCTCCCGTTTCAGACTCTCTACTTCCACCTTGAGTTCGATGTTCTTCCAGTCGAGATCCGGAAAGAAAAGAAACAACGTGACATGCGGAACACACCAACGTCTGCAGTGGGGAAGCCGCTTTCAGCACAGACTAACTTACATGATGCTCGTAATAGGCAGATGCCAGATTCAAAACCTCATTAGCCTCAGGGCACAGGGAAAAGGGGATTATTAAACACTGGTGGTCTCACAAGAAAGCCCTGGATATCTCAAGACTTGGAACAATTATGTAAATTTTCCAAGCCTCTAACAGCCAGAGCATTCAAACACTGAGGCATAAATGTCATACAAGTGAGGCTGATTTAAAAATTGTTTGCCCTCCGCCAAGCAAATTTACAAGCAATTCTGCAGTTTGCTTTTACCATTCCAAGGCAATTACTTCTGGTTGTTTACAATCATGTATGTGGGGGCCGTAGCAGTCGGAATGTGTTACAGCTAGAAACACACACACACACACACACACACACACACACCACGTGGATGGATAAGTGGGAAGTCACATCACCGCCCATTCCGTTTCAGTGTGAGATCTCGGGGCTCATACAAAAGAGCCACAAGTGCGTGGGGCAAGCTGTCTATAAGGGACACCACAGTGCTCTCCAACCAACCATCCTCCTCTTAAAGGACAGGAATGAGGGGAGTCACACATGGCCGTGGGCTTCTAACTCACACGAGAACCCAAAGACAGAATCTCTGGCAAACAGTCTGCAACGTGAGCCGGTGGGGCAGGGGCCGCTGCCCAAACCTACCCACAGACAGAACACGAGATGAACCCAAGTAGGAGAGACTAGGGTCTGAGTGTGTAGTTTGCAACGGGGTTGCTACAAACCCAAGATTTCTCAGAGATCTTGCTCCTATTTGATTTTAATAATTCATGCCAGTTTTACATGGTACTCCATAATACATGCGTATTATTTTAAATAAAAATCCCATTTCCAGTAAAATATACAATCTCAGGGGACACGCCTCCCACCTTTCCACCAAGCAGCCCCGAGGGAGCGAGGACCCCAGAATGAGAAGTGAGCAGAAATGAAAACCAATCCGTTAATGAGGACAGCAGTACAAATGCTGCCTCCCCTCTTTACCAGGAGGAAACTGTCCGAAGTCAGCGGCTGCTCATATATTCCTTCTGTCGCGTCCCATCACCTGCGACAGGCCAAGCATGGGCCTCAGCACTGGGGACAGCGTGGCAAACAAGGCAGTCGCAAGCCCTGGCTTCATGGCAGCATCAAACACAGAAGTGGAAGCACGAGGCTGCGCTCATCCTTGTAAGCACTGGTCCACGAGGGAAGAGGGCAGAGGGTCTCCTCTCGGGCCACTCAAGCGTCCAGTGAACGACACGAGCCCACCTGACACGGGGGATGCGAGGAGCAAATGAGCTAACGGATGACCAGAGCCTGGCGGACAGGCTCTTCTTCTCTGTCAACGACAAGAACTAAACAAGTCATCTGTGGGGCCAAACTTTCTCTAAAAGAAGCTGCTCTTTGAAGATAGGACACCGCAGGCCAGGGCATCGCTCTTCAACTGGTTTTGTGGGAACCTTTCGAACAGCGGCTTCCTCCTCCGCTCCAGGAAGGGCAGAGAGTGTCTGGGTAGAAACTGACACCAGGTACTCTAAACTGCTTCCACCACCCAACCCAAGAATCTAAAAGGATGGAGGGCTCATGTGTCCACTGGGCTGTTTTTCTCAAGCCCAATCCCTCGAGTTATAAATTTATACACGTGATAAGTTTCCAAACCACAAATCAAGACACCATACAAGATGAAAATGGAATACCATTATAAAAAGAATGAAGAAGCTCTTAGGCCACTTTTAAGGACAGATATCCAAGATGTTGTTAAAGAAAATGCAAGGTTCAGAACAGAATGTGCCTGTGTTTATGTAAAAAGGGGATTTATACAAACACACACACACACACACACACACACAACTTGCTTGTATATACATAAAATTCCTCTGCGTAAATAATTAATAATATCAGTTAGATCTGAGGAACTAGGAGACAAGGGTGGATGAAAGTCTTTTTAGTGTATTCCTTTGACGCTTTTCAAATTTTGAGCCATGTACTTACTCAAAAATTTGAAATAAAAGTACAGTTAAATCAGGTCATCTATTCAAACGATGTAAAAAGAAAAAAAGCTAAACAGCATAGGACAATGAGGTCGGCCGGCCTACGTGCAAAATCTACCTCTCATAGTAGCTACGTGACACCAAGCAAGTTACTGATCTTCCCTGAACATTGGTGTCCTTTTCTGTAAAATGAGGATAATCTCCACTGCACAGGGCTGTCTTGACAATTAAAATAAGATGATGAATGTACCAATGCCCAGGACAGTGCCTGACACAGAGCAAGCAATTAATACACTCTGGCTCCCTATCGCCCTAGAAGTATGTTACCATACTTACACAGAAAATGTTTTAGGCTATTGCTTTTTCCTTCAAATTGTGATTGCATCTTCACTCCCTTCCAGAAAAGGAGACATTCTCATTGCCTTTCCACCCCCCACACTACAGAAAAAAGAAACCTGTCTTAAGGGACAAGGGGGCTTTTCAATTCTTGGAAAAGCTCAGAAGTACAATACAATCCCTCTTCAAGACAAGCCCATTTAAGTTCATGTGCTGAAACTCAAGGAGAGGTCCTTTGCCCCCTCACAAGTTTCCACTAGTCCAAACTTCAGAAGTGAAAAGATGGAACAATTCTCAGGCCAAGGGCTAATCTACTGGAGAAAACCAAAAACTGGGGGCTGAAATATTGTTCGTAGTCATGTCCTTTCACGAAAGCCAAGTTCTGTTTTCCACTCTCAGATGGAGGCCCCCAGGTCAAGACTTCAGATGGGAACAGACGTTTTTCTGACAGTTGACAAGCAAGCACACAAGGAATCCAGAAGAGTCACAGCACAGAAAACTGACAGTCCTAACTTTGGGCTGCCAAGGGAAGCTCAGTAAGACAATGATGACAATTGTCGAGCACTGACTGTGTGCTGGGGCTCTTCATCTGTCATCTCATTTTAATCCACACAAATAACTCTGTGACAGAGCAATGATCACTTCCCTCTAAAAACAAGCCCAGAGAGCGGAGGTGACCTGCCTATGGTCACACACGTTAGTTGGTAACAGTAACCTGCAATCTGCAATTCCAAAGACGTTCTGCCACTTCACTGCTTTGGTCTCAATTATAAATAATTAAGAAAAGGCAATGGAGATAAAGACAGTAAGTCAGAATTCAGATTTTAAAATGAGAGGAAAGATTCCCTCAAAAATTATTCTTGCATCTCTTTGCTTGACATTAAGGTCATCCTATTGTCTTTATGCTGCCCATAATCAATTCAAATTAAGGGAAAGCGGCTCTGCCTATTCATGCTAACTTTGAGGACAAATAGGAATCAAATTTCTGCTGGGAAGGACTATGAGCAAAGACACCGGGGGTGGCAGTGAGAAGTGGGACCTCACGGTTTTATAGACGTGTTCGGTGGGGCCATCAAATTCCTGTTGCATTCTTTCCTCCAAGAAATAGATGCGGAGCTTTAGATTAAAGTTTTCTTTCTTCAATTCAGTGATTTGCTGGAAAATAAGCACAGAAGGGTCATTGAAAGCAAGGTCTAAAGCATGGCACCTGCATTAACCCCCACAGTTCCTAAGGCTACGGAGGACCAGAAAACCACCATGAAACGACCACTGCAGTAATAACTGGTTCAAGTAAGAGTCACCAGCACTAAACACATTAGATACAAGATCACTGGAGAACACATTCACCCAGCTTCAAGATATTACCCCACAGAGGGCCTGTTAATTACAAAAGGAAAAGCTACCATTACTATTTATTTATTTAAAAATTTACTTACTTGAGAGAGACATAGAACATGAGCATGCATGGGGAGAGGGAAGAGGGGGAAGGAGAGACAGAATCTCGGGCAGACTCCCCGCTGAGCACAGGGCCCGACCCTGGGCTCGATCCCACAACCCATGAGATCGTGACAGGAGCTGAAATCAAGAGTTGGATGCTTAACAGACTGAGCCACCCAGGTGCCCTGGTACCATTATAATTTAGAAATCCAGTAGACGCCACCTAAATCAAGGGAATATATTAAATATCACCAGTAGTGGGACAAACTGACATGTCATGCCTCCTGAAATAAATCACTGAAAGCATGCAACTTCATTTAAAATGTTCCTGCCCACAACTTTGAGCCTGTACCCGATCAAGGAGTTCACCAGACAAAGCCAAATATAAGGACATTTGCAAAGTAACAGGCATGAACTCTTCAAAAATATTTTTTTAAAAGATTTTATTTATCTATTTGACAAAGAGAAAGAGAGAGAGAGAGGGAATACAAGCAGGGGGAGTGGGGGAGGGAGAAACAAGTTTCCCGGTGAGCAGGGTGCCCAATGCGGGGCTCAATCCCAGGATTCCAGGATCATGACCTGAGCTGAAGGCAGACGCTTAACAACTAAGCCACCCAGGTGCCCCTTCAAAAATCTTAACAACAATCTTAAGGCAAAAATGGTTGGGGAGGGGCGCCTGGGTGGCTCAGTGGGTTAAAGCCTCTGCCTTCGTTCGGCTTAGGTCATGATCTCAAGGTCCTGGGATCAAGCCCCGCATCGGGCTCTCTGCCCAGCGGGGAAACCTGCTGAGTTTCCTGCTTTCCCTTCTCTCTCTGCCTGCCTCTCTGCCTGCTTGTGATCTCTCTCTCTCTCTCTCTCTGTCAAATAAATAAATAAAACCTTTAAAAAAAAATGGTTGGGGAACTCTTTTTAATAAATGGAAGTAATGGAGGCATGATTACTACATGCAATGAAAACATACAATAAATCTTGAATTTAAAAAAAAAAGCTCCATAAGGCTAAGTGGGGGAATCCGAACAACAACTTTGTATTAGGTACCAGTATTATGATTTTGTAGGAGAATGTCCTAAGTAAGAAATACATGCTATGTACTTAAGGATGCTGTCATGATGTCTGCACTTAACTCTCTAACGAGCAGGAAGGGATAGAAAAAGAGAAGAAAGCAAATGAAGCAAAATATTAATTGATGAACCTAGACATAGTATATATGGTTGGTTGTTGGGCTATTTTGCAACTTTTCCATAGGTTCGCTTTGCTTGTTCATGGATATACCCATAGATATCATGGGTCATAAAACAAACCTTACAAATTTAAAAGAACTGAAATCAAGCCATGTTCTCTGACCATAATAAACTTAAGCTAGAAATCAGTAACAGAAAGAAAATGGAAAATCCCCAAGTACTTAGAAATTAAATAACACATTTAATCCACGGGTCAGAGAGGAAGGGAAATCAGAAGACACTTTGAATTAAAAATATCAAAATTTGTAAAATGCAGTTACAGTGGTGACTGGGAAAAATTTATATAATTAAATGTATTGGAAAACAAGAAAGGTTTCAAATTAATAATCTAAGCTTCTACCTTAAGGAGCTATAATAAGAACAAAATAAACCCAAAGCCAGCAAGATGACAGATATACTAAACATAAGAGCAGAAAATAATAAAATGGGAAGCAGAAAAATAACAGAAAAAAGCCATGGTTCTTTCAAAAGATCGACTGAAATTGACAAACCTCTGGCAAGACTGGCAAAGAAAAAAAACAGTGAAGACATTAGTTACCAGTATTAAAGAACGAAAGAGAGCTTATCACTACAGATCCCACAGCAATTAGAGGGAGAGTAAGAGAATAATGCATACAACTCTATGCACATAAATTGGACAACTTGGATGAAATAACACAATTCTATTTTGAAAAGCACAAATTATCAAAATTCAAAGAAGCAACAGATAACTAGAATAGTCTTGTATCTATTTTAAAAATTGAATTTGTAATTAAAACCCTTCCAGAAAAGACAATTCCGAAACAAGATTTCGGTAACAACTTTTACCAAATATTTAAATAAGAAATCACACCATTTCTACACGATCTCTTCCAAAAAACAGAAGGTAAGGGAACTTTCCCGCTTCATTTTATGAGGGCAACATTACCCCAAAACTAAAACCAGACAAAAATATTACAAGAAAACTATAGACTAAGTCATCCACGAATATAGTTGGAAAATCCTCAACTAAATTTTAGCAAATTGAAAAGGCAGATTAATACATCATGAGTGGGATTTATCCCAGGAATGTAAGGCTAATTCAACATTCAAAAGGCAATCCATGTAATCCACCAGACTAAAAAACTAAGAAGAAAAAATACATAATCATATCAACAGATGCAGAAAAAGCATGTGACAAAAACCAATCGCCACTCAAGATAAGTACTCAGCAAACTAGGAATTAGAGGAAACTTCCTTAATCTGCTCAAGGGTATCTACAAAAAACCCATACATTTACAAACAACATATTTAATTAAAGATGAAAAGCAATTCTACTTCCCTAACACTGGGAACAAGGAAAGGATATCCACTCTCACAACTCCTATTTAACATTGCATTTGAAGTCCTAGACAGTGTAATAAGGTGAAGGAAAAAGAATAAAAGGCATCCAGTTTGGAAAGGAAGAAATAAAACCCATCCTCATCTGAAGACAATAGGATTAACTATGTAGAAAATCGCAAGGAATCTACAAAAAAGATCCCAGAATTCATGAGTTTAGCAAAGTCAATATGCAAATATCAAGCATATTTCAATGAACTAGCAACAAGCAACTGGAAACTGAAACTTTTTTAAATACCATTTGGCAATACCCCCCAAAAATGTAAACTTATAAATATAAATCTAATAAAACATTACATATGCTTAAAACCACAAAATGCTGAAGAAATCAAGAACCTAAATAAGTGAAGAGATTTACCAAATTCACAGATTGGAAGACAATATAATAAAGATGTGAATTCTCTCCAAACTGACCTATAGATTTAACATAATGCCCACAGATTTCTGATAGGTAGAAACGAGTTGATTATAAAATTTATATGGAACAGTAAAAGAGCTAGATGGGTGAAAACAACTTTGAAAAAGAATCCAATCAAGCAGACTACATAAATAGACCCATACAATTACAGCTAATTGATTTTTGACAAAGCTGCTGTTAACCTTAAAAATAAAACTGCCAGTTCTTCTACCAGGAAAAGACGGGTTTATTCGGGAATAGCAGAGAATTGCAAACCAGGACAAGCAAGCTGTGGCAAAACGATAGGCCGAGGCCAGAGAACAAAGGCAAGAAATGCTGCTTTACACAGGAAAGGGGTAAGTCGGGAAGGGCTGAAAAGTCCACTGGGGTAAACTGGGAGCTGGAACTCTGGTAGCTTCTCACCACGTGACGGTCTCTCATTGGCTGGGCTGTTGCCGGGGGTGTAAGAAAGCTTCCTTCCTCCTGCTGGGATAATAAAGAAGGATCTAGGAGCAAGGACCCTCTCCTGCAGGCTCTGAGACTGACAAGTGACAGGGCTGAAAGCTCCCTCTGCTGGCCTCCAACTCCATTCTAAACAAGGTATTCCTTTTATTAATTTTCACAGCACAAATACAATTCAATGGAGAAAGGCTAGTCTTCTCATTTTCAACAAATGCCATGGGAGCACCTGGACATCTATCTACAAAATAATAAATCTGATCTGATGATTAGACATCTATTTGCAAAAAAAAAAAAAAAAAAGGAGCCTCAACCTATCATACACCTTCAGTAAGAGTTAACTCAAGTTAGATCATAGATCTAAATGTAAAATATAAAATTATCTAACTTTTAGAAGGATAGGGGGAAATCCTTGGGACCTAGAGCTAGGCAGAGTTCTTATCTATAACCTCAAAGCTATGATCCATTTAAAAAAATATTTTTGATCAATAAATTGGGCTTTGTCAGAATGTAAAACATTTGCTTTGAAAAGCAATGTTAAGAAAATGATTAGACAAGCTACCTACTGGGAGAAAACCTATGCAAATCACAAATCCAACATAGGAACTGTATCTAGAATACATAAATAACTCCCAAAATGTAATTATAAGAAAGCCATCTAATTAAAAAGAAAAAAAAAAATAGGCCAAAATTTTTCAAAGGAACTTCACAGAAGACATACAGATGACAGATAATCACAAGAAAAGATTTTCAACATCTTGAGTCATTAGGAAAACAGAAAGTAAAACTCCAATGAGTTTTAGTATCTGGTGGAATGGTTTAAAGATTTTTTTTGAATTGAGAACACCAAATGCTGCTGAGGATAGGGAGCCAAAGGAATCCTCATACTCTGCTGATGGGAACGTCAAAATGGCACAACCGCTCTGCGTAAGACTTCGGCAGATCCTTACTGCCTTCTCTCCCCACACCACCACCCCTAAAAATCTACACTTACCACGTGACCCAGCAACTCACGTCCTAGGTGTTTACCCTAGAGGAATAAAAACCTACATTCACCCAAAAACCTGGACACAAATGTTTACGACAGCTTTCATAAGAACCACCAAAACCTGGAAAGAAGCCAATATACAAAGTACATACCTAGATGACGGACTAATACTCAATAACTACAATACACACAACAACGTGAATGAATTTCAAAGACCTTACGGTAAAGGAAAGAAGTCAGCCTCAAAAGATCATGTTACTGTGTGATGCCATTTATAAGACATCTGGAAAAAAGCAAAATTATAGGGACTAAGACCAGAGCATTAGTTGCCAGAGGTTTGGGGTAAAGAGAGGGTTTGACCATAAAGAAACAGCACAAGGGAATATTTTGGCATTCTGGAATGTTCTCTATTCTAATTGTGGTGATGGCTGCATGAGCCTAGAACTGTACACACATATACCAAAAAACATATTTACATGCTTTACACATATATATGTATTCTGATTATGACAGCTTACAAGGAGATACACATTTGTCACAATTCATCCAACACTTAAGAACTGGTGAATTTTGGGGCGCCTGGGTGGCTCAGTCGTTGAGCGTCTGCCTTCGGCCCAGGTCAGATCCCGGCGTCCCGGGATCGAGCCCCGCATCGGGCTCCCTGCTCCGCGGGAAGCCTGCTTCTCCCGCTACCATTCCCTCTGCTTGTGTCCCCTCTCTCGCTGTGTTTCTCGCTGTCAAATAAATAAAATCTTTAAAAAAAAAAAAAAAAAAAGAACTGGTGAATTTTGCTCATGTTAATTATATTCCAATAATGTTGATTTTTAAAGAACTAAAATGAAATACAGTAAAAGAGTAATAGCCGTACTTGAATGGTAATACATCCCCAGGGGCAGGGGGAGTCCAGCATTTTAAAAAATAATTGGTAAGAGCATAAATACTTTTCAATAAATATATTTTTAGGACTGGATAAAAGAAAACACTAAGCAGACTGCATCAAACGGTCTGTCCTTGGCCCTCTTGTTAACACTGAAGTTTTCAGTTTTGTCGCTAACGAGAACAGCGTAAGAAACAATCAGTAAGTTCATTAAAGCCTCCCTTTAAATGTTTTAAGGGAACAGCACATAAAACATTCATTCAAACAAAAAAGTCTACCCCACCAGATGCTTCCTATAAAGAGAAGCCTTATTCTATTACTCAGCTACCAATAAAATATTTATGGAGGTAGCTTCGAACACCTGCCTTGTACACATCGCTGCAATGCTTAACAACACTTGAAAGAATATTTGTCCTATTTGTAAGTAAAGGAGTTTTAAACAAGAGAAAGGTAAATCAGCCTTGACAAGGTTAATACAAACCCAGACAAGCTCAAGTGAACACAATGAACTAGAGGCACCATCTTTCCCACAACGTCAGCCCTGTTCTCCATTTAATACCACTTCCCTCACAAGGTTTTCTCTGACTAGCCCCATCGCACTGGACTGGGGAGCCTTCTAAATGTTTCCGCATGCCCTCGGCTTTCTTTACAACAGCAACTGTCCCACTGCATTACACCAGCTGGTAACCTGCTTCTCTAACCAAGCCATCTCCAAGAGTCTGCGAGCCACACTTATCTTGTACGTTCTAGTCTGAAACGTAAGAGACAGTTAGTAAATGCCCAATGGCTGCCTAGCTGGCCGGACGGATGGATACATGTAAGAATTTCTTGGGGCATCTGGCTGGCTCAGTCAGTTGAGCGCCCAACTCTTGGTTTCAGCTCGGGTCATGATCTCGGCATCGTGGGATGGAGCCCCGTGTCGGGCTTCCCGCTCAGTGGGGAATCTGCTTGAGATTCTCTCTCCCTCTCCCTCTGCCCGCCCCCTACTCGTGCGCACACGGGAGCACGCAGGCACTCTCTCCATATATACATATAAGAAAAAGAATTTCTTAAAGGCAATGTGATGCAAGGAGAGTACCACGGACTGCAGATTCCGATCTGGTTCCCACCACACCATTGATTTTCGACCATCACTCTTAAACTCCCTGCCATGGGCACAGAGACTTGTATGATCTGACCACCCCCACTCCTCTCTAGCATCATTATCATCCTGTCCCTCACACACCGTGTTCCCACCTCACTGGTGTCCTTTCTGGTCCTCAAATAGGCCAAGCCCATCTGCCCGCCTGGCTCTCCTGGAGCACTTGGCGGCTGCTTCGGCCCCATGCTCTCATCTCAGCCCAGAGGCCCAGCCTAACTACCCAATCGAAAGTGGTCCCCATCTCTACACCCTCCACCAAGTCAGTCTTGAACACGTAACTCTTAATTTTTTTGCTAAAACTCTTGACAATCTGTACTCATTTATCTACACATCTATTATTTACTGTCGCACTGATTACACGACTATATTCCACTTCTTGAGGACAGGGACGTTATCTATCTATTCATGGCTGTTTCCTTTGAGGTGTCAGCACGGTATCTGGAACACAGTGGATGCTCCATCCACATTTGTTAAATGAGTGAATAAACAGATGAATGAATACAATCCAGACTACCCTATTAGGTGTATTACCATAGTCAAGTTCATTTTTCTGTGTGCCTCCGTTCCTTTTTATAGATTAAAGGAATATGTATCTCAGAAACTGATTATAGGATTAAAAGAAATTAACTAGGGGGCACCTAGACTGGGTGGCTCAGTCGTTAAGCGGCTGCCCGTGGCTCAGGTCATGATCTCAGGGTCCCGGGATCAACCCCACATTGGGCTTCCTGCTCAGTGGGAAGTCTGCTTCCCCTTCTCCCACTCCCCCTGCTTGTGTTCCCTCTTTCACTGTGTGTGTGTCTCTCTCTCAGATAAATAAATAAAATCTTTAAAAAAAATTAATTAGAATTTTTGGTAGTGTGCCTAGGACGGCTTAAAAAACTTAAAATATATTAATATTCTTATTTGTATTTTTCCCTTCAAGAGAATCAAATTCAATAAGAAGGAAGGAAAAAAAAAACCTTGAGTTGGAAAAACTGAAAACAGCTTACCATATAGTAGGAAAAAATACCCCCCAAAATAACAACCTACCAAATATGACTTAGAAACTTAATGCTGAAACGTAAGCTAATACACGAGCTATACTTTGCCACATCCAGGCCCTTGGAACCCCAGGACTGTTGTGGAAATGCAGTCATCTGAAATGGGAAACGTCCCAACATGATTGTGGGTGGCGCTTTCCGAAGCTGGAGAGAGGCCCCAGCTCAGCAGCAGGACAGATCCTGAAGGAGCTGCTGTCCCTCTGGCTTCATCCCACTCCCACTCCCTGTCAAAAGCCTTGCCTGGCCTAGAGCTCCATCAAGAAGGGAAGAAAAACAAAAACCAACAACATAAAAAAGAAGCAGGGCAACTCCACCTGGGCCCACCTCTACTGAAATCCAAGCAACTCTGGTGATCAGTTTCAGCGGCCTGGAGGGGCCTGGGCCCTCAAAGCTGAAGCTCAATTGAGTCCTCTTGGGACTCAAGGCAGCAAGGGCAAGGAACAGGGCCTCAGAAAAAGACTGACCTCCCAGTGCCACCACTTATGAGCCATGTGACCTTGGGAAAATTATTTAACATCTTTGAGCCACTGTTGGCTCATCCATAATAAGGATAAAAATCAGTTACCTCTATGGGGCGCTTGCGTGGCTCAGTGGATTAGGCCTCTGCCTTTAGCTCAGGTCATGATCTCAGGGTCCTGGGATGGAGCCCCGCATGGGGCTCTCTGCTCAGCAGGGAGCCTGCTTCCCCCACACCCCCCGCCTGCTGCTCTGCCTACTTGTGATCTCTCTGTCAAATAAATTAATAAATAAAATCTTTAAAAAAAAAAATCAGTTACGTCACGGGAGTGTTGTGACAATGATATGAGTTCCAGCACCTGGCAGGCAGGAAACAGAGGATAACTTTCAAAGGAATCCATGTCCCACATAAGCCCTCGATAAAGAGATCTTTGGGCCATCATCAGGGTTTTTTTTATGCTCTTTCAAAGTCCAAAAACTGTTAGACCACTCACCTAGACATCACAAAAACCATGATCTCTTACTGCCCAAACTTCACCTCTGCTCCAAAATACCACACATGAGATCATTCTTCCAGCAGCAGCTAAGCAAGGTTCGTAAAACGAGGAGGACACTTTGGAATCGGTTTGTGATTCCAATTCTCTCCCTCGTGTCCTCAAATCACGAAAACCGTTACTAGGCAAACATCTGTTTATTTGCAAACGATACCGTAGCCATAACAGAATTTAAAAACTGAGCCCCAGACAACACTTGGAATATAACTACATTATGAAACCAATCTTTTTATGTTCTCTTCAGCCTAGTGTTCTACCTTACGTATTTTTTATGTTGTTGCGGAATTACGCATCTTTATCAGGTGAGATGACTGCCCCAGGTTCCACTGAACTGGTTCCCAGCCAACTATTTAGCCGTTACTCTACTGCACATTTAGGGGTTCAGTGGGTCTCATGGAAAGCAGACAGGTTTTACGATCAAAAAGACCAGTGTTAACTTTGCCTTCTTTTAGTTTCTCAACACCCCACGCTCACCGGCAAATCATCTCATCTGCGAAACACCTTCCCCAGGAACTTGTTGCAAGACAAAGAGATAACAAATGGAAAATACAATTCCCTTGTTTCCAATTTTTCACAATGGTACACAACGTGGCAACAAACAGCTTCACACACAGAGCGTTCTCCTGCCACTGGGTTGTTTCCCCAGGACAAGTTTCCCCAAACCAGATTATTGGGCTCAAGAGCAATACTATTTTTATGACTATCAAAATCTCTTTCCAAATGGCCTTCAGGAAGATTGTAAAAATTTACACTGCCCAGCCTGCCATCTGGCTGCGTTCCGGAGGGCACGGGCAGGACGTGCAGAGGTGTGAGAACATACAGAGCTCAGTCTAGTAAGCAGGAGCCCAAGGATGAGCCGTACGCACGAGTGAACCCTGCACTTAACACTGACCAGACCGCCCACCAGCCAGAAGCCCAACTCGAGTCGCCAAGCCCTCGGTGCTGGCCAGCCCCATCAGGAACACAGCCAGCACCCAGGACAGTGACCACAACACCCACTTGGCCAGCTATAGACCATCCTCAACCACGTCCACTGACCCAGGCTTCGGCCCGAAAATATCTGTGCCTCCCACACAGTTCTTGGTCTCCCACCTTGTTCGAATCACACCCCTTGTTCTCCCTTCTTAGCCTCGCCTGCCTGCAGTACCGCTGGCTCGCCTATAACCCTGCACCCCCTCCAACTACCAGCTTAGCCACTGTCTCAACAACAACAGCCGCCCCCGCGGGCTGAGGACCTGCGGCACCAGGAGCTGGCCTGGCGTCCGCTACTTCATCTCTATCGCAACCGCGCGAGACGGAAATTATTTTCCCGTGTCACAAACGAGGCAGCTAAAATTTACAGATCTAGTTTCTTATACAAGGTCATACATTCACTTAGTCAACAAATATTTATCGAGTGCCCACCATTCCTTTAGGTTTGGTGCTGAGAACCACGGATAGAGTAGAGGAGACACATGTTAAGCAAGTACATAAATAAAACACATAATTACAAACAATCGTAAGTTCCAGAGTAGAAAAGGCCGGGCGCTGAGTGTCTGCTATCAGTGAGAATAATGAGGGGTCTCTGGCGAGTTGGGGAAGAAGTTAGGGACGGCCCCTCTAATGAGTTCACATTAAAGCTGAGACGTGAAGGGCGGGGGCCTGCCATCCAACGAGAGGGAGAAAGGGGATCCCAGGCAGAGGGAGGAGCTCGTGAGAAGGCCCTGCCCACGGGGGTTAGTGAGAGCAGCCTGGGCCACCCGAGCACAGGGCGAGCACAGGGAGTGAGGGAGACCGGCAGGTGCTGACCTCGGCAGCGCGGGATGAGCCCATCACACAGGGCAGGGTCTCGCAGACCGTGTTAAGAAGTTAGGGATTTCACTCCATGGTCAAAGAAATTTCAGAAGTCGGCTGTAACAAACAGTCCTCGGATTACAATGGACACATCAGCAGTTACGTACCCACCATGTGCCGGGTGTCCTTCGAGGCGCTTCCCAAACCCTCAGGACTACTCTGACTCAAAGACAGTCCTGGCCCCGCTTTACAGAGAGGGGCTTCTGGAAGCAACTTAACCAAGCTCATAGGTCAGTCAGTGGCAGAGCAAGACCCAAAGCCCCGTCCGGGCCATTCTCCAGTCCTTGTCGTATCCAAACACCACGGCACGTGCAAAACTTCCCAGGCAGTGCCAATGGAGCAGGGGTGGAGGAGGAGGGCAGCCCTTCACAGGGGATCAGTAACTCACCACAGAGAGGTCACGGAACAAATCTAGCAAGGCAAACCTCTGAGGTCAAACACTAAATTTGACCAACTGCCTCACCTGAGACCAGGAATTGCCAACAGAAAGGACTAAAGACCCGGATACAAGGACACCAGCACCTCAGGGCAGGTGGGTGTGAGACAAGAGCAGAATTTACCCTAAGGACCTCATCTCGGAACTGTAAAATGGTATGTGCACAGGGATACTCATCGAAGCTTCGTAAGAGCAAAGAATTAGAAACCACCTGGGGGGTCTCACAGGAAGAGATTACGGGAACTATGTTTCAAGCTCTCCCTTTTAATACAAGTCTTTGTGAACTACTGGTCATTAAATAACACTATCCACCATATTAACGGAGATGGAAGGCTACCCACGTCACTCTCTGTCTAGAAGTCACAGAAAAAGCCAGAATGCAACCCTTCTATGCACAGATAAAGATAGCTACCTGAACTGATATGCTGACCCCGGTTCTGGGGCCTCCCCATTCACCCGAAAAATCCTGAAAGCGAGAGAGAGAAATCGATTGACTCTAGCGCCCAGGACAGGTCTCACAGCAGCACAGTCCTTTACGAAACGCTGCCTCGGCCGGGCCTCCTCGGGTCCGGGAGCCCCCGCTGCACTGTCAGCTAGAAAGGACCAGTAAGATGGGCTCCTCCTGAAGACGGAACTGACTGGCCGGCCTCGTCCCCTAGGGCCTGCCCTGCCGGTGATCACCGCCTCCGCGAATGAGGCTATGGGACAACAGATCGCCAGTTTAAAGACCTGAAGGAAGGCAAACGGCTTCCAACGCTGGGGTGAGAACCTGCACAGGACAGCGGGAGGGTGGCAGGAAAGACTGCCGTGCAGACCTGCTTCCCAGGCTGGGTGAGTCCGCGCCTCCCTGGGCATCAGAACGCCCGCATGTCCAACAAAGGGACGGGCTGAGCTCCCCAGATCTGGGACCCGACCCGCTTTCCGAGCCCCCCCTGAGCACATCCCCGGCCCCGGCATCATCCCGCACGGCAGCCCTTCACCGGCAGCCCGCCACCAGGCTGGCTGCTCCCTCCGCACAGAACCAACAGGGTCTTTTAAAAGCACAAGTCTGGTCACGTCCCTCCCAGATTAACATCCACCACAGGCTACCCTTCACCTTTAAGACGAAGGTCAACCAAAGTGTAACACACAAGACGCCCGACTCCTGCCTTCTTCGATGGCCTCACTTGTCTCAGGACCCCTGACATGGCCCCCTTCCAGCCAAAGGGAACTTACAACCCCCTACTGGTGCCCAGCACTCCCCTGGCTGCCCTTGCCCACGTTGAGTCCCTGTACCCGGGATGCTCTCCCGGTCCTCTCACCTTGGCTAATCCTTCCTTGTCCCTGATGACCCAACTAGAGGAATGCTTCCTCCAGGGAGGCTTCCCTGAATCCCCCAGGCCAGGTTCAGAGGCCTCCTCTGTGCCCCACAGCACTCTGTACTGACCTCTGTCACTGCACTATTTCCCCATCCATCGCCCCAACCAGCCCGTGAGCATCCTGACAGGGACACAGACCTGCTCTTAATCTCCCGCAGACTCCCTAGTCCCGGGCACACGGCCTGGCACAGGGCATATATTCGAAAATATTTATCAGTGAATGGATGAACTCTGAACAAAACCAGGAGGCTGATGTCTTGCTAGACGCTAGCTAATGGACCCTGATGTTCAGTTTCCCAGCATCTGAGACTACCATAAGAGGAAGCATGAGTTTCCCTTTAAATCAAAAGTATTCCAGCCTCTCCTTATATGTATGTTGACTTTAAAATGAGCATTCGATGCCAAGAGCACTTCCTATAAGCATCCCACAGTAGGTTCAGACCATCTCTACATAGAGATCATGCACTTAGTAGCTCAGGCCAAATGGAACATTTCAGTGACTCATAAAGCCTTGAAAGGGAGACACTGAGAACACTGTGGTCATTTCAATTTCAACAGCAGAATTTGCTCTGGAAAAATGCTACAATAAAAAATATTAATGCCATAAAACCAAACAGCAGCCGAAGGACCTCAGCCATAAAGAAAAGACATAAATCCTAAAACATATCAGCAAAGAAGGCTCCCTCTCACCGTCGAGAAAGACCATGTTTAGGTCCTCGGGAACCCATCTAGAGAAGGGAGACTTGAGTCCCGTGGCCGAGCAGAGGAGAAGAGGAGCAGCCGACACAACAGTGAGGAGGAGGAAGAGCTAACGCACAGAATGAGCTCGGCGCCTGGCCTCCCCTGCTTCACGCGCACGCGCCCGCTCAGCCCTCACTACAGCCCGAAGCAGCAGAACCTGTGATCGTGCTCACGGCAGAGACAAAGGACAGACAGATGAAGTGACCGGCCCCGGGTCCCCCCGCAGGCAGCCGGCTCCAGGGGCCGTGGTTTCCCCGGTGCCACACACGGCCTCCCGGAGCAGCTTCGCCTGCCGCGTGCTGGGCCTCGGTGTCTCCTTCCTACGTGACGGGGGCTGGGTTCAATTCTCAGATTCCTCCCAGTTCAAAAGGCAGGCGATTAGGTGTGAAACCAACATTCTGAGATCCTTTTAAGTTTTTCCATCTAGAAATAAGATTCAAAATGGTGCCCTTCAGAAATTAAATAACTCTGCATCGCGCGGAGCAGCTCTTACGGTAAAGGCACATTTGCAGTGCCCAGCTCAGAGCCAGAGCTCGACTAACAGTAGCTATTATTACTCTTATGATAAAACAGAAACAGCCATTTAATAGCAGAGCACGTTTTAATTATACACGATGCGGAATAATCAAATCTCATTCGTTTGAGGCCCCAGACCCCACAGCATAGATCGAGTTGTACAGTTGAAATTAGAACAACTCAAAGCTCAGAAATTACTTGTTTCCATTAGAGATCTGACAAGTCATTTCTTCAATTGGTCACTGGTGGTTTGCAGATAACTATTAGCAGTAATGAGTATTCTAAATTAAATCCAGAGACAGTACCGCTCTGTTCTGTAAAGACAACTGGGGAGAGAGAAACGTAATTGTGGAACGTCCTTCCCTCTGTCCTCCATCTTCTCCCTGATAAATATCTCCTGTGTCTTGCATAGTACGGATTTCATTTGGCTACAAATGAAGAAGGGTCTAATTCTTCCCATGATAAATGAGAGCGCAGAACAGGTAACTTGTTAAGGAGAATTGGAATTGGGAAAGTAACCTTATTTTCCTGTTCCTTGACGACAAGCCCCCTCCGCTAACAAATGAAAGACACAATGCCAGAGGCCGCTAAGCGCGGAAGCCACATCAATCAGCGCGTAACCCCGCCCTCGGACACTGTGCTCGGCCCTGCGTACAGGGGCTCCCCACGGCACCAAAGGTGAAGCCTGCAAAAGGCAAGGCGGTGGCACAAGGCGGCGGGAAGAATAATGGATTCCTGAAAAACCTGGACTCCAATCCCGGCTCCGCCATTATGTCATTACGTGACTGTAAACGAGTCTCTCCCAGGCTCATGATTTCTTATCTGTAAAATGGGGGTGATGTAAAATATCTCAAAGAGCTCTGGCAAGGACTAAATGGGGGCCATTAGTAACGGGTCTTACGTTACAGGGAAGCCTTTGGCAGATGTTGGCTCCTCTCACTGGGCGGTCTGGGAATGGCCTCACGTTCGGGACACCCGGACACCAAACTCCCCAAAGTTTGGAAACTGCTGATCCTGGCGGAACCGAGGCCGGCCCCGTGTACAAGAGGGCTGACTGCATAGGTACGGACTCGTCACACGGAGAATGCCCACAAGTCACAGCACTGCCCCTAACTCTGGGGCGGTCTGGAGAAATCCAGCTTCCCCCTGGGCCCGGTCGGACAGCCGCAGCGGACAGGATTTGTTAGGGAAGATGAGTTGGGATCTCCACTTACATTTTCAAAGTCCTTCATGTTCCGTGCTCTGGTGGGAGACACCGTTTCTTCGGACACGTTTGGGAGCACTATAAAAAAGGTAAAACAGAAAAGGGGCATGGTATGCAAATTGCCCCAGCATTTTTATTAGGGAAGAGAGAGCAGAAAAGAAAAAAGAAGAAAAAAAAAAGGCATGAACAGCCTCCACAGTATAGCTTGCTGGCATTTTCTGTTATGATTTACTGGCTTGAGTCTAGGGAAAGCTCTAAACCATTATATTTCAAATATTTACAAATTACTTAAAGTAGCCCCAGTGTAACGTGTCAGAGACTGAACCCAAAACATGCACCGGGCATGTGGCCCAGCTGAACTATGCTGACAGGTACTTCCTCAGTGCTTGTCACACAGTTATTCTGCTGAGCGGGATCCCATCTTCATGTGTCAGCATTCCAAGCAGAGCTAACTGACTGGGGTTGGCAAACTTTTCCTTAAAATGCCAGACAATAAATATTTTAGGCTCTGTGGGCCATAAACAAAGCCTGAAATCTGCCACAACTGGTCAGCTCTTCTGCTGTAGCACAAAAAACAGCCACAGACGATTCCTAAGTGAGGGAGCTACATTCCAATAAAAGTTTATTTCCAAATGCAGGCAGCAGGTTGGAAACTGCCCATCCCCGCTTCAGGGTGGTGACAGACTTGGCGGATGCCCAAAGCTTTCCACAGTTCCTTTCTTCCAACAAACATTTATTACACACCTACTGTGTGCCAAGTGCCACACTCAGTGCTGGGGAAAGAGCAGTCAAAGAGACGGTGAGCCTGTGCCCAAAAGGCTCTGACCTGGGGGCAAGACGGGGGGACACAAACTGGCACCGTGCTCACAGAGGGCCTAGCACGTTCAGGTGTTGGGTGAACGTGCGCGGAGTCAATGAATAAATCCATTCTTCTGACAAATATGCACTGAGGGCCTACTCTGCGCCTGGCACCGTTCTAGATCGGCTACATCAGGAAACAAATGAAAGGAGCTGATTGTCTAGAGAGAGAAGATGGAAATGAGCAAAATAACAGGACAATTACATAGGATGTGAGAAGGTGAGAAAGGCCATGGAGAAGACTTAAGTGGCTAAGGACTGGAAGGATCCAAGTGGGGCGAGGATGGCAATTTTAAGTCAGGGCCAAATCAGGAAGATCGCGCTGAGAAGGTGCCAGCCGGGCAGACCTGAGAAGGGTAAAGCAAGAAGCCCCGTGCCCGTGAGAACCAGCAGTAAATAAAGGTGACCGCAGGACAGGAGGTATGTGAGGTGCTGGGGGACAGACCGCACACAGCCTCGAAGGCTCTTCTCAGGACAGGGAGCTGCCAGAGGGCCCAGAGCTGAGGGGTAAAGTGCCTAGACTTAGGTTTCTACAAGCCACCTCTGGCTGCCTTGCTGAGAACAGACTGAAGACACTTAGAGGGAAACCAGGGGACCAGTCAGAACAGGCTGGAGACCACGGTGGCTCAGAGCAGGTGGCAGAATGATAAGCGGGGGAGGAGTGGTCTGATCCTGCATGTTTTAAAGTCACCAACAGGAATAAATGACCTGAAATCGGTGAAATATGTAAGCTTGGAGAGGAAAGAGCAAGAAGTGAGCCTGGGGAGAGCCAAGCTGGTGGTGAGCCTTGAGCTGAGTCTCAAAGAGACAGCAGGCAGAGGAAGGCAAAAAGGAAGAAGAAACTTCCCAAGCAAAGACCCAGAGGTAGGCATGGCCTTCAGAAACCACTGGGCACAAAGGAGGCTCAGGAGGGAGGCAGGGGAGACTGTCAAGAGCCCTGTGTACCAGGCAGAGGGCACACAGGCTTGTTTTCCTGGGTCTCAGACAGGCCATGCTCTGCCACCTACACCTGCATACCTGCCTATGTAGCCTAGTGCTACTCGTTCAAGTCTCAGGTCCAGTATCAGTGTCTTAGGAAACTCGTGCCTGATCCACCTCCTCTACTCCGGGGCACCCCCTCACTGCCTGGCCCACCCTCATCAGGTGACCCCCTCACTGCCTGGCCCGCCTCCCCCACTGGGACACACCTCCCACTCACCCCCTCACTGCCTGGCCCAGCTCCCCCACACCCCACTCACAGCACCTTTCTTCTTTGCTTATCTTAATCATAGGATTTATCATGACATTTCTTTGTTGAACTCTCTATCTTCCAGGCTGGGTCACAACCATGTTCAAGGTCGAATCCCAGGGCTTGGCACAAAGCAGCGTACACTACAGGCTGAAGCAAAGAGCAATCCTATCAATTTTCCACTTCTAACTGCCTGTGTGCAGGAAGAACAGAAACTGCTGGATTTTGTGTTTAAGGTAGAAGTTAACAGGTTCTGAAGGAAAACCTGAGGGGGCCTATAAGTTAAAATATTCTCCAGAAATACACCGCATGACACTGACACTGTCCGTTCTAAAGACTTCTCCCTTCTGCACGTCTCATCGCTTTGGAGGAAAAAAAAAAACACCAGTCAAAATATCTCTAAGATATTTTAACAAGGCAAATCATTAGCACTTCCCACAGATACTTATGATAGCATTCGCTTCTTTCAGAAACAGAAATTACGAAGAATGCTTAGCAAAAGCCAAACTGCCCCATGGAAAGTCTCCTCCTAATCCAGCTTAAACACAATAGACTGCTTATTTCCTCAGCGCCGTCTCCTGTGGTCTAACCAACTATTTGTCTCCAAAGGGCAGGCCCGTGTAGGAATGCTGGGCCTCGACCAGCAGATGGAATCCAGCAGCCTGCCAGGAAGGCCTTGGCACACGGATGCTCAGCAGTGCGTGGGGCCCCTGGCTGCTCGGCGGCCGAGACCAGCAGATCCTCCGGGCCTGACCCGGTCGCCACTTCAACGTCCGGCCTGCACACAGCCACCCAGTTCGGTGAATGCTGGCTCAATCTCTACGAGCCTGGTAGCAAGAAATAGAGCTCGTGGAATATGGCCTATAGGACATCAATTCCTCCAAGCCAGTGTTTATGGAAGGACGTAAATAGCAAGTGAATAGGAACATAAAACACTCTCCCCTCCGGAGAGCCCCTCGCCATGCCAGGGCAGGCTCTGGGCCCCAGAGACTTCAAAGCCCGGTGCCGGGCTGAAGGCCTCAAGGCCCCCACGGTCAAAAGAAGGTCCGGCTCTGTATACTTACCACCATTTCCCAAACCAGCAATGGGGCTGATGCCATCCACTTCGTCTGGTAAATTGGGAACAAGGCCGCTAGGAGAGAGCATGGGCAGGAAGACACGAGTTAGTGTTTGAACAACAGAGACTGTGAGGACTGCCTGGACTACCCTTGACAATCATCAGGCCGAGGGCAATGAGCAACACACGGCTGAGCTACCTAAGAGGCACGCAGCACAGAGGGGGAGAACTCCGGCTTCAGGGCTCTAACAATAGCTGAGTGACCTTCAGTGAGGACATTCATTCATTCATTCATTCATTCATTCATTCAGACATTGAGTGTTCCATGTACCGTATATATGCCAGGAGCAGAGACACTGTGCCAACCGCAAGCTACCGACATTTCTGAGTCTCACTTTACCTGCCACATGGGGCTACCACCCTCTCCCCGTGAAGACGGAATGAGTTCATGTTTATGACCCCTGGCACGTAGTAAGCACTCAGTAAGTGCTATATACTGTTTTTGTCTTTGCCGTTATTGTCATCATTAACATACTGACCACAACCAAAAATCAAGCTTCCAAGAACCTGACACCAGTTCGGAAGCTTTAATAAAGTCAAACAAAAATGCAAAATCCACTGATCCAAGAAATTTTACTGGATGAATTATAAAAATGGGTTAAGGGAGGATCTGGAGACACAGAAATCTGAACCATAACCGGACGTGTGGGTGACACAAAAGACACTATGCTAGATTCTACCCTAAGCTCGGCCATACACGCTCCCAGCCTCATTTCTTCATCCGTAAAAGGAGAACAGCAGCTACTTCATAAGTCACTGAATATCAAAGACACAAAGTGCCCAGCTAGGCACCTGGCACACTGAGGGCACTCCATAAATGGGAGCAAAATATTACTGTCACCAGGAGACATCCAGCGCTTTGGAAATTTATAAAAGATTTCCCTCCGTGAGAGCTGCCCGTGCCCCGAGAGTTCATGCGTCTTCAAAGGGAGGCACCAGCGCGCAGAGTCGGCCCGGCCAGAGTCGCATGGCGGTTAAGCAGACAACCGAGTCCAGAACCCAAGCCCTTCCCATCCCACCTCCGATAATGCTTCCCTGTCCCGAGCTGTAAATGAAGAGCCGAGAGACGCTCAGCCTGACTTCCCGGCAGTTTGTTCTCTCCATGTTTCTAAACCCAAATCCATCCTGTTCTGAGGACAGTTTTGCCTGATGGCCAAATGCTGGAGTTGGGAACGGACCTTTGTGAGCAGAACCAAGCAAAACACTGGATATCATAAGACTCCAACATCAAGAGACTGATGACATAGTATGTGTCTGCCGTAAAGATAAATGAAAAAAACTCCAGTAGACTATGCCTTAAAAAAGTTCAGTAGACTATGAGAAAAAAAAAAATACGTGTGCTCTAAAGTCACCTCAAATCCTCCTTGGATACCAAGTGGGCTATGCATCCATAAGAAAATAAAGGAACTATTTCAAAATTATCATTTGTAGGAAAATGAGATATTTTCCTCCTTTTAAATTTTCTATACTTCTTCATTTCCTCCAATAGCCATCTCTAGAAGAACAAACTCCACTCCCTAAGTTGGATATTAAAAACTAGGCCAACCAGCACCTTTTGCAGATGGTGGCCCAAAGGCCCACACCAGCCGACAGTCTGGTCTGCACATTCCTGATCTGGGGTTTTCTCCACCTCTTACCAGCACTGGCTGAAACGGCCCATCGACGACTCCAGCCGAGATCAACCACACTGGAAAACTACATGGCAGGCAAAGCCAAAGAATTTGGTCTTAGACAAGTTTCCAAGAGGCAGACAATGAAATTTGAAAAATGACATCTGACATCCCATTTATGAAAAGAAACCACTATTTAATGCAGAAGTTCCTGCCTGGTTCCTGCCAAATTTCCACTTGGACTTTACCTAGCCACTTCTAAAATGCTATGAGGCTCTGTCCTCCGCCATCGCCCGTCGGCCCCAGCAGCCCTCCAATTTCAAACAGCTCCCTCGCCCCACTCGGATCATCGCTCTTAGCCATGGGCCTTCAGGGAGCCCACCAGAAATCAGAACTACGTAGGCAAGAGCAGAGGGCCTAGGTACAATTTTATCACAGTACCGGTGGGGGAGACGAAGGCCCAAAAGGGGAAGGACCTCTTGGCTCAAGATCACAAGGCGGTCTCAGCCACGCAGAGACCAAAATCCAGGTTTCTCAGGATCCATAGGCCACTCGCTCAGCTGGGCCCAAGCCGCCCCCAGCTCCTAAACGAGCGTGGCACCTCGTCAGCACAGGCCAAGCACAGCATAATCCCAACGAGCTAGCGAGTGGGGCACCCACGGGGGAGCAGGCACCACACTCGGGACAGGCAGCCTCCCACCGTAGCCTCCCCACGGCCCTTCTGTGGGAAGTGGTAGTTTTTAACTGTTGCCTTTAAAAAAAACAAACAAAACAAAACAAAACAAAAAACAAGGAACACAGAAACTCAGAAAAGGTAGTAAGCTGAAAGACCCGAGCTGGCCTGATTTCAAACCCCGAGCTCTTAATCTCTACAATCTCCCCCAAACCCCTTTTATCTGTCTTTTAACAACTCATTTTTCATTCTGTGTTATTTATTCTTAATTAGTGAAGAAATATATAAACATAAAAAATCCAAAGTAAGGCCTACAGATGGCCAACAGACACATGAAAAGATGCTCAACATCACTCATCAACAGGAAGATGCAAATCAAAACCACAAGGAGATATCACCTCATACCCGTCAGAATGGCTAGACTCAAAAGGACAAGCAACAACAAGGGTTGGCAAGGATGTGGGGAAAAAAGGAACCCTCTCGTACCGATGGTGGGAATCAAGACTGGTGCAGCCACTGCAGAAAACAGTATGGAGGCTCCTCAAAAAATCAAAACTAGAATTACCATGTAATCCAGTAATTCCACTGCTAGGCATTTATCCAGAGAAAATGAAAACATCAATTTGAAGAGCTATGTACCCCTATATCATCACAGAATTATGTAAAATAGCCAAGATAAGGAAACAGCCTAAAGGTCCATCGAAAGACAAATGGATAAAGATGTGGTGTATATATATATATATATATATATATATATATATATATACACACTGGAATATTACTCAGCCATGTAAAAGAATGAGATCTTGCCAGGTGAAATAAGTCAAAGAAAGACAAATACCATATGATTTCATTTGTAATAGAGAATCGACAAAACAAAACAAACAAAAAAGCAGAAACAGATTCATAAACACAGAGACCAAATGCGTGGTTGCCAGAAGGGAAGGGGGCGGGAAAGGAAGGGGCAAATGGGTGAAGGGAGTCGGAAGGGAAAAAAAAAAAGACAAGCTTAAAGTTCTTGACTACGCCTCACTCCCGTCTGAGCCCCCTAGGAGACAGTCACTGTTGTCGGCAAGATGTGTCCTTCTAGGCTTTTCTCTATGTATTTACAGATATAGGGACATAGTTTTCTTTTGTGGTTTAAAAGCAAAACAAATGCAATCGAACTGCATATATTATTCTGCAGCATCTGTTCCTTACTCAGTGTGTCCCAAAGATGTTTTCATGGCAGTACAAAGAGATCTACCTTCGGTTTTTAACTCCCATAAAGCATTCTAGAGCAGTGTTTTTCAAACTTTACTGACCAGAACCCAGAGAAGGAAATACATTACTCTTAATTCTTGAAATGCTTTCTATTCTGTGCTATTACGTTTTTTTTAAAATTCTGGTTGCCACCCACAAAATTGAATTTCATGAGCTGCCAACAGGTCACAGTCTGAAATTCACTTTTGAAAGGATGTGCATTTACCTGATCCCTTGACAGTAATTCAATTTGCTTCCAAGTTGTTCTTTTTACAAACAATGCTTTATAGATATCCTCATACTGGTCTCCCTGAACAGGTGCATGATAATTTCTCTAGCATAACAAAATGTGGAATTGCTGGGTCAAAACATATTCATATTTTTTTAGTGGGCAAAGGATTTGAAAATACAGTGGACCCTTGAACAAAATGAGTGGAACTGCACAGGTCCACTTACACACAGATGTTTTCCAGTAAATACCATACTGTACTATAAATGTATTTTATCTGCCTTATGGTTTTCTTAATCACATATTCTCTTTACTGTGAGAACACAGTGTATATAATACATCTAACACACAAAATATGTGTTAATCAACTATTTATGAATCAGGCTCTCAGTTAACAATAGGCAAATAGTTTAAGTTTTGGGGGGGGGAGTCAAAAGTTACATGTGGATTATCTGCTGTGCGGGACATCACATCCTGAACCCCGTGTTGTTCAAGAGTCAACTGTACACAAACGGCTATAGAAACACAAGAAAAAATGTTCGGCATCACTAGTCGTTAGGGAAATACAAACCAATACCACAAGGGGATACGTGTCACACCCCCGAGGCTGGCCATCGCCAAAATGACAGACAATAATAAGTGTTGACAAAGCTGTAAAGATACAGAAGAACCCTCTTCCACTGCTGGACAGAGTGTAAAAGTGCTGGGCGGTTCCTCAGGGTGTCAAACATACACAGAGTTAGAATATGGGCCAGCAGTTCTCCCCCCGGGCTCTATACTCCAGAGAAAGGACAACACACATCCACACAAAAACTTACACATGAATAAAAAAAAAAAAAAGGAGAAACAATCCAAATGTCATCAGCCAATGAAAGAATAAAGAAAACGGGTCACATGTATACAGTGGAATATTATTTGGCCATAAAAAGGAATGAAGTATGTCCCGGATGCACTACTACATGGATGAACCTCACAAATGACCACAAAGTATAAGACTTCATTTATATGAAACGTCCAGAACAGTCAAATCAATGGAAAAAAGTAGATTGTGGTTGCCTAGGGTTGGGGGCATGCGGGGGAGGAGTACTAGCTAGTGTTATGAATGTCTGTGCCCCCCCGCCCAGAATTCCTACGTTGAAACCCTACTCCCCCTCCCAAGTGATGGCATTAGGAAGTGGGGTCTTTGGGAGGTAACTAAGATTAGATGCGGGCAGGAGGACGGAGCCCCCAGGAATGGGATTAGTGCCCTCTCTGCTCTCCACCCCAGGAGGAAACAATGAGAAGCTAGCAGTGTGCATCTCACCAGAAGGATCTCACCAGACCTCAACCATGCTGGCAGGTTGGGCTTGGACTTCCGGTCTCCAGAACTGGGAGAAATAAATTCTGTCAATAAGTCAGCCACAGTCTCTGACATTTCTGTTACAACAGCCAAGCTAAGACACGGAGTGACTGCTAACAGACACAGGGTTTCTTTCTCAGATGATGGAAGTCTTCTAAAATGAAATTATGGTGATGGTTGCACAGCTCTGTAAATATACTAAAAAATCATTGAATAGTGTACTTTAAGTGGGTGAACTTTATGGCATACAAATTATATTTCAATAAAGCTGTTTTTAAAAAACACACCTGGGCATATTTTTAACACCAAATTGTCCTCCCAAAGGACTATAGCGGTTGACACTGTGTGTGTGCACTTTTTCAGAGTGATTACAAAGCAGCATTTCGCTACTAAATACGGAGCCTGTATTTACATGGTATTTATCTTTTCAGGGACTGAACAAAACTGACTCATTCAACGAATATTTGTTGAACCTCTACTATGTTATGTGCCAGACGTGGTTCTAGGTCTAAAGATACAGTAGGGACCAAACCAGCCATGCTCCCTGCCCTCACTAAGCTTATACACGTTCCTCAAACTTCAAGCCTAGGGGCACCCCTGACCCAAGCTCAGCCTTGGATCAAGCCTACAAGCCTTCCCCAAAATTCCATTCCACCATCCTCTTTCTCGACCTCCTTCTACAAAAGTCCATGAAGGCATTCTTTGCCTGACCAAGTCTGACTGTGTACAAACTTGCAGGAAAACATTTCCTTTCGGTCTGCCCCTCACCAGACAGCAAGCATTTACTGGCCATGCACTGGAGGAACCCACAGACAAACAAACCTGGGCCCAGGCCTTCATAATCCCACAGTCAGGGAGAGGCAGAATCCAAGCATGAAAACAAAGGGACAAATCCAGGGTGGCGGGCACCGAGGATTCTGTCCAGGAAACCGGGCACCACCATAATGATAAAACAAAAACACCTAACACTTAATGCGCCCCCAGCGATCATCGGGCACAGAATACATACAGCTCTGCTCCACCAATACAGCCACCGATAACTAGGTATTATCACTGAAGAGAAACTGAGGCTCAGGAGGGTTGAATGAATCACTAAAGCAACTCAGCCAGTAAATGGCTGAAGCAGGATTCAGACCCAGTTGTCCTGAGTACAAAGCCCAGGATCTTCCAAAACCACCAGGCAGGGCTTAATAAAGGGCCTTGGCTTGGGCAAAGTTCCCAAGCATGGCATCGGAGCCTCTCACAGGCCTGGATCAAGTTCGGAGAGAATGACGCATGTCGACCTGATTCAACAAAAGGCTGGGGACAAAGTGGACTTCTGGTTAGTCTCTAAAACTGGGGCTTAGAAATTACCAAGAAGAAGGATGCTCATATTAGTATAAAAAGAGATGATTTTATTCCAGGGATCTTTCTCCACTATGACCATCTAATGGAGAAGCTATCTCGCTCAGGACCTTTCTGCCACTCCTGAAGGGCCAGTTCACGTGCCAGCAGGGCCCTAACGTCATCACAGAGGCCTCACAGCACGGGTTCAGAGAACTAGTTGGAAGGTAGGACAGGTACTGAGAGACAGGCTTTGAAGTCAGTAAGCCTGGATTTAAATCCTGGCTCCAATAAGAGACTCCTAACTTATAGAAAACAAAGGGGGTTGATGGAGGGACGGGTGGGGGATGGGCTAGATGGGGGAGGGGGATCAAGGAGGGCACTTGTTATGATAGCCGCTGGGTGCTGTATGTAAGTGATGAATCACCGAATTCTATCCCAGAAACCAATACTGGACTGTATGTGAACTACCTAAAATTTAAATAATAATAAATACATAAATAAAGTAAATCTTGGCTCGCTCGTGTTCTTTTTTATGGAAGCCCAGACCATTCACTTCATCTCTCTGAGCCTCAGTGTGCCCACCTATAAAAAGGGGATAATCCCGTCACCTCCCATTTATGTGCCTCACACCAGGTTAGGAACCAGAGTCACAAGGATGAGCAAAACGCAGCCCCTGCCCTCCAACAGGCCAGAGTCTAGTTAGGGAGACAGACACGTTATAGGTGTCCCTGCACCACCCATCACAGGAGCCACCAGCCGCTCGTACCTGCTGAGCACCTGAAATGCAGTAAATCCAAACCAAGAAGGGCTTGTAAGCATAAAATGCATACCGAGTATCAAAGACTTCGTAAGGTAAAAAAGAATGTGAAATATTTCACTAATCATTCTTTATTGTTTGCAAGTTAGAATGACAATCTATGGAAAGATCGGGTTAAATCATTATATTATTAAAATTAATTCCACCTGTTCTTTCCTACTTTTTCACTGCGGCTCCCAGAAAAGTTTAAATTACATATGTGGCTCACGTTATACTTCTATTGAACAGCGTTAGTCAATAAAACTCAGTGAGGTAGGGGCGCCTGGGTGGCTCAGTCGGTTAAGTGTCTGCCTTCAGCTCAGGTCAGGATCCCAGGGTCCTGGGATTGAGCCCCGCATCGGGCTCCTTGCTCAGTGGGGAGTCCGCTTCTCCCTCTCCTTCTGCCCCTTCCTCCACTCATGTATGCATGCTCTCGCATGTGCGCTCTCATGAAGGGAAGGCAACCCAGGCAGCAGGAAGAGCAAGTGCACAGGTCCAACAGTAAGAAAGAACAAGGCAAGGCCACTCGGGACAAAGAGCTTGGCAGCCAGGCAGAGGGAAGTGTTCGGGGAGGAGAAAGGTAGGGGCAGAGAGGACAGGGGAGGTCAGTGAGGTACATGGGGCCAATTCATGTAGGACCTTGGAAGCTATATTAAAGAACTTCATCCTGAGGGTGATGGGGAGCCAGGGAGGGTCTGAAGCAGGTAAGCAATCAGTCACAGGAACGTACGCAGCGAAGGCAGAAAGGGGAGGCAAGGGAGGAGATGTGTGTTG
Source organism: Procyon lotor (assembly GCA_028646535.1). Taxonomy (NCBI): domain Eukaryota; kingdom Metazoa; phylum Chordata; class Mammalia; order Carnivora; family Procyonidae; genus Procyon; species Procyon lotor. Next base: position 66,277,706 of record CM053615.1, read on the forward strand.
AGTTGCTACGCTGTTAGACACTGGTCAAAATCCTTACAGATTCACCCACTTTTCAGATGACAAAAACGGAAACTCACCAGGGGTCTTGCCCAAGACCAAGAACTGGGACTGAAACCCATCTATGTCTGGGTCCCAAAGCCCAAGGGCTTGGTCAACTGGCACAGAGATAAGAAGAGCTGAGAATATCAATGCGCTTTATCTTAACGGCAATGAGAAGCACTAAATACATATATACAGCAGCAGACTGACCGTCAGATTTACACTTTAAAAAGGCTTTCAAACTGTAGTATAAAGGACTATTACAGCGGTGAGGGCAATCCAGGCGAGAGGTCCTCCCCAGTATGTTGGGACAGTGGTAGTCAGAGGAAGAGAAAGGG
>CM053615.1:66278582-66304134 GCA_028646535.1 Procyon lotor
AGTCTCGGTTAGGGTGTACCCCCCATCAGCGGGAATCCCGGCCGGGTTACCGCGCCCCCGCAAAGCCCCGGCCGCACCTGCAGCCGCTGAGCGTCCCGGGGAGGGTGACGTCCTCTTCCAACACCGAGTCCATCGTGGACACAGAGGAGGTGGTGGCGTTGGTGTCTGTGGCGGCGGGGCCAACTGGTTCCCCCCGCTGTCGCGACCCGCAGGCTTCCCAGGTCCCCGCCCCCTCCAATCCTGCTCTTGTTCGGACTTTGGCGGCGCCGCTGGAATTCAAACCGCAGCCGCCGCCATCTTTCCCGGCGCTTCTTCCTACGGAAACGAGGCGGGGTCATGGAAGCGCGCGCCGTGAAGCCGAGAGACCGAGGCCAGAGGCCGGGCAGGGAAGCGCGGGCGGGTGCCATCTTGATTAAGGGCAAGAGCATTCGCACTTGGGCCTGCAAGACTAAGGAAAGAGAGGTAGCCTGCCATTTTTTGTGAGGGCACTCAGGCCGAGGCCAGGGCAAGAGCCATCTTTGTTAAGGGCAAAGATCGGCTTTGATCCGTTAATTCAAGCGGGAGATGGGAACCCAGGCTTTCACTGACTCTCAGAGTTCCTAACCCAGTAAATGCTTTTCTAGAACAATGACCCCCTAACCTTAGGGGTCATTATACTGTGCATGCAAAAGGCTTTCGCCTTGAACTGAAACTCAGATAAACAAGTGCCGCCTCACTTTAGAAAAATCCTTCCTGTGGAATCCCAGCTCAAGCATAATTTGCACTTAATTTGAAGCAAATAAATTCATCCTTTTGGGCTGGTGGTTACTAACACTCCTCCAATCTCCCAGGGCTCAAACGCACCTGAGATTAATACACTGAGGCCCAGGGAAAGGAAATGAATCGCCCAAAGTCATGCACAGTAAGTCTGTCAACAGACGCACCGCTCTTGCCAACTAGATGAGGGCTCTCCATGATCCTGGCTGCCCTTCCTAAAGCAGAGAGCAACCAGCAAACACACAGATAATTTTGACAGAGCTGCGCCAGTGAAGTCAACCTACCTCTCCCCCTCTCCATGTTGCTACCTTCCCCTGCGAACCACCAGAAGAATCCGGGAAGAAAATAATTTGGAAAATGAGGGAGTGGGGGGCACCTGGGTGGCTCAGTGGGTTAAAGCCTCTGCCTTCGGCTCAGGTCATGGTCTCGGGGTCCTGGGATCGAGCCCCACGTCGGGCTCTCTGCTCAGCAGGGAGCCTGCTCCCCTTTCTCTGCCTGCCTCTCTGCCTACTTGTGATCTCTCTCTCTCTCTCTCTCTGTCAAATAAATAAAATCTTAAAAAAAAAATGGGGGAGTGGGTGGAGGGGACTTGCCCTGTAATCAAGTACAAGTCCTCCTGGTGTGCTAAAATGTAAGTGTACTTTCCAAAAGAGGCCTTCTCTAATACTCTAATGTAAAGCAAGCCCTTTCTTGTATTCTTAGCAACCCATATTTTTCTTTTGTGGCACTTAACCACATTTTGCAATTATGTGTTTCTGTGTTTTTAAAAAAATCTTCTTTTTGCTCTAGACTAGAAACCCCATGAGGACAGATACTGTGTTCTGATTGTTCACTGCTATATCCCCAACACTATGCCTGCCACCCAGAAGGTGTTTTAAAATATATGTGAATGAATGATTCAACCAATCTAGAAAGTGGGGGCTAATATCTATCCTGCAAGGTTTTTGTGAGGATGTGAGGATGACCCAAGATACCTCTAGAAGCCCTGTCAACAGTAATCCCATAAATCCCTCCTCAACCTCTTTATTAGCTTTAGTGAAGTCTACAAAACTCATGGTCCTGCACCTGTCCCTCTTCTTCACCCACCCATGAAGCAGCAATAAAACAACAGCCTGAGAGAGAGAGAGTGGGCAGGAACTAGATGGCACATCAGAGGCCCCGACCCAGGGAAGAGACAGTCCTTGATGCGCTGGAACAGCGCTAAGTTCAACCAGAGAGATGAGTGTGTCTCAAAGCAGGGAAGCTGGAAGTGTCAGGATGTGTGCCCTGGGTCTGCCCCCGACCCTCTGTGAGCTCTGCAGACCGCTGGTCTGGGCCAGCTTCCGCATCTCTAAAATAGGAAGGTTGGACTAGCTGGATATCTCAGGACCGCACGGCTCTGGAGGTGATTGGTTTGTGTTTCTCTCAAAGCTATAAACACACGACCAATTCTGTTCTGGTGAGGGAGGCTGAGTCACGAATCATCACTTTCCAAATGAAGGCACTAACTTTCCATCCAGCAGATGGAAACTCTTGAAGGAAAAAAATAAAGACGAGGACCTACACATTTTGAGCATCTCCCATGTATGACCTGTGTCCAGCATTTCACACGTACCCCCTCCCTGAACTCCCGCCATGGTCCTCTGGAGTGGGTACATCTGTTATCCCCGTTTAACTCACAGACGAGAAGACGGAGAACACAAGAGGTAAAAATAACTCACTTCCAGTCTCATTGCTGCTAAGTTGCTCGGAGCTGGGATTAGAGCCCTGGTCCCTCTAAACGCCAATGTCTTCCTTGTTTCAGGCAGCCTGTCTTTCCTATCTATTTGGTTTCCTACAGTTTAGAATTTAGGATTAAGAGGTGAGGTCTACCCCCAGACAACAGTATTTCAGTGATGAAATAGGACCAGACTCTAGTCCTTGGGTAACTAGTGCAGGGCGACCACAAGGCGGGTCTTAGTGTGGGCAGTATGACTGTAGGACCGGAAGTCTGAGCACACTTAGACCCAGACCCTGAAAGTCCTCCGACTTTTCCTACGACTGAGGCCCCTTCCCCTTGCTCCTCTTTGGTTTTCCCATGTGTAAAATGGGGCAGACAATGCTGAGCTCACACAGTTGCCTTATCTAGCTAGAAACTTTGAAAACTATAAGGAAAAAACAGCCTGTGAGCTCCTCTCCTTATGATGACCCCATTGACCTGTCCAGCAAATGACTACGTTCCCGGATGGTATGCTGAAACCCTTTAGTGAACCTGGAAACTGAAAATAGGAACAATGGACAACGGATAGCCTATTTGGGAAGTTGTTTTTCCCATTTTCGTGGTCAGGGACGAGCCCTTTGCCCCATCTCTGTCTCACCACGGCCCTTCTCTCTGCCAAGCCTGGAGATGACGTCACCACCACCAGCTGTTTGGGCTTTCTGGCCCCATCTCCTTGACAACAGTCACCCAGCCACAAAGCTGGCATTATTATTCTGCTGGGCAAGGTCAGAGCAAATGGCTTGGGAGGAAGTAGCTTGCAGGCAGATGTTTCTCATTAGGGTAGAACCCTCCTGAAGCTTTAGCAGCTCATGCAATCAAGACACTTGAGCTGCCATTACTAGCAGCAAGAATAACTTTGTAACATCAATTCATACATGTTGCTGCTTTGCACTCTTTCATTTTATCCTCACATCCCTAGGAAGGATAATCTGCAGACGGGGAAAGAAAGGATCATGGAAGGGAAGAGGTTTCCCAAAGGCATTCTTTTCTTCTTTCTTTCTCTCTTCATTTCCTTCTCTTTTTCTTAGCTTTTCCTTCAGAAATAATTTCAGACTTAGAAAAAAAAAAGTTGCAAAAATAGTACAAAGAACTCCCCAGATAGCCTTCACCCAGCTTTCTAATACAGTAACATCTTCCATAACCATAGTGGAATTGCCGAAAATAAGAAATTGTATTGTTGGGGCACCTGGGTGGCTCAGTGGGTTAAAGCCTCTGCCTTCTGCTCAGGTCATGATCTCAGGGTCCTGGGATCGAGCCCCACATCGGGCTCTCTGCTCGGCGGGGAACCTGCTTCCCCCTCTCTCTCTGCCTGCCTCTCTGCCTACTTGTGATCTCTCTCTCTCTCTGTCAAATAAATAAATAAAATCTTTTTTAAAAAAATCTTTAAAAAAAAAAAAAGAAAAAAAAAAAAAAAAAAAGAAATTGTACTGTTTACTACAGACCTTATCAGATTTAATCAGTTTTCCCCTGAGTGCCCGTTTCCTGGATCCAGTAAAGGGTCCCTCACTGCATTGAGTTATTCTGCCTCCTGACCAGTCTGTGACGGCGCTCCCTTGTCTTTGGACTTCATGACATTGATATCTGAGGAAAGTTCTTGCCGGCTACTTGATAGAGCGTTCCTCGGTTTGGGTTCATGTGGTGTTTCCTCGTGATTAAATCTAGAGGCTATGCATTTTGGGCACGAAGGCCACAAAAGTGATACTGTGCCATTCCCAGGGTGTCAGGAGACAGACGATGTTCATACGTCTCATTCACTGGTGATATCAACTGTGATTCTGGCTAAGGTCAAATCTGCCAAGATTCTCCCTGGCAACATTATTATTTTTCTTTTTGTCATTTGATATTTGAGACTATGCAAATATCCTGTTTTTCATCAGACTTTCACCCACTAATTTTATTTTATATTTTTTATTTATTCATGAGAGAGAGAGGCAGAGAGAGAAGGAGCCCGATGCAGGACTTGATCCCAGGACCCTGAGATCATGACCTGAGCCGAATGAAGGCAGAAGCTTAACCAACTGAGCCCCCCAGGTGCCCTCACCCGCTAATTTTAGCATCCATGGAAAACTCCTTCTTAAAACATCACACAATTATGACCATGTATTCACCAATTGGTGATTTACTATTTTCATCTTTCCTTCTATATTTTTTTAAAGATTTTATTTTTCAGTAATTTCTCCACCCATTGTGGGGCAGGAAGTCACAACCCCGAGATAAAGAGTCACATGCTCCACAAACTGAGCCAACCAGGCGCCCCTCCTTCTACATTTTTTAACTGGAATTCTACTGGAAAAAAGCTTTCTCCCTCCTTTACTTAGTCATTTACTGAAATCCATATGGACTTGTGGGTGTTCGCTTTATTTGATGGGTTGCAATCCCTTACTATCCTTATTTCTTTTGTTACATAGATTGTCCTAGATTTGGCCAAGCTGCATAGGTGTGCCAAGCTCCAGACCCAGGTCTGCTGGTCCCAAGGCCAGCAGAATTTCTAGCATGTCACCCCAGCCCCTTGCTCTCAGGAGCTTGTCCCAGCCAGCCCTCCCCAGCAGCAGTCCTTAAATACCCTCCGTCTTCTCCAGAGCATGCGGGGTTACCAAACCAGTGATGCCCTCTGGGCCCAAACGAGTCCCAGGCTGAGCGCAGAGTTGGTGCTCGATGCCAGTTCGTCCGATTCACTTCAAGTCCTGACTTGACTTTTGACTTGACCTGATTCGAGACGGAAAGAGGAACGAGAAACACTGCATGACAAGGGAACAGTAGGTAAAGAGGGTAACACACGGCAAAGGGATATGACCATAGACCTGCCAATCCAGGGTTCTGAGCCTGCTCTCTTGTTTATAAACTCAGTGCATCAGACCGCAACATTATTGGCTACCATGTATCGATGAGCTCTCTCTAGGAGCCGCCAGCGGGCTAGTAACATTCTATTCGATCCTTACAGTAACCGCATGAAACAAGGACAGATTATAACTGAGGCTCAGACAGAAGAGGGAGTTAGTTGCCCGGCCACACGGCAGTGAAGAGGAGGAGATGAGAGTTGAGCCCAGACGAACCCAGCACTCCATTGGAAAGCCTGTGCTCTTAATCACGAAGCCACAATGCCTTTCACTGAGTTCCCGCGACCCCTGCCTTCAGAAGCTGGTGAAAAGGCATCATTAAAAATCAAAGGAAAACATTTTCAATACTCTGCCGGTATAAGGAAACTAACAGCAAGATTCTAGGGGCACAAAGGGAAGAGACTGAGTCATTCTGACTGAGAGCTTGGGGAAAGGCTGCTTTAATAAGCAAGATCCATTCCCTGCGAAAGAAAATGCAAATTTGTTCACGTCGTATGTGCGCGAGGCCCTCACTTTTTTTAAGTCCGGCAGAAATGAAGTCACTGTCTGATGCAACACTGTTTACAAAGGCCATATCACAGTTTTCATCCCTTGAGGCTTTCTCACACACAGACAAGTTTGTGAGCCTTTATGAATAAGGACATTGAGGCTCAAGACATGAACTGGTTTTCTTTCCCAAAGTCACACAGCTAAGGCTCAGGACAGAGAAAGGAACTTGGACCTCAATCTCCCAGTTCCCAAAAGCTGATGCTTCTGAGCCTTTTGGCATCTTACAAAAGGCCTAGCTCCACCCCAAATCAAAATCTCCCGTCATTGATCATCCGCGGAACCACAGCCAGATCCCCATGTGTCCAAACCCAGAGGCTGGTGAGTAGAGAGTCAAAGGCTTTGGGGAAATTATCCAGGGAGAGCTTTCCAGCATCCTTCCCAGCTGCACACCGGGAATATGTAAAGTAGCAATAACTGAAGGCAAAAAAAAAAAAAAGATTGTGGAATTAATCAATTGTCTGAACATATTGCAACTTAAAAGAAGCATGGAACATCTTAATTGTAAATTGCAGGGGGTGGGGGGAGACTGCCTCCTCTCTTAAATGCAGTGACCTTTCACTGAGAGAGCAGGTCAGGACCAAGGAAGGAGGACCACAAGTAGGTGGCCACACCACGCACCTCCTCAAAGGGATGAATGTAAGGCCCTTTGCCTTCTCGTCTGTCTTCCCCCGTGGCTGGCAGGCCACCGGCTACACTGCACAGGTTGTGTCCTGTTGGAGGACACCCGGCCAGGGGACAAGTGGAGGCTGAAGTCCAGCCAACTGGACTTGGACTTGGTCCAGCCAACCCCTCGCCAAGCTGGGGGGCTCTGTTTCCCAAGATGAATCCATTCCGAAGAAGGGGAATCCGTTTCTGACTCTATACACGTGCGGCTCCTGAACACTGGGGATGTGCTTATGGGAACGACGTACTGAATTTTTAAAAAACTTGATCTTACTTAAATTTAAAACAGCCACGTGAGGCTAGCGGCCACTGTATTCATGCAGACATAAAGCATGTCCCTGATCCCAAAAAGTGTGCTTGTGATACAGTCGAATCTCCCTTCCCCCTCAGGAAACCACTGGTCCACTTTCCATCGTCAGAGATTTATCTTATCTCAACTTCCGTATACCTAGAACCTACAGTATGTACTCTGTCTTTTTGTGACAGCAGAGGCTTTTCATTCTGTATCCTAGGGTCTCTGAGAGTCCCTGGCAGATAATAGGTGTTTAATGCATGTTGGCGAGAGAACGAATAAATCTTAATTAGAATTAACCATCTCCTCCCCGAAACTTTTCTCCCGCCCTCATGGAATACAGGAGCAGAAAGGGACCTCACAGAGGACTTTTAACTGAGTCTCTTAGACCTTCTGATGAATGAACTGAGCCCTAGATGGGTTCCGTGGCCTGGCGCAGTTCACTCTGTACTTTTCTCACAGCCTGGATCACACCCTAAGCGTGCAGACTCCAAAACTGTTCTCCCCTCCGTTCACAGATCTCACGTCCCACCCATTCCCCACAGGCGAATGTGACAATGTGACAATGCTTACAAATCCCTGTGGGACCCTGGGGACGCCTGTCACACTCAGCCTCCTGAGGATGCTATCCTGGCCCAGGACCCCTCTGCACACCTCCCCCCACCCCCAAAAACACAAAAACAGCAGCAGTTCAACTTAGAAAAGTATTTCATTTTACTCCAAATATACCTAAAACCGAGGAGTGGCCTCACTCCAGTTCTGGGCTGTGGGTTGGTTTTCTACCCAGGAAACAAGCCACCTGGTTGCTGGTCCAAGTCCCCACTCATTACAGAAAGAATAACACTGCTTTTTGGGGGGGGGTGTGCTGGGGTGTTCACATTACTACCTTTTCCTTTTAACTGAGGAAAATCAAAATATCACTGTCACCAAAGTCTGATTCTTGCTCTGGAGTATAAAGACCTCTCCATTTCAGACAATTCCTTTGGAGATTAATGGTCCATTGGAGTCCATACAATTTGCTTAATTACCCCCAAATTATTATCTCAACTAAAACAGAATCTTAATAGACAACCATTAATGTCTTTATCCTTGTCTGGAAGAATCTCGTCTCTTGGCAAAAATAGCTTCTTCATATGAAAGTGGATAATCCCCTCGCATGGTGATTAAAGATAACAATGGCTCATTTAGAAAATGTTTGGAGGAAATTAAAAAGCTGAGCGATAGCCTGTTGGTTCTGCAAGGGACTAAAAATAAAGGCGGGGGGGGAGGGCCCCCAAAGCATCCGTATATCGGACTGGGCTTGCTTCCTACAAGGTCAGCAGGTGCCAAAATGTCAGAGGATCTGCAGTCCAGTGTGTGGGCGAGATATCTCTCTCTCTCTCTCTCTCTCTCTCTCTCTCTCTCTCAATGAGCTTGGTCAGCACCATTCCACCGAAGGAACTCCTGTGTTGCTTTTTTCCAGGGCCATCCCCCAGAACATTCCAGCCTAAAAGTGACTTGGTTCTGCCCAGAATAACAGCGTGTTCACTGTTTGGTTCAGGCTTACGTTAATTGGAAGCCTTTACCAGCCAAAGTATACCTGTGTCTCTCCACCACGTGCACCCGTCAAAACTGCAATATAGCTGGTTCGCTCATTCATTTACCAGTATTTGTGGAGCTCTTTCTGGTACCAGGGCGTGTGCTTAGCAAGGCGATTAAACAGGTGAAGGCGGTCCAGCCATCACTCTGAACACATAACTTGAGAGTAGACAGAGTACCACCATCATCTTCTTCTTTATCATCATCATCTTGATCATAAATTGATGCTGGATTTGGTCCAATGCTTCTATTGAGATGACCATCATATAATGTTTTTCCCAGTCTGTGTGAATATCATTGATTGATTTTCGCATGTTGTACCAGCCTTGCTATTCATGGGATAAATCCCAGTTAGCCAGGAAGTTCTGTCTTTTTACTATTTCATTGTATTTAATTTGCTTACATTTTCTTAGAAATATTGATGTCTGTGTTCATGCGGGATATTGACGTATAGTTTTCTTATGATGCTTTTGCCTAGTTTTGATATCAGGGTAACACTAGAACGAGTTGGGAAATACTGTCTCTGGAAGAGTTTATGTAGATTTAGCATTATTTCTTCTTTAAATGTTTTGTAGAATTCACCAGTGAAGCTATCTAAACCCGGAATTTTTTTTTGTAGGAGGTTGCTAAGTATAAATTCAATTTTCTAATAGATATTATCTATTGCTTTTTGAGAGAGCTTTGACAGTCTGTGTCTTTCAAGGAATCTGTATGTTTTGCATCAGTCGTCAAATGCATTGGACTGTGTGCAGAGCGAGATGGAGTCACCTGTCCAGCAGGGGTCAAGCAATGATGCGGGCAGCTAAGGGCGCCGCAGCTAAGACCGGATATCGCCGAGACAGCGGATGACACACTCAGAGCTGGTAACCAGGAAGGAGAAACAGTCTGCAAAGGCGCAAGTCTGATTAAATCCCTTTTAAAAAGGAAGGATTTTTGTAGCACACTGTCAGACTCCTCAGACACTGACCCCTTCTCTGTCCGACCACTTCAAAAAGCAGCTGCTGCCGAAGGTTCTGCCCGACTGATCTCCAAAAAGAACTAAGATCCTTCACTGCTTGAACATAGGAAAGAGCAAACGCCGACATTGGATCCGGCCGGACACCAAGGCCTCATCTCAACTGTGCGCCCACAGACAGGACTCTGCGTTTGGTTCTTTAACTTGCTACCCGCTGTTCTATCTTGTCGGTCGTGTGGCTTCCTTTGTGCTTTGCCTTGTGCCATGTGTGAGAAGCCAAGCTAAGCACCTAGGGAAATGTCCCCAGGTTTGGAAGCCTGCTTTATAATTATGTTAACTTTGCTTGAAGAAAAGCCGACATTGTGGAAGGACACAACTCGTGTGTGTGTCTTCTGAGCGAGCTCGTGACAGCCTCAACCTCCCCTATTACCCCTTTAAAAGTGATAGCCCCTCATTCCTGATCTTGGTTCTGTGTGTGCTTTCTTTCTCTCTCTTTAAAATTTTCCTGATCATTCTGGTTGCAAGTTCATCAATTTTATTTGGATTTCTCAAAGAACAAACTTTTAGTTCCGTGGATTTTCTCTATTGTTTTCCTTTGTATTTATTTTTGCTCTTATCTTTATTATATCTTATCTTCTGTTTATTTGGGGTTTATCTTGCTCTTCCTTTTCTAGTTTTTTTTTTTTTTAAGATCATTGATTTGAGATCTTTCCTCTCTTCTAATATAAACATTCAGTGCTCCTAATTTCCCTCTAAGCACTGCTCCAGCTGCATCCCACAAATGTGAAATGTTGTGTTTTCATTTAATTCAGTTTAAAATACTTTTTTTCATTTTTTTCTTTGACCTATGGGTTATTAAGAAGTATATTAGTTTTTTTTTTTATTTTTTTTTATTTTTTTTTTAAAGATTTTTTTTATTTATTTGACAGAGAAACACAGCGAGAGAGGGAACACAAGCAGAGGGAATGGTAGCGGGAGAAGCAGGCTTCCCGCAGAGCAGAGAGCCCGATGCGGGGCTCGATCCCAGGCCCCTGGGATCTGACCTGGGCCGAAGGCAGACGCCCAACGACTGAGCCACCCAGGCGCCCAAGAAGTATATTAGTTTTAAAAGGCTTCAGAATTTTCCAGCTATATTTCTGTTACTAATTTCTAATTCCATTGAGATCAGAGAATATATTTAGTACAATTTGATTTTTTTTTTCTTGATTTGTAAGACTTATTGGGGGATGCCTGGCTGCCTCAGTCAGTATAGCATGGGACTCTTGAGCTCAGGGCTGTGGATTCAAGCCCCATGTTGGGTATGGAGCCTACTTAGAAATAAATAAATAAACAAACAAACACACAGATAAGGGCTATTATTGGTTCAAGTCCTATATTCAAGTCCTCACGTCATTTTGAGTTAATTTTTGAGTATGGTATAAGGTAGTGGTCTGGTTTCACTCTTTTGCATGTGGCTATCCAATTTTCTCAGTACCCATTTATTGAAGAGACTTTCCTTTTTCTCTTGTACAACCTTGGCTCCTTTGTTGCTATAAATTAATTGACCATATATGCTTGGGTTTATTTCTGGACTTTATATTCTGTTCCAGTGATCTATCTGTCTGCTTTTATGTAAAAACCATACTGTTTCATTACTATAGCTTTGTAATATAGCTTGAAATGGAGAAGCATGATGGCTTCAGCTTTGTTCTTTCTCAAGATTGCTTTGGCTAATCAAGGTCTTTTGTGATTCCATACAAATTTGAGGGTTGTTTGTTCTATTTCTGAGAAAAATACCATTGGAATTTCGGTAACAATTACATTGAATCTGTTCATTGCTTTGGGTAGTATGGACTCTTTAATAACATTACTTCTTCCAATCTATGAGCATGACATATTTTTCCATTTATTTGTGTCTCCTTCAAATTCTTTCATTAATGTCTCATAGTTTTCAATATATAAGTCTTTCGCCTCCTTGGTTAAATCTATTCCTGGGTATTTTATTCTTTTTGATGCTGTTGTAAATGGGCTTATTTTCTTAATTTTCTGATAGTCCGTTATTAGTGTAAAGAAATGCAAAAGATTTCTGTGTGTTGATTTTGTATTCTACAACTTTACCAAATTTGTTGATTCATTCTAACAGTTGTTGTTTTTTTTCCAGTGGAGTCTCTAGGGTTTTCTATATATGATATGATGCCACTTGCGAATGGTAACTGTTTTTTTTTTTTAATTTCTTTCCAATTTGAATAATTTTATTTATTCTTCTTGCCTTATTGCTCTGGCAAGGGCTTCCAATTCTATGTTAAATAAAAGTGGCAAGAGTGAAAATCCTTGTCCTGTTCCTGATCTTAGAGAAAAAGCTTTCAGCTTTTCACTATTGAGTGTGATACAGATGTGGATCTGTCATATATGGCCCTAGTTATGTCAAGGTAGTTTCCCTCTATATCCACTTTGTTGAGAGTTTTGATCATAAGTAGATGTTGAATTTTGTCAAATGCTTTCTTTGCATCTTTTGAGAGGATCACATGATTTAAAAAAAATTTCTTAAAGTAATCTTTACATCCAACATGGGGCTGGAACTCATGGCCCAAGATCCAGAGTCACATGCTCTACTGACTGAGCCAGGCAGGTGACCATTTGATCATATGATTTTTATACTTCATTTTGTTAATCTGGTCTATCCCATTGCCCGATTTGTGAGTGTTGAGCCATCCTTGCATCCCTGGAATAAATCTTATTCCGTCATGATATATTATTCTTTCAAAGCATTGTTGAATTCCGTTTGCTAATATTTTGTTGAGAATTTTTGTGTCTATCTTCATCAGCTGTATCGGCCTGTAATTTTCTCTTCTTTGGCATCCTTTTCTAGTTTTGGTATCGAGGTAATGCTGGCCTCAAAACGTGTGTTTGGAAGAGCTCTCCCCTCCCCACTGCTTTTTGGAAGAGCTTGAGAAGGATTGGTATTGATTATTCCTTGAATGCTTGGCAGAATTCACCCGGACTTTTGTTTGTTAGAAGGTTTTTGATTACGGATTCCATCTCCTTGCTAGTAATTGGGGTGTTAAGATTTCCTATTTCATCATGGTTCTGTCTTGGTAGATTCCACATTTCTAGAAATTCGTGCATTTCTTCTAGGTTGTTCAATTTGTTGGCATATAATTGTTCATCATCATCTCAGAATATTTTGTATTTCTGTGGTATCAGTAGGAACATTGTATTTCTGGTACAGGTATCACAAGTATTGGTATTACCTTCCAAACATTTTCTGTATTATTTTTCCGACACAGTTGAAATCATGTTGTATCCACCAGTTTATATCCTATTGAAAATTTTCACTATAAATGTAACACGTATACCAGAGTACGTGTGTGTACTTGAGTGTATATACACACAGTATTAAAAAATAATACACTGGGGCTCCTGGGTGGCTCAGTGGGTTAAAGCCTCTGCCTTCAGCTCAGGTCATGATCTCAGGGTCCTGGGATCGAGCCCCACATCGGGCTCTCTGCTCGGCAGGGAGCCTGCTTCCCCCTCTTTCTCTGCCTGCCTCTCTGCCTACTTGTGGTCTCTCTCTCTCTCTCTGTCAAATAAGTAAATAAATAAAACCTTTAAAAAATTAAAAAAAATAATACACTAAAAAGCCAATGTAAACACACACTTCTTAAGAACATTACTAGTACCTTTGAGGTAATCTGTGCATCCCCCTCTCTTTTCCAGTGTTATCTTCACTTTTGTATTAATTATTCTCTTGTTTTTCTTTATAGTTTTCTCATATATGTATGTATTTTTAAACAATATATTCTATTTCCCGTTTTGGGACATTATATAAAAGAAATTATATTGTATACGTTCTCCACGGCTTGCTTTTTTTTTTAATTGGCATCATGTTTCTGAGATTCATCCATATTGATATGTAGCTATAATTCATTCGTTTTTGACTACTGCATAAAATTCTGGTCAAGTACTTGGATACACAACAGTGTATCCATTCTTCTACTGACAGACAATTGGGGTGTTTCCAATTGTTTTGCTATAACAAATGATGCTGCAGTGAAGAATTTGAGGTGTGGGTCCTGGTGCACATACATCGGAGTTTCTCTAAACTGTATATCAGAGGGGGAATTGCATGCACATCTGCAAAATACCCTGTTTTTCTCACTAAAACTTGATTGTTTTTAGTCATTCTTCCTAATTCTTTTCAATGATTGTATTTTATCTCAACAAGTGCATGCACTAGGCCACATCTCTATGGTTGATCATCTGTAGAGTTTGTCCCCGTTTTTTCTTAACTTTATACACACTCTGGGGAAAATTGTTTCTCTTTTGCACAGAATTCTCTGCTTTTTAGGTCATTTCCTTATGAGGAATTCCCAGAAGTGGATTTCTTGAATCAAGGCTGTACTGACTACCATTCAATGAGAAGGTTTTTACTACTGAAGTACACAGAGTAATCATCTTCCAAGTAGCTGTTAATCCTTTGGGGATCATAGATCCTTTAAAGACTATGATTAAGGGTATGGACCTTTCCTCCAAAAAGCACACACATGTGCACATTATTCGTATTCACAAACAAAGCAGAATGCCACTTCAAGAGTTTCTCAGACCCCGTGAAGTACACATGCTGACATCTCTATTAAAGAAGATATACTGTCTTGCCTAATGAATATTTCTTCCACTTCACCAATTAAGTTCTCATACCAACTCCTGTATCTGTCAAGTAACTTTGTTTTAAACCACAATTTACTGAGCATCTACACTGTGACGGCACCATGCCAGATGCAAGAGAGAGAGAGGAATAAATGTTCCTGGCTACAAGGAATGTAGAGTCTACTGAGGAAGACATAAAATAACAAGTATTTCCAATAAAACATGTGCAGTAAGAGAGGTATTCATTAGGCAGAACAGAGATACAAATTTAGGACTGATCAACTTTCCTTTATCAAGGGGTTGTGAAGAGTGAATAAACATTCTCAAAGATATTATAGATAGGAGCAACTGTACCAGCAAAGGGAGAAAGACATGGCATAACATGGCACCTATAGGAAGTCCTATATGAGTCAATTACAGTTGGGTTAAAATAGTAATGAATGTAAGGAAGGGCTGAGACTCTTCCTTATTTGAGAGTGAGATTAAGAAAACAGTATGGGGGGCACCTGGGTGGCTCGGTCGTTAAGCGTCTGCCTTCGGCTCGGGTCATGATCCCAGGGTCCTGGGATCGAGCCCTGCATCGGGCTCTCTGCTCAGCAGGGAGCCTGCTTCTCCCGCTACCATTCCCTTTGCTTGTGTTTCCTCTCTCGCTGTGTTTCTCTCTGTCAAATAAATAAAATCTTTAAAAAAAAAAAAGAAAGAAAACAGTATGGACATAGAAGACTGTGGCTGTTGTTCTGACAACAGAAAGGAAACTGCAATAGAAGATTTCCTCCCAAACACTTCTTTTATTACACCAAATCTACTCTTATTAAACACAAAGGAAAACATTTTGCCTGTTTTTTGTGCAACTGTCTGAAAGTTCAGTGCTCAACATCCAAGTTTAAAACCTACTTATTAATATAAACAGCACATTTAACAGTCTGATGGCTTTCGTTTTGTAAGTGGAAGTATCAGAAAGCCAGTACAATAAGTATGACAATAATTTTTTCATGAAATTGCCTTGAAAAGCTAACTTATGTGTAAAACTCTGTCTTTTCAACATTCACTTAAAATACCTCTTTTCAGCCTGTCAGTTAACACTTTTAATACTATCATCTCATGAAACTCATTTTGTTGTTTTGAATTTAGCCTTTTTATTTTTATTTTAAGATTTTATTTATTTATTTGACACAGAGAGAGAGAGAGATCACAAGCAGGCAGAGAGGCAGGCAGAGAGAGAGGGGGAAGCAGGATCCCTGCTGAGCAGAAAGCCCGATGCGGGGCTCGATCCCAGGACCCTGAGATCATGACCTGAGCTGAAGGCAGAGGCTTTAACCCATTGAGCCACCCAGGCAGCCCTAGCCTAACTTTTTCAATGTAACTAAACATAATTGTTACTTTGAAGTCACTAGATTAATTATAATGGAAGATGTGGAATTTTTGTAAAACATACGCCTCTTACACACCTATGGAAAAGAAATACACCCAGTTTCAATAACCTAATAAATGTCTGATAGACTTTCATCCAAAGTACGAATACAATACTATAAAAGCAATATTTTTGGTAATATTTCCTTTTTGTGTGCTAAGATTATACATATATTTTTCTTTCTTTTGAAATTTTAATTTTAGCTAGATTTCTGCCATGTTTATTCTGTTTCCTTAAAATAATACCCAAATCATATACATTATAGACCTACATGTATAGAACCACATGTACAAAAAGATAAGGTGGGATTATACAATACTATAACTTGCTTTCTTCTGTGACTTGAAAAGAAAGGAAAAACAAGGTTTTGAAGTTTAAATATCAACCAACTGAAATTGAATAAACCAACTGAAGTTTATAAAGCTCTCAGCACTAAGGAAGGCCTGACTTACTTTTTCTTTTTTTTTTTTTCAAAGTACTCCTTGGATCTCTAGATGGCATCCCATTAAATACAAGTGAGCTTTGTCAAAATACAGGATCTTCAGGGGTACCTCAAAATAATAAAAAGATGTACTCTCATTGCAGGTCTAATAAGCACATAGAACATGGTTCCCATCAGATTTTTACCGAAGAAAGAAAAATTTTTGTAAGTATGAGAAAGAAATTCAAAAGGAACAAGTTTTTTCTTTAAAATTTTCATGGAAATCCCAATGAATCTCATAGGGGACAGGCAAAAGCACAAACAAGAATATATGTTAATAAATGCTTTTTTTTTCCCCCTTCGGGGTGTTTTGTTTTGTTCTAAGAGGGGGAATCTTATGGCACTTTTCTTCCTAAGTGCAAAAACATTATTTAAAGCAAGTTAACACAAAAAGTATGGTCAATAAATGTAGGGTTCCAAGATTTTCATGAAGTGGTTTGAAAATAAATGCTCTGTGACATATATTCCAAGACTTCCAACAACTCTGACCACATAAAAAAAAAAGTAAAGCAACAAATCTACAATAGGTACAAATTATATACATTTATTTTTTAATAATTTTAAATAACACTCTTGTATAAATTCTTTTCATATATTCAAATCATACACAAATTTAGAAATGCATCATGAAGCCTAGTACAGCATATGTAGGAGACACGTTTTTAAAATTTGTGTTAGAATTTTAGTGACATACAGATGAGTTTAATGTTTTGGAAACATTCCCTAATTGCTCAGGCTGACGTGTAATGCAGGACAGAGTGCGTGTGCCTAGCGTGAGAACTCAGCCGCGGATCATTTGACTCTGGGCTAACGTGGCTCACGTTGTCGCCCCCCACTGCAGTGATTGCACATGCAGAAGGAACAAGTAAGAAAGACTCCCAACTACCTTTGGAAAAGCATCATTCAACCACTGCCATCTTAACGATCCATAACCTTCCGTCTATTCGACGTTGTTTGACGTCTTCGGATGAATGGGTGTGCTCTTCCTGCTTTTGCACTAGGCATGGTCGCTGGCTCAGGGTTAAAGAGGAAAATTGCCACTAACCTTCCTGCATGTACCAATCTCCTGTTAGCTCAAACCCCGTACTGTCCAAGAAGATCATAATGGACCAAAAGTTCTTTGTGAATGAGGCCAGAAATCCTTTCCTTGCTCCGACAGGTTACACCGGGTCGCTTTTCACTTCTCTGAACTTTTTGTTGGAGAGCTTTCCTTGAGATGCGTAAATTCAACTCCTACCCACGTACCTCAAAGTATCAGAACTAGGGAATGTTCATTACAAGTGCTGTTATGTCCACGCGTGTCCTACAAAAAACAGAGGACCAGGGTGAAGGATCTAATAACCTCATCCCAAGTGAGGCTCTTAGGAAGACATACTATTGCTTTAGCTCTCTGCCTCCAAAACAGCACAAGAAGGGCTCAATGTCCGGAAGGCACTGGCTGACCGAAATGAACTAGTGGGGCACTGAGTATTGCTTTACTGACCAATTTCCTGGGGGATGTTAGGGCTAGAGAGTAGCCGTATAATCTGACACTTGGACAAATCCTCTCCCCCAAGATCTCTTTCTTCCCATCCCACATCTGCTCTGTTCTCTCTTCAAATTCAGGTACACCTAAGAGTAGAAACACATCAAATCCATAGGACCTTAGTATAAGTGAGCTTTAGTTTTTATTACCATTTTTCTCTATACCTGGAGGAAGTCCATTAATAAAAGGCATCTGGGAGCTTGATGGTGCAGGGAAGGAGGGCAAAATAAGGGAGGACAGACTCAGGTAACAACGCTATCTAGGGTACCCATCAGAAATGCATCAGGGTTTATGAAAATGAATGAACAAAGATACAATTATCACTTAATAGCAGTATCTGTCATTTATCAATAAGATTCACAGCAGCCTTATTTGAAAATAAACACATTTCTAATCCTTATTTAAAAATTCTTCCAATATTATCCCTCTAAAGTCAGGAGGGATCCCAGTGCCAAACACCATAGTTCATGGGGATCCTGCCTTCGGAGGAATGGATATCGTGTAATGCATATTCCCTACTAGTTTCCTAGTCTGATTTTGCTGGTAGATCACTTCATGATTGATTTAAATTCTGGAGCAAAATTATTTCCCCCAGCAAAAAGCAGGGGACGCTAAAGAATATTGTTTAAAATAAATTTTAAGACCTTAATTTTTTTTCTACTGGGAAGAATTAAGAACATGACCTAGGAGCTGTTAATAAGTACTTAGAGGTTAATGTTCCTTGTGATTCCATGTTTGCAATATCTCTTAAGGTCTGTTTCAAAAAAAAAATCTCTATATGGCCAGAATCTGGACTATTTGGTTTTGGCTCCTAGAACCTGACAAACACTCATGCTTTCCCTATTTGGTTAACATCTACTTAACAAATGTTTCTTCCTCACCACCCCAGTCCGTCATGTTGGGGTGGGGGGCAATCTGGGAGAGAGGCAGGTGTGTCAGTTTGCACACTTCTTGGAATTGTGCAGTGCCCAGTCTATACACATGCATAGGTGGCAGCTGCGGGGGAAAGCACATTTGCCTTCCCTGCTGGGGAGGATTAGTTCACTTTGATGAAGCACAAGCTGGTAGTTCTGCTCTCTTATCACCAATATGAGCTTCAGATAGTAATCTTCCTGTGTCCTTTCCACAATATCCCTCCCAGCTGTACGGTCCTGGACTGTACCACAGAAGTCAGAAATGGTCACAGACAGGACTCTTCCTACCAGCCTTCTTTGTCCGTGGCCGGGCAGTTTCTGCATTGGCACAGAGTTCAGAGAACATGTGCGTCAGTTAGGAGGCCTGATCCCAAGCCTGATAATGACCTACTGTATAGCCTTGAACAAGACATTTAACCTCATCTATAAACGGGGACAATAATTACTTCCTCAGGGGGCTATGATGAGGAAGAGAGGACACATATATAGAAAGGTGCTTTGTCAACTGCAAAGGGCTCTAGCAATATTCACTGATTTTACTACAATGTAATGTCACGTAACCTCTACTCTCACAAGCTATGGCCAAATATGTGGAGCACCCCAGGCTACCAGAAGTAGATTATCCGTCTGTCCTTCCTCCAGAACGTCATCTCTAAAACCTGAGGGGTCTCCTACAGAGGGATGAGCAAATTCCAGGCTTTTCTCGGGGGAAATTAGGCAAGGCTGTCAACTTGGATTTCTTCGGTCTGATCTAATAAATCTTTGTTTATTTTTCTAGCCACTTGACAGTTTGCCGTTCCTCCTAATAAATACCTATATTTGACTTCTGGCTGCTTTTCCTGGCTTGCCTAACCCCCAGTCTGTCACTATCATAACACATGAGAGCAAAAGTATGTGGCCTCTGGGGAAAAACTGTGTCTTTTTAGCAAGGATATGGCTGCACCCAGCCACCTCCAGAGCTCCCCTCTAACCGGACAAGAAGACAGCAGAACTGTAGCTCTGTAGGAACATGGTACACACCTCATGGCATCTGGGTGATAAGCTATGTTCAAATGTAGAAGGTATTTTTTTGGAGAAGGATGGAGGAAGAATATAAAAATTTCACAGGCATGAAAACAGGGGATCCTCAGTAATATGATGGCTTTTCTTTTGGAACTAAAATATTTCTGATTCCTTTGGAAGACTATCTTTTACATTTAGAGACTTTTTCTCCCCATGAGGATATGTTCTACATTAATCTATGTAAAATATGTAGACTGGCTAATGGCTAATCGGGGGAATACTTTGGAGACGCAGCCTCTGTCCCAGCTTCACGATCAATGACTTAAAAATCTATTGCTTGAATCTACAGTAAGTCAGAGAACATATAACTCTGCTTTGAGACTGAGAAAGGGAAAAAAAGGTTAGAAACATTCAACCTCTCATAAATTTCAACAGTGTCCAAAGAGGGACTAAAAATGACTGATGGTCACCAGAGTCCCAGCTCTAGCAATATTGCCATCTAGGTCGCTATTTTAACCAATCCCCATATTTTCTTTTTACAACACCATTAACTGCTGTACAAATAAATTCTAGATGATAAAATATGACATGATTTTTTTTTACAAATAGATACAAATACAATGTTGACCAGATATGCTACATTAACTATATACACCTTATTTCTCTAGAGGCAGGAAGAGTCCTTATTTTTAGACAATTTACCATTTACACCGAGACCCTAAGGAGGACCATCAGCTTCCTGCTCCCAGATGTTGCCTTCATCTTCCTACCATTAGAAGCTTATCCTGTGCTTTGATCCTATCATTGAGCAAGAATTTGGGAAGGAAAAATCAAGCCTTTCTAAAGATCTTCTTGAGATTCTTCTGTCCCTATTTTAGAAATAATCGAGATTGTTTACTGTGGCCCAGACATTAAGCTTTCTTCGGTGATGTCTTTTAGCACAGTAAAAGGAATATCATCCCTGACTCTCCTTTTAAAAAAGGTGTCTCAGGAGGGGAGATGAAGTCTTCCGGCAGCCTTTCCCCCTCCGCTTCCATCACGTTTCCGCTGGTTCGGTGAACACTTCCCCAGGAGTCTATTCGGACGTCAAAGTAGATGTGGGCTGCACTGCAGGGTTCAGCCTTTCTATACTCCCATGTAGTTTGGTACAAAAATATACTTTACTACAAGTCCTCATTGACAGTGACTGCTTCAGATCTTCATGGGGGGAAATTAAGAGTAACGGGCTAAGTGCATTACAAATTTGTATCTGAAAATTTCAGATGCACTCTACGCCTTTGCTTTCTCAGCAAACTCTACCCAGGCCTCGTCTGGCCCAGGAGCCGATGCGGTCTTAGTGAGCACTGTGGTCTACAATCCAGACAATGGTTCGAGCTCCTTAGGCTTTGTAGTTATGTATGGGTGTTGTCAGAGTCAGTTGCCCGTTGGGAGCCACTTCATTACCATCATCTTCCAAGAGCCCTGACACATCTGCATTGGGAATGCTGTCATGGTAGCTGCTGAAACTGATATTGTCTTCCTTTAGCTCGATGGTCCAAAAGGGGGCATTGAGTTTCCGGTTTTGGTACTCCCGGTACATATAGACGGCCCCCACAAATCCCATCAGCAGCACCACCACAATGATGATGACTGTCAAAATGATGATGTTAAACTGGGTCCATGAAACATCAGCTAACGCTGATGTGCTGTTTTCAGCAGAGCTTACTGAAAAGATAGTCTGCAGGGTTGTGGGGGTAAAGGTACTATTTATAACAGGGGTGGGCACTGATGTGGTCAAAGAGGCATTGGAAACCAAAATGGTAGAACCGTCAGGTGTTGGAACAATAACTTCTGAAAATAAAAACAGAGAATGAAATGTAAAAGACAAAATCATCCAGTTTTAAGAACCAATAACAGAAATACGCGTGGGAGTGGAGGCTGATATGGGATGTTGACATGATATTCTGCTCTAAGGTAATGCAAGTTAAAAATAATTTTTAAAGAAATATAGCAAAAAGAATCAAGGTCTAGAAAGCTAGATTATTACATCCATGGCTATTCTCCATAATGTACAATATTAAAATATTTGGAAAAATTCTAAAGTTGGAGTTTCCTATCCTTCTTGTTTCTTGGTTGGATTCATAGAGATTCCTGCAAAGTCAGTAAACACATCATTACTGAGTCCTAAATCACTTGGTTAAAAGTGACAGGGCTAAAAAGGCAATCATTGGAACTAAAATAAGTTCAGCATATCTGATGGCATTTCTTAAGGGTGAAATTCTTTTCAAAAGAGGCAAAAATGGGATAAGGAAAATTATATTTCTAGTTGCTCCTGAAAAACACAATTTAAATGTCCAAAGTTGATGTCAGCCAAGAGAAAACACAGCCTTCCTATATCGTATGTGTAGTAATTCTTCCTTTGTGTAGATCATAGATGATTTCATAATTCAAGTGCTAATGCAGCACAGCCCAGTAGAAATATCAAAAAAGGCTTTGGAATCAAGTAGAGCTGTGTAGCTATAGATGAGTTAGTGGATCTAGTTAACACAGGCTCCTCATCTGTAAAATGGGAATGATAATACCTACTTTGCAGAGTTTCTGGGGAGGGTTAGCTGAGACAGTGAGCTATGGAGCATTATCGCATGGAATGTTCCTAGGGCTCAGCACATCCTAGGCACTCGATAAAATGGCTGCTGTTGTCATTCTAATTCATCAGTCAGACACATTAATCCGTCCCCAAAAGAGGCAAGTTTTACATTATCTAGTAACTAAAAAAAAAAAAAAAAAAATCATCATAGTCCTGTCAGCTAAGTATGGACAAAGCATGCCTCCCAATGGGAAAGGGAACTGAGTGACAGAAGTCCAGGCTAGTGACAGTGTTCAGTCTCTGTCTTTTGCTCACAACAGAATAAGGATATCAAGAAAATGGCAGAGGGACACTTGCCACAGACCATCAGCCCAGGATTCAGCATATGTCAGGGTATCAAAGAGTGGTTTCTAGAAGAGCATCGTCTAATCAGTCTGCAACCCAATAAAGCCTGAATATCTCTAACTCATCCTGAACTTCTAATCATTAATTTTTATCTAAATCTTTACTGACCTTTCCTGCAAGAAACATTTGGCCATATGAGTAACTTTTTCTTTTAAAAGTCAAAAGGAATATTATTCCTCTTTCCTCCATCAGACACAGGAAAACTCAGGCCCAAAGTTAGGACAGATGCCATGGTGGACTCCCGTTTCTCAGCTGGAACTTCTAACCAGATTATATAGGTCCCTACTTCCAAAGACCTTTGATGGTCACTGGAAGTGATGAGGATATAGGAAGCAAAGGATAAAAGAAATGATAGGACTTTTAAATTATTAACATAAAAATGAAAATAGATGAAGAGAAAATGTGGGAACCCTGCAATGACTTTGTGGTGGGCCTCAGATTTCTGGAGTTGACTTTGGAGCAGCAGGAGAGCAGCAGGAAGAGAAGGAGATCCCTTTAGGCAAATATCTATCAAAATCTATTTCCAGAAAACTCCTCTGGTGGGATCAGAAGGTTTTACAAAGCTAAAGGTAGGTGTCCTGAACTTCTCACCGCTAGGCTTAGATATTAAATGTACCACCTTAGGTGAAGCTTTACCTTTCTTGATGCAATTTCCCTCGAGGTCTCGGACATAGCCTTCGAGGCAGTTCTCACACCAAAATCCAGTGGTGTTATGGAGGCAGTTGATGCATTCACCGCTCTCGGGCTTGCAGATCTTTGGAGTTGTCACTGGGTCCACGTGGCCATGACATTGGCACTGGGTGCAGATGCTGTCAGAATTGTAATAGCCATTTTCACACATGTTGCAGTTCTGGCCCGTGTAACCGTCTTTACACTGGACACACTCGGGTTCCAATTCACCCAATTCTAAAAGTGAGAGAACACCAAAGTAATTCAGTATAGCCCCAAGCTATAGTTAAAAATGCAAAACAACTACTAGTCCTCAAAATGGTTTTTAAACCCTCCCTACTATCTCCTCTCAAAGAGACTAATGATCTATGTCTTATTTATTAATTATTAATTATCTAGCTTATTGTAAAAATGATGGGGCCCACTGGAGAATCTCTGCAGGTAGGGAACAGAAGAAATATGCCCACATAAGGAATATGAATGATTGTAATGATGAGGTCTCCGTGACTTTTTATTGCTTCTTTAGTCCTGACAGATGGAATAAACATGATTTTAACAAATACTTCCCCATCTCTCCCTCAAGTCACATTTCATATATGTAATTTGGATTTGGTTGAAAATCCCTAGAAAGAAAAACCCTTGCTGGTTTTTTTTTGGTTTTGTTTTTTAATTTTTTTTGAATTGTTTTTAAATTTTATTTATTTTTTTCAGTGTTACAAGATTTATTGTTTTGACTACACTCAGTGCTCCATGCAATACGTGCCCTCCTCAATACTGTTTTAATAACTTCCTTCACCTACTCTCACCCCATTCTCCCTCCTCTTTGCCCAGACCTTCATTTATCAACACACGTGATAGGAACTGATAGCTGATTGCCTGGTTTTTCTCTCAAAATAAAGAAGTAGAGGAAGGCCTTACTTATGACACAGCTGCCTGTCGATGTCACTGCTGAACAAGGGCAGCGAAGACACTCTTTCGTGGCACCAGGATTCAGATAAAATCCTTCTTTGCATTCTTCACAGTGATCCCCTTTGCTATTTTCCTGGCAGTTTAAACAAGCACCTAAAAGAAGCAAATTATTTTAAGAAGTTAAAGATTTACTCTGAGAGCACAATAACTTTAAATAAATCACATCTGCAACCAAAAGACCTTATGAGTTCACCAGAAGAAGTGATCTGACAGGAATTAGATAGCGTTCAGTTTCTACCCCATTGTATTTCTACATTGGCCACGTCTGTGAGGTCTGTGTCCCCTTCTAGATTGTAAACTCTAGGGAAAGGCTGGTTACATGAGCAGAGAGCAATAAGCCGGGGTTGATGGTTGACTACACATGGGAAGCAGGCCAACTATTTACAAATTAAAAATAAAAACAATCTAAAGACCTACTTAAAAAAGAATAAATTATATACTATTTTAATAGTTGGGATACTATAGTCAAATAAGTGAACTAGACCTATATGTATGAACATGCATACATCTTGAAAATGATTCCGGTTGAAAAAAAGTGAATTGCAAAATGATACAAAACAGATGGAAGGTATTTACTTGTCTTGTAAAATTTAAAAAACCATACTAAACAATACTAATCAAATGGGTACATACATAGGATATGCAGTAAAAATTGAATGTGGACTGAGGGGACATAGGTGAATTTTATGCTTTGCTTATCTTTGTGGCGGGAAGGAGAAAAACAAGACCAGGGTAAAAAAGAGAGGACTCCAACTCTATTTGAAATTTGCTATTTCAAAAATATATAACTATATATAATGTGTATAAGTATTAGGCAAAATACCAAAATGTTAATATTTACTAATTCTAGGTGTAAGTACCTGAGTATGTGTTATTATATTCTCCATACATTTTTATATTTAAAAAATTCAAGATCAGGGGCACCTGGGTGGCTCAGTCGTTAAGCGTCGGCCTTCGGCCCGGGTCATGATCCCAGGGTCCTGGGATTGAGCCCCACATCGGGCTTCCTGCTCGGCAGGAAGCCTGCTTCTCCCGCTACCATTCCCTCTGCTTGTGTTCCCTCTCTCGCTGTGTTTCTCTCTGTCAAATAAATAAAATCTTTAAAAAAAAAAAAATTCAAGATCAAAGTAAAAACAATTAACTAATAGGAGTGCCTGGCTGGCTCAGTCTGTAGAATGTGTGACTCTTGATCTTGGGGTCAGAGTTTGAGGCCCATGTTAGGTGTAGAGATTACTTAAATAAATAAACAAACAAACAAATAAATAAATAAATACAAACTTTTAAAAAATCAGTAGAGAAAATGAAAAGGAATGAGGAGAACAAAGCGATGTGTTTTGTAGTACTCCTCCTATGGTACCCCATTAGTAAAGATATTGTCCAGGCACTGAGATAGCATAGTGTCTGAAAACAGAAAATGAAAAAGTGCAGTATAATTAACATCCCTTCTTTAAGGGGCCACAAAGATGCACAGGGACTCTTCCAACTGCTATTACAGGAATAAGTGAAAAAATGTGACGTAGAAACCTAAGACAATGACATTTTACATGACGAGTTAAACACCATTCACTGCTAAAACTATTCATAAACAGTTACATTTGATTTATTTTCCTTATAAG
>CM053615.1:66304634-66320482 GCA_028646535.1 Procyon lotor
TTTTCCAGATCTTCTTATATTCTGACTCCTCTTTAGCTATGTATCTTTGTGACAGTAAAAATAGCTGAAAAATACATACCAAGAAACTGCAAAGTGCGGATTTTGGCTCTACAAATAACAATCTTTTGTTTGTTGTTTGTTTATAGAGGAAGGGGCAAAGGGCGGAAGGAGAGGAAGAGAGAGAATCTTAAGCAGGTTCCATGCCCAGCAAGGAGCCCAACACAGGGCTCCATCTCACAACCCTGAGTAAACTCTAGGGAAAGGCTGGTTTACATGAGCAGAGAGCAATAAGCCGGGGTTGATGGTTGACTACATATGGAAAGCAGGCCAACAATTTTCCTGAGATCATGACCTGAGTCAAAATCAATAGTTGGACACTTAGCCACCCAGGTGCCCCAACAAATAAGATAATCTGAAATGTTAAAATGTTCTGCAGTTTGGAAAAATTAAAACCTGCATTATGTGTAAAATCTGGCTTGTTTTGCCCCTTGTTTGCCCCTTATTAAAAATGTGCAATGGAAATAATTTTTAAGAAAACAAATTCTGATAAAGTCCTGAATTTTCAAAATACCTCAAAAATGTTAACAGTCCTCTGACAGAATATGGACGTTTGAGGAAAGATGTGTTCCAATAACATCATTTACATTGACTAATATGGCAAGAACAGGTCATATTGCTATTCTTATTTAAAAATGATAAATATATATACTGTTAATATTTTGCTTCTACAATGCTATTGGGCTTACCTGCTTGTTGTCTGGGGGTTTTTTACATTTTAGATAAGATCTCAAGCCTTGGCGCTTATCACAATATCATTCTGCTCTCTTAAACCACTTATATTAGAATATAAATTTCTTTAAGAAATTATAAAATTTATAACAATTCAACATTTTTTTCCAAAAGAATTTATTTCCACTTGTTTTATGCCATACTCTACAATGAGAAGTCAATGAGAAAAAAATAACCCTACGTGGTAAATAAGTTGTCTCAGAAGGAAAGATGAAAACTTTACTCAAAAGGTAAGATGAAAACAAGTCTAATAATGAGACTCATTACCCGACACTGTTTCAAAAATAGCATGCATCTGGAACACAGCCACAGAGAAAAAAATTACTAAATTACAGACAGACAGACATAAATATAGCAGAAAGCTAACTAGCAATGAGGGCAACAGTCCTTTCTGTTTCTCCCCTCTAATTTTCCCGTGTCTCTGGTTTGCAGTATCCTTTTGTTGTTGTCTTGATTTTCTTCCTGATTACAAAGCTAATCTATTATAAATTATCAAATGTGTATCATAAAAATATTTTAAGAACCCAAGCAAGTTTAAAACATTTCATGAGAAACTTGGAGAAATGTTTTTATAGTAACAATGAAGATCATATCCCTTCAAGCCCACATCCAATAGGAACTGATGGTAGATTTGCCTTTCTAATAGCTTATAGTTCCTCTTGAGCAGGCAAGAGAGCATAAGAAACCTGGTACACTTTTTAATGTCGGATTAAAAAATCCACTGAGTCCCACTCCCAGTGGAATCTCTTACCAGTAGGGGACCTTCAGGAAATAGCTTCTCTGACTCTCATTTTTCTAATCTGTAAAGTGGGATAATTCTTGGGCTAATGATTTAATGTAACGTGAATATTTCAGAGTGAAAAACTATTCCGTAAGACAAATGTTTTCTCTTTATGTTTCAATTTCCTCATCTATAAATTAAGAAAGCTGCACTAGATGAAATCTAAGTTCCCATTAAAATCTAAAAGTTGAGGGTCTCTCTTTTATGATAAAAGATATGTAAAAATTAGCTGGAGCTTAATTTTATTATACTTTGGCTGCAACCTCCCAGAATACAATAAAACTGCCTTAAAATTCACATTCTCTTTGTCGAAAGATGGCCAAAGAAGCAGATTACCAATTTAAAAGAAAGAAAGAAAGAAAGAAAGAAAGAAAGAAAGAAAGAAAGAAAGAAAGAAAGAAAGAAAGAAAGAAAGAAAGAAAGAAAGAAAAGGAATGAGTGTTTCCTGAAGATGATCTCATGCTCGCTGGCTAGGCAGCAAACCAATCTGGTAGGGGTAACCAAGAAAGCAACCAGTCAAAGAAAAGAATGTGGGGCTCCTTTCCAACCAAATTCAATGACAACACTTTGAAAACATAAATCGCCACCTGTAAAAAGCCTTGTCCTTATTTATTTTGCCATTTCATAGTTTATATATAAACCTGTCAGAAATACAGCAATGTGCTTTGTTGTGGAAAGAAATGCCTGATCCTCCCTATAGAGGAGAAGGCAAATTTTAACTATCAAAAAGAAAGAAAGCCAAGCCTAAGTGAACAACGGAGAGTAACAAGATAAGGTCAGAGAGAAAGGCGGGGGCCACAAAATGCAAAGTCACGCAGGCTATAGAAGTCTGAATTTTATTCCAAGAGGGATGGGAAGCCATCTGAGGGTTTAAACACGGGAATGACACGATGTGGTTTTACATTTTAGGAAGATCATTCTGGTTTTTCTGTGGAGACTGGACCGTGGTGGAGTGGAGCCCTGGGGTGAAAGGACAAGAGAGAAGGCAGAGAGGTAAGATGAGATCAGAGAGTGTCACCATAGTTCAGAGGTGACAGGGGCTTGGACAAGGACGACAATAACAAAGGTCATAAACAGTGGTCAGAATCCCGGTGTATTTTGAATGCTGAGCTGATAGAACTTGCTGACGGACTGGCTATTTGCAGGGAGGCAAAGAAAGGAACCAAATATGACTCCTAGGCTTTTGGACTGAGCAAATGGCTGAATGATGTCAGTCACCAAAATGAAGAACACCAGGAGTAAGGCGGGCTTGGCTTACAGAGTAAAATAAAGAATTGTTTTGGGTGTCTTGGGCTTTTGATGCCAGTTGAAGCATTCAGACGAAGATGTCTAATGCACCAGTAGATCATTGGGTGTGAGGATCAAGGGAGAGAGATAAATCTGGTAGTGAGCACAGATGTAGATGGCATTTTAAATTAAATCCAGGGGACTGAATGAGATCACTTAGGGGACAGTGTAAATGAAGAAGACAAACATGTAAGATTTATTTATTTATTTTAGAGAGAAAGAGAGAGAGAGAGCACGCACACAGTGGGGGGAGGTGCCGAGGGAGAGGGAAAGAATCCTCAAGCAGATTCCCTACTGAACATGGAGAAGGACACCGGGCTCGATCCCAGGACCCTAAGATCGTAACTTGAGCTGAAACCAAGAGAGGGATGGAGGCTTAACCAACTGAGCCACCCAGGCGCCCCAAGAGGAGCAAAAATACATAAGTCTTCTAAAAAAAAATACACTATGTGAACATAAAGCTCTAGTTTGAAAAAATAATAGCCTCCCCACCTCCATTTTAAAGAAAATATATACTCGATAAAGAAAATCTAGAAAATACAGGCGATTAGAAGAAAAAAAAAAATCACCATAAGAAATATGTCATTAAGAAAAAAAAAAAAAAAGAAATATGTCATTAAGATTTTGAATACTTTTCCTGAAAAACTTTCCTTATGTATAGAAGTTTAAGTTTTGCTTTTTGAGTAGTCTAAATATATGGCCATGTCATTTCATGGCCTGCTTTTTTCACTCTCTCATGTTGTTATATATGCCACTCTTAAAAGAATTTCAGTGACAACTTAATAGTTGCCATTTGCTGATTACTCATAATGAGCCAGGCACTGTGTTAAAGGCTTTATATATAATATTGCGCTGAATCATCAAAACAACCCATTAGACAGTTACTGTTATTATCTGCATTTCTAGGCGAAGAAACAGGTTACGTAATTTAGCCAAAGTCAAGTCAAGATTACACTTGCTGTGTTCTTCACCACGTTCTGCCCAGGTAACATAATTGGCTTCATTCTCTGTTGATAGAAATACTGTTGTCTAATTTTTAGAACTATAACTATCACTTTAGTAAGCTCCTTTGAATGCAAAGCTTTTTATGAAATTTAGAATTTTTTCCTCAGCATAGATTTCTGGAAACAAAATTACTGGACCAAGGAGATATTCTGAAGATCCCAATACACATTGTGAAACTGTTTTATGAAGTGTTTTTCCCCAATGTATTTTTATCATAAAAAGGTTACTTTAAAATCTGCTTCATCTAAAACACAGGTCTAGAAAAAGACTAGAAAGGGGAAACATAAGGACTGTGAAAACATAGTAAGTGGCCACCAGAGGGCAGCCGTATCACAGCGCTGTTGAAAAAAAAAATCTGAGACAAAAGGAAAGGCTGACTATATATTAAGCTTGCAGGTTTAAATTAAGTACCTTCATCCCTTCATGTTGAATCCCACTTTTATTATATTTCCAAACAGATAAACCATTTCTTTCTCTTACTATTAGCTGCTTTTAGAAATCGTAACCATGGAAAGATATCTTTTGCCTTAAATTATCTTGAGCAAGGACAGGTTGGGATTTAATTGACATTAAAGACAGCTACCTCATTGCTGCAAGCAAAACCAGCATTGAGAGCCAGCAGTGTAGACCGCCTTCTTACTGTAAAAGACCTGGGAAGAAATGTAGATCAACTCAGTATGATGAAGTATTCCTGTGCTGAACCAGGATTGAAATTTATCTTTCCTCTCTGTGTTTTTCCATTTGTTTGTTCAGTCACCTAACAAACATTTAGTGAGTACTGACTGCGTGCCAAGCTCCATGCTAGAGATTGTGTACAAGGATGAACAAACTGGTATTGCCCCTGTCCTCACGGAACTTACCATGTAGTGAGTAAGCCACACATGACTCATAATCACAAATAAATACATAATTATAAACTATGATAGGTACTGTGACAAAAAACACAAGTGCATATGACAGTGTATAAATGGGGACTATCATTCAGCCTGGAGTATCAGGAATTGCTTTCCAATGTAGTAAACCTTAATTGAAGTCCTGAAGGAAAAATGATGATTTAATAAGGCAAAGGGGCTAGTGGTGGTAGGGGTATATTAGAAAGACCGTTCTAGACAGAGGAAAGATCATGTATGTAAACCTTAGGACAAGGAAACTTAGCTTGTTTTAGGGATAGAAGCCAGTATGACTGGATCACAGGCAGTGGAGAAAAGGAATAGCATTAAGAGAGAACCAGTAAGTAGCCAGAGACCAGATCACATAACAGAAAAAAAAAAATAACACAACTTCTCCTAAATCAATTTGTTTCACCATGGACTAGAGGAGTAAAACGAAGAATTTCAAATACTTTCCAGGGTACTTTCAATGTCAAGTACTCAGCTACGCTGCGCTCAAGAAAATACTTGTACTAGTCAGACTAGTTTGTCCTGGTTTTTCTGTTGGGAAAAAAAGATTTCCAAGGAAGAACTTCTATTCCTTACATTTAGGAAACCTGACCATTGTAAGAGTTCATTGTTTTTAGTTTTTATAGTTTGCCTCAATATGGTTTTCTTTGGTTTTTTACTGCCTGGGGTTTGCTGAGCTTTCGGAATCGGTGGGCCGATGTCTTTCACCAGTTTGGAAAATTCTTGGCCATTTTCTCTTCAAATTTTGCTTCTGCCCCAATCTTTCTCTCCTTTCTTTCCGAGTCTCCATTCACATTTATGTTAGTCTTTTTGGCTGTGTCCCACATGCTCCTTCCTGCTCTGTTCTTTCCACTGCATTTTTTTCCCTCTGTGTTTCAGTTGGATATTTTTAACTGAGCTGAATTCAAGTCTGCTCACCTTGTCTTTACTGTGAATAATCTTTTGTTAAACCCATGCAATGAGTTATTCATTTCAGATGCTGTATTTTTCAGTGATAGATTGACCTTTTGATTTTTTTTAAAGATTCCAATTCTCTTGAAATTTGCCTCTTTTTACCTATTTTTTGGGTTTTCCTCTATTTTCTTAAAACATTAATTTGAGTTATTTTAAAGGCATTGTTGGCTAACTCTAACATCTGGATCATCTGTGGGTCTGCTTCCATTGTTTCTTTTTTCTCTTTATTATTGGTCACATTTTCCCTCAGCATTGTCCAGTATTTTTTATTTTACACCAGATACAGTTTATAAAAGAACCAAAGATGACTCCTCTTTTCTCTGTTAGGCAGATACAGTGAGAGAATAGCCTCAATCCAATTTGAAATTGAGATGGGTTGAAGATGGACTGTAATTCACCTGTGGTTTGGCACTATTTCTTGGTCATGGCCCTCTAATGCTTTTGACTGAGAGCCTAGCATCCCTGAGTCTCCTCAGCCCTGAGAGACTACAACAGACTCAGTACTGCCCTTTGGTGGTTTCAGCCTAGGTCCCACTCCACACACTTTAGAACCTAGTAATGTCTTGAAAGAGAGAGATGGTGGGATATGGTTGCAGGGCCTCTCTTTCTAAAGGGATCTTGTCTCCTAAGCATGCAAGACTGAGAGACTTCTTCGTATCTTTTGGGCCAGCCTCTCATCTCTTGCACAATCAGCTAATGTTCTGTGGGAAAACTGGCCTTGTGTTTAGGGCTCCTCTAGGTTCCAATCCATCATACAAGTCCCAAACAACTGCCAAAAACTCTTCTTGTATCTCTTTCCTCAAGAATTCCTTTGCTTGAGCCAAATCTGCTCCTTAGCCTATGACCAGAATCAGCAAATGTCCCCTGGAAATAAAATGGCTGATGATCATCCACTTACTTAGGAGGAGTTCTACCCTTTCCGGAATTTTAGTTCATATCGTCTTCTTTGCTTCTATAGTTCTCCAACCAATATGATTTTTGAAATTTATGAAAAGAACAAAAGACTATTTACATAACAAAGTTAAGGAAAGTGTGTACCTGTGAGGGCATCACAACTGGCAGACCGATTATTACATCGGCAGGGCAAGCAGCCACTCTTACTAAAGTCATAATATCCATCTTGGCATCGATCACATGTAGAGCCGGTGACACCCACTTTGCACTGGCATTTCCCAGAACTGCAAATAAAAGCAAAGACAATGAACAAAAGTAAATGAGTTTGAAAGTTTTGTTGCCTAACATCCCATCATAGTGATCTTAATGTAGAAATGGTTTCATCTAGATTCTAATGACTAGAATTATTGTGATTTTTTTTTTAATTGGAAGTTGAACAACTTCATGAGTATATACATTCAATTGACATACTAACACTAATCATTTGTGACAATTTAATCCTTTGCACTAAGAGAGTTTAAAATAATTGATAAAGGAGCCATGGAGAACATAAGTCCCCAGTTCTTAGAAATCTTTGTTTGCTAAGCAGTAGGGCACAGAACTGGTACCACTGCTACATCTCACCCCTGGATCATTTCACAGTTCCATCAGCATCCACCCTGCCCAATATGGAGAAGAGAAGAAACTCCACCTAGTCTTCACCCAACTAGCTTCTGGCTGAAGAATATGAGGACCAAGATCTTAATAAATATGTCAATTCATATACATTTGGATGCTGAAAATGATATAATTTTCTATTTTAGGTCCAGTCTATATTAAAATCATATTTCTGGTAATTAAACTGGAATTCACAATTCAGTAAATATGACTGTAAGGGGGACCTCTATTGCTTTCTGGTTTAAGTCCATATAAAAGTCTAGACTGTCAATCCAAAAAGAAATCTAAAATCTGAAGTAAGAAAAATAGAGAAAAAATACTGACTGACTGGCTCAGTCAGTAGAGCATGTGACTCTTGGTTTGGGGGTTGTAGGTTCAAGCCCATGTTGGGTACTTAAAAATAAAATCTTTAAAAAGAAAGAAAGAAAGAAAAATACTTATTTAAAAATGTGATTTATATGCTTTATATGCTTATTCTGAACCTGAAATTTTTAGACTTTGCCTGAGCATATCTTGGCACTAGTCATATTGGATGGAAAACTTTTAAGGTTTTACCTTAAAATGTTTTTTAGAGATTCAGCTTCTAATAACGAGCCCCCAGGGGACTGATAATTTTAGTTCAAGAACCCAAGCTCAAATTATTAATACTTACACAGCTCTTACACATATCAGTTAAATCCCCTTCTAATTCCCATATTCTTATTTCTATAATAGAAGCAGAAGTTCCAAATTTGAGAGTTACTGGAATTTTCAGTTGAACTCTGCAGAATGGAAGTAAAGCAACTTTCAATTCTGTGTGTTCTAATTGTAGTATACAAACCTAAGGATTTCCTCCCTCCCTTCCTTCCTTCCTTCCTTCCTTCCTTCCTTCCTTCCTTCCTTCCTTCCTTGAGATATGCCTCTCTTTTTCATCAGCATCCCCTCAGCTAAATAATGAGGCTTTCATCCTCCATCCCTAAAAACCATTTTGAGCAGCCAAAGTCAAAGTTTACTTCTCTCTTCCACTTACAGTTCTCTGCACTATACCAGACTATGCCAAAAAGGAGTAGAAAAGTAGAAAACCAGTTCAACACTGAATATTTTTAGGGCTTTACTCAAACAAAACCAGCTCAGAAGGGAAAGGAAGCTAGGCTTAAGCAAATAATATATACTTTACATATTTCAAAGTCTTGTGCTCTGAGTAGCCACCTATAGACGACCTCTGTATTCCTATCTTAAAGCTGTCTAGTATATTAGGTCATGCAATTGCTTGACTAACAAGTAGTTTTACAGAAAATGTAAAACAGAGTCATCTGAAAGCAGGAGTGCTGCTGTTGCTGCTGCTGAAGGTGATGATAAAAATAATGAGCCATCAGTTACTGAGAACAATGTCAATAAATATAGATATGCTGGGGCACCTGGGTGGCTCAGTGGGTTAAAGCCTCTGCCTTCGGCTCAGGTCATGATCTCACGGTCCTGGGATGGAGCCCCGCATCGGGCTCTCTGCTCAGCAGGGAGCCTGCTTACTCCTCTCTCTCTCTCTGCCTACCTCTCTGCCTACTTGTGATCTCTCTCTCTCTCTGTCAAATAATAAATAAATAAAATCTTTAAAAAAATATAGAGATATGCTCTCTAATACTCAAAATAACCCTACTAGGTGAAGTCCTAATCCTTGTTTTACTGTTGAAGGAAAT
Source organism: Procyon lotor (assembly GCA_028646535.1). NCBI lineage: Eukaryota > Metazoa > Chordata > Mammalia > Carnivora > Procyonidae > Procyon > Procyon lotor. Next base: position 66,313,574 of record CM053615.1, read on the forward strand.
CAGAGTGGTTAAAGTTACTGTTCGTACCTAGTAAGTCAGGCTGATTTACACAAAGCTAGGCTTTTCCTACTACACCATGGTACCTACCACTCCCTAAGTCTGAATCAAAATTTGCATAAGAAATTTGCATTCCAAATAACCTGATACCTACTTGGGTATCAAGATTCATTCTGTAGATTCCAAGCACCACAATTGACCATTTATTTAGGTGCCCACCCCAGTGAGCTGTTTCTGCCTTGCCCAGAATAAACTACACCTACGAAAAGTAGTCTCTTTCTTAGTGCCAGTAAATATCAGGTCTTCCCTAACAAAAGCTAAGAGTTCTCACTGCTTGAAGAGGAACTGCAGCCTAGTAAAGTCCAAGGTTCCCAGAGATGCAAGCCCAAATATTTTGATGTTTAAAGCTTAGTTAAAATTTGCACTGATCATAGTGAAGAAGATGAGCCTTGATTTTAAACATGCAACAGACAGGTACATCACTAAGTATGTCTCTTAAGGAATGTCACCAAAAAAATAAAACAAAAGGAAAAAACCTAAATACACATACACTCACACAATCTTACAAAAGAATATCTCAAAGTACTTAAAGACCTAGCAAAGTAAATCTGTATTCATCAAATATGAAGGTTAGGAATGTTATTACTCAACAAGAAGGAACTAGACAACCTAAGTCTCACTAAACTGTCAGAAAATTATAAGGATATGATTGCCTTCCAAAGAATTGCTAACAACATTTTATTAGCCAATTTCTAAGGCTTTTAAAATGTTAATCAAAATATGCTTGCTCTTCATTTCTCTATAGATAGATTATTCAGTAAACAGAAGAATTAACAGTTACTTTTAATGACAGTGTTTGCCAAACTCACCAACCTACAAGAAAATGATATTATCTTGGAATACCTAATCATGTCATAACATCTCATAATCATAGCCAGTGTTCTCAAAGTAGTTGCTATTCCTGTAAGTGGACTTTCCCTTCATAATTCTGCTCTGCATGCTCAAAAGACCGATTTAAGCAGGCATCTTTCTCCCTGGAGAATATGTTCCTTAGCTGTTGATGTAAAAATAAAAACCCCACAAGTGGTTTTATGAATCCTGATAAAGTGATTGACTAGTCTAGAAACCATGCTTCACTTTCCCTAGGTCGATTTTAAAACAACAGGAAAGGAGGTGCTCTCTCTCGCTCTCTCTCTCTTTAAATATAGCAGAGAGTGGGAAACTTTGCTGGGAGACCCGTGCTAGCAGTGCTCTCCATGTTACTCATGGCCCACTGCCAGCTTCTGCATGTATAAGAATTAAATCACTCAGCAAATATAAAGCTCTCCCTGTGTGACTTCTTTTACAGAATAAAGGCTTTACAACACCCCCTTTCATGGTCTCTCTCTGTTAAAGACTGTTGAATGCTTTTTGAAGCAAAGGTCAATGATATAAATGCAATGAAATCAAAGACAGAAAAAAAAAAAAGTCCTGTTAACAGACCACTTGTGCTTATCCATAGATTTGAAATGAAAGAACCAAAGACTCATATCTTCATATCTGGAAAATAAGGGCACAAAATTAGAGTTTGAACAGAAGTCAGAAATCTCTACTACTAAGATCAACTCAGATAAACTAAGAATTTGCTCATCTGCTGACACTTTTTATAGACATGAGTTAGTTACTAGCAAAGTGTTACTGTAGTATGGAGACTTATATCAGAGAGAAGAATATAGTTATTTATAAAGGAGGCACATGCATTGTACAGCTAAGCTGTACTGAGTATAACTAAGTATGTATCATACATTTCTTAAATTATCCCAAATAGGATTCTCAGATTTTCTTAGAGTGCCAGGTGCTTAGTTACTGAATTTATTGCACTCATAAGTGTGAACCATTATTACAAGGTTTGAGCACTTAAAAATGATCTCTTAAGGGGTACTTGGCTGGCTCAGTCAGAAGAGCATGCAACTTTTGATCTCCGGGTCATGAGTTCAAGCCCCACATTGGGTACTTAAATAAATAAAACTTTAAAAAAAATCTAGCTTTTAAAACATGAATAATATATTTTTCTGACATGAGGTCATTAATTTTTCAAAAGGGAAGTCAATGGGGTATCACATTTCAAGATATGATACATATTTATGTCATACAAGTACTAAACACAATGTCTTTTTAAAGGTTCTGGTCTGTTTAAGATGAGTAGATGGAGAATCTCCAAAATTTCCATTATTTTATAACAGCATTGACTAGGGTGGGAAGGGTGGAACACAGGAAGGAAGGTATCAGGGAAAATCCATAGCCTAAGGAGACGGAGAGCTTGGTTCATATTCCAGCTCTGCTAGTTACTAGGTGGGACCAAGTGCTTATTCAATCTTAGACTCAGTATTCTCATTTGTAAAATGAAGACAATTATACCAAACTTTGTAGGGTTACCATGAAAATTAAAGATACATGATACATACTCAGGGTACTCAGCATAGCATCTGGTATATAATCAATACTCAAGAATAAAAGAATTATGAAGATGATGACAGTAATCCTAGATCTCAGGGTCCTGGGATCGAGCCCTGCGTCGGGCTCTCTGCCCAGCAGGGAGCCTGCTCCCCCCTCTCTCTCTGCCTGCCTCTCTGCCTACTTGTGATCTCTCTGTCAAATAAATAAATAAAATCTTAAAAAATTTTTTTCAAAAATAATAATATTGAGAAGGGAAAGTATCTGCAAAAGCTTACATAAGGTGGGAATTAAATCGGCGAGACTTTATGTGTTTTTGTACAAACTAGCTAATTGATTTAATTTTTTTTCGAAGTTGTCAAATGTCTCAGCAAGTTTTGTCTCATCAAAAACACTGTCTATTTTCTTCCTACGAGTTATAAGATATAAATGACACATGCATGGCATACCTTTAGATATCATGTTATCGATCTGAACTTAAGAAGTCATAGAATAACTAAAAGGACAGAGTTCTAATGAGGAGCAATTAATTTATTTATGCTTATGCAGAAGCCTTGCTTTTCCTTCTTCCTTCTTCCTCACATAGTTTACATGTTGGCCCTCTGACATGGTAAGAACAGGAAACAAAAAATATAATAAGACATATCAATTTTTTTCTTCTATCTCTTCTTTAATAACTAACAACAATTTAGTATAGAGATGTCTGCGTGGCTCAGTCAGTTAAGCATCTGCCTTCGGCTCAGGTCATGATTTTGGGGTCCTGGGATTGAGTCCTGTGTCATCGGCAGAGAGCTTGCTTGTCCCTCTCCCTCTGCCATTCCCCCTGTTGGTGCTCTCTCATTCACTCTATCTCTCAAATAAATAAATAAAAATCTTTAAAAAAAAAAAAGATAATAAAAACAACTGAGTGTAGAAAGAGGTTGAACCATTAGTTAAAACACAGTATGAAATTAACAGAAAATTGCTGATTATAAGCTCTTTCAATATAGTAAAAAGAAGCTGGAAAAAGTTGTTCTAACTAGAAAAAAGTCTTTATATGGGAAAACAATGAAAATGAAAAGTTATTAACCATTCTTAACTTCATGTTTGTGTCATGTAAAAATAGTTTCTCCTTTGGTTATGAAAGAAACTCAATAATTGGACATTTTGGCAAAAGACCATCTGCATTTAGCATTCCTCTGTCTTTCTACAATCATGGAAAAGACCATGATGCAATGAGCAAAGCTCCTTTGCTGGAGAAAAAAAAAAAAGATAGCTTTATTGTTGAAAACATTGGGCTATTATACTAAACATTCCTTGTATTTTTGCGAGCAAGTAGTCTACAATATTCTTAGAGGAAATGCATATTCAGACAGAAATTCTTCACACTCAAAAAGGGTATTGCCTAAGTGCAAAAATATTTTCTGACAGCCGATCTTACTAAAATCAAATTTAAAAGCTTATTTGAAAAGTCAGAAATAAAACTTAATGGCAAAAAAATAAAAAGTGTCATATTTCCAGAGCCATAACTTGAGAAGGCTTAACTTAATTCAACTAGGAAAATTATTTCTTGTTTCCTTCACTTTTTTAATGGAATAAATGTGGCCATAAGAATACTCAAACTCTGGGGCACCTTCGGCTAGAGTTGGTTAAGTGACTGTTGGTTAAGTGACTGCCTTCGGCTTAGGTCATGATCCCAGGGTCCTGGGTTAGAGCCCCACATCGGGCTCCCCACTCCCTCTGTTGCTCCCCTGCCTGTGTTCTCCTGCTCTTCTTCTGAATCTTAAAAAAAAAAAAAAAAAGAATACTCAAACCTTCATAATTACTCCATTATTTGATAGAGATTTCTGCATTTTATTTTTTCCCCAAATACTTTTATTTTATTTTTTCAGTGTTACAAGATTAATTGTTCATGCACCACACCCAGTGCTCCATGCAGTACGTGCCCTCGTCAATACCCACCACCAGGCTCGCCCAACCCTCACCCTCTCCCCTCCAAAACCCTCAGTTTGTTGCTCAGAGTCCACAGTCTCTCATGGTTCATCTCCCCCTCTGATTTCCCCCCATTTCCCCTTCCCTTCCTTTTCACAATGCCCTCCATGTTTTTCCTTATGCTCCACACATGAGACCGTAAGATAATTGACTCTCTCCGCTTGACTTATTTCACTCCACATAATCTCTTCCAGTCTCGTCCATGTTGATACAAAAGTTGGGTATTTATCCTTGGGATTTCTGCATTTTAAAAGTCATTTTGAAAAGAGAAAAAAGAAAAACCATGTCCCAATAGCATCTTCTTGAAGATGCCCCTCAAATATATTAACATTGTATTCTTTTGTAACCAGTGTAAAAGGTTTGCTTAATGAAAGGGTAATTTTTTGGAAAAAAAAATTTTAATTTAAATTCCAGTTACTTAACATACAGTGTAATATTAGTTTCAAGTGAAGAATTTAGTGATTCGACACTTCCATACAACAGTGCTCATCGCAAGTAAGATGAGCTCCTTAATCCCCATCAAAAATTTCACCCATCCCCCCATCTCCCTCTGGTAACCATCAGTTTGTTCTCTATAGTTAAGAGTCTGTTTCTTGGTTTGCCTCTCTCTCTCTTTTCCCTTTGCTCATTTGTTTTGTTTCTTAAAATTCACATATGAATGAAATCATATGGTATTTGCCTTTCTCTAACTTATTTCACTTAGCATAATACTCTCTAGCTCCATCCATGGTGTTGCAAATGGCAAAATTTCATTCTTTTTGATGGCTTAGTAATATTCTACTGCATGTGCATGTATGTGTGTGTATATACACACATATATACACATATATACACACACATACATACACACCACATCTCCTTTACCCATTCATCAATCGGTGGACCCTTGGGCTCTTTTCATAACTTGGCTATTGTAGATAATGCTGCTATAAACATCAGGGTAGCAGTGCCTGCATGGCTCAGGTGATTGAGCATCTGCCTTCAGCTCAGGTCATGATCTCAGGATCCTGGGATCAAGCCCCGTGTAGGGCTCCCTGCTCAGTGGGGTTGCTTCTCCCTCTCCCTCTGCTGTCCCCCCTGCTTGTGCTCTCTTACTCTGTCAAAGAGATAAAAATCTTAGAAAAATAAAAATAAAAAAGTCAAACCTTGCTGAGGCTCTAGCATGTCCATCTTTAAACAAACAAATATCGGGGTACATGCAACTCTCTGAATTACTTATTTTTGTATTCTTTGGGTAAATACCTAAGCAATTACTGGGTTGTTGAGTAGTTCTATTTTTAACTATTTGAGAGAATGCCATACTGTTTTCTGGAGTGGCTGCAGTTTGCATTCCCACCAAGGGTGAAAGAGGGTTCCCCTTTCTCCACATCCTTGCCAACACCTCTTGGTTCTTGTGTTATTGATTTTAGCCATTCTGACAGGTGTGAGGTGATATCTTATTGTAGTTTCTTATAATGGGTGATGTTGAGCATCTTTTCATGCGTCTGTTGGCCATTTGTATGTCTTCTTTGGAAAAACGTCTATTCCTGTCTTCTGCCCATTTTTAAATTGGATTATTTGTTTTTTAGATATTGAGTTTTATATATTGTTTATATATTTTGGATACTAACCTAAAAGGGTAATTATTAATACTTGATCTGTGTATATGCTGTGTTCCAAAAATTAACTTAACTTGTAGTGCCTTGAATTTAGAACTCATTTTCTCACAGAAATGACAGCATAAGTGGTGGCTTAGTTTCCAAATTAGCAAACAAAAACCTGTTTAACTCAAAATGTTGATACTGACAGTGCTAAGGACCAAGTCCTTTATGCCCAAGTCCAAAGCTTTTGAGTTCTAAACACTGTAGGGAATGAAGTTGTCAGGAGGCAATATTAACATTTACTGAGTTCTACTGTGGGATTATAAATAAAGTGCGTAGCACAATATTTATATATTCATTAGTACTTACAATAGTTATCTATTACTAAACAATTAGTTACCTTACAATAATTCTATGACATTCATTAAGTCTCAACTTTGCCACTTTCTAGCTGTTCGATGGTTGAACAAATTAAGTTTTCACATCTGAAAAAAATAAGAATAATCCCTGTTTCAAATGATTGTGAACACTAGTTAGAACTACATATTTAAGTACCTTCCAAATATTAGTAGCTCTCTATCTGGTCAAATTGGGGATACTCAACATCCCCAAACAACAGAGCTTCCATGAAAGGAACTGACCCAATTTTCAAGGTCACACACCTAGAGGGCAATGAGAATTAGAACCCAGGTCTTCTGCCAACTAATACCTGTTGTTTTTTTTTCTTTCTCCTCTATGTAATAGATTACCTCTGTGTACTTAATGTAAGCAACACAGAAGGATTTAATATGCTCATCTTAGTAGACCTGCAACACTCCTAGAAGTTTTTTGTTTTGTTTTATTTTGTTTAAAGATTTTATTTATTTAATTTGACAGAGAGAGAGAGATCACAAGTAGGCAGAGAAGCAGGCAGGCAGAGAGAGAGGGG
>CM053615.1:66320982-66356224 GCA_028646535.1 Procyon lotor
GTGGTCATATGACCATAAGTAAATTACCTTAACTTCCTCCTTCAGTTTCCTCACTTGTAAAATGGAGGAAATAATCTCTCATGCTCACAAGTGCATTGTGAAGATCAATTTAGTTAGTATGTGCTAAGCATGCAGTAAAGTGTCTGACACATAGTAAAAATTGTATAAGTACTGCTACCATGTTTCTAGTATTGTTGAAGCTTATCCCTAAACTTTAGTACCTCCTCAACCATGTGTCAAATATCTTTCTACACATGGGTTGTTTCTGGGTCTTTGTTTTTGTTCTATTTATCTATTTGCCTATCCCTGAACCAAACCAAACTGTCTTAATTAATCCAGCTTTCCTTTCCCCTAAAGTTTTTCCTATAAAATTTTTGAAAAATATAGATATGTTGAAAGAACAGTATTCTCAGTATGTATATATATATTTTGTTTTTACCCAGCAAAATATGGGTATAGGGATTACTATACCCATATCATATGGATATTACTATATTGTGCTATGCACATAAAATATGGATATTAATGGATTAATAGTAATATTATTGGATTACTCCTCTAGTCCCTTCTCCCTACTTATATCACTTCAGCTGCACTTGTCTTACTGTTGTTCAGATGTGCTGGGCATGTTCCTGCATCAGAGACCCTGTATTCGCTGTCCTTTCTGTTAGCGGTACCCTTCACCCAGGGGATTCCACATGGCACACCCCCTTACTTCCTTCGTTATTTATTCAAATGTCATATTCTCAACAAGGCCTCTGCCAGCCATACCATCTAAAATTATAATACCTCTTCCTATTTAATATAATACATATTTTATTTTTTATTCTCTCTCTCCCCATCTAGAATGTCAGCTCTATGAAATCAGAGGGTTTTGTTTGTTTGTTTCCACTGCTATATTCCCAGGGCCTACCACAGTGCCTGGCACATGATAGACACTTAAACTCTCTCATGCAATGATTGTGTAATTTGGCTCCAAAATCTACATATGCTTCCTTCATTAATTCATGATGCCTTCTGAGTACAATATTTGTCTTCAATTTACCCCATTTAATATTTTATATTACATTTAAATAAACCTCTAAGAATCTTAGAAACAGGATATTTATCTAAGTGAGCAAAATGAGACATTTATTGACTGACTGGTCCATGATGGGCCAGTCAACACTGTAAGACATTGATCCCTTAGATTTGTTTTTTAAAGAACAAAGAAGAGCAGAAAGGGAAAAAAATAATTTACTAGCCCACAAAGAAAAGTCTGTTTTGCTTAACCCCAATTTTCTATTATGACCCTACTAAAAAAGCCTCTTTAGCTTATAAAATCTTCATATAAACAAAGAACAGATACTAGAATGCCTCAAATAAGCCTACTCATTATTATTTCTGGTTTTCTTCTGCATATAAGTTGACCTTCAATTTTTGGGGTCAACATATTGATCAGTGGTTCTGATTGTTAGGTCCTATCTCGGAATTTCTGATTCAATAGGTTGGGGGTTGGGCTCAAGAATTTGCATTTCTAACCAATTCCCAGGTTATGCTGATATTGATCTGTGGACCATACTTGAAGTACTAGATCAACTAGAAAAATATCATTATACTTGCTTCACTCTAATTTTCATATTCCGAGCCCTGACTGGTAAAGCTGCTTGATTTCCATCTCTGCACTTAGTGCTTAACCCTTACGTTGGTATCAGTTCTGACCTAAGAAGAGGGTACTTAAGGTGGTCAACCTCAGTGAACTGTCATTAAGTCTTATCCACTACTGGTTTATTTGACCTTAGTTCCCTATATTCTCAATGGCTGAATTGCAACTATTGTCCCTAGTTTCCTGATGTCTGGCTCCTGGTTCCAGTGGCCCTGCCTCACCGCTTCCCACCCCAATGACAAGGTTCACAACGTTTGCTTTCAGATCTCCTACATGTCAAATGTCTGCCATTTAAGTTCCAACAAGTCCAGTGGACTCAACTTTGATATTTATAATGTCCTAATTCCTGACTTTCAAATGACTCTTTACGGATGCTCTCAATACTTCATGCTGACTTCTATATAGTATTTCATTTCATTGTAGAAGATCTGACTTCTAGATTTATGTTTCTATGGGCCACTCCTTAGCTTGATGAATCATGCTCACCCATACCTAGACCTACACTTACACTGAGACTCACACTGCCATATCTAATCTTGCCCTTCTATTTTAGGGTAGTGGGGAGAGCCTTGGAGTCAGACAGAACCTGGGCCCAAATCTAAGCTCTGCCATTTATTAATTATGCCATACTGTTAAGTAACTCAGCCTCTAAGAGCAAGACAGCTAAGTTGTTCTGAGAAGTCAGAGAGGTCATAAGTGTAAAGTGTCAAGAATAGAGGTTTAACAGTGTTTATCAAATGTTCATTTCCTTCTGTTCCTCCTGCTGCCTCTCCTGGATTATGCAGCTTCATTACGTGAACAGTTTAGTCAAAAAAACTATTTTCCTGTTAAAACTCTTCTTTCAAATATCTATAATATCTTCTACTGGACATTGTATTCAATCTTGGAACTCTTTAAATAATCAATTCATGATCAGCAAAAGTAAAACTTAATTAAGGAAATGATCACAGTGTATGTGCTAGGAATTGGCAGAAATGAGGAAGGGATTCTGCTATTGACAATATAAGCCATGTTTTTTATTACGCTTTTGGCAGTGTGAGAGGAATGTCTATGTCCTTCCTGTATAGTATTTAGAAGAAAATTTAAATTTGATGACATCCCAGATCTCTTTGAGAATCTATTTAATCTTATAGACCTCTCCATAGAAAAATACATATCCGCCATTACATTTCATGCATTTCCCCCTTCATTGACTAAAAACTTCTGACCTTGAGCATAGGGGCATATACCAACCAGGAACTGAGTGCCATGGGAGCTTAAGGTAACAGAAGGAACATGAGATAAGTTGTCAGAAGAGCTTAAGCCGACTGCTCTTGCTCTGGTATTTAATAAATATCCAAGCTTGGGCTCCAACCTTTCAATTATTACTTCTCATTAGTAATTTGGTGAAAAATCATCCTTACCTACTTCATCCTTACCTTACCTACAGGGTTGTTATTAGAATCAAATGAGAAAATGTACAGGAGACAAGAATACTAGTTCAGATATTAATTAATGACATTACTTAGAAACCTACTGAATTTATAAACACAGGAGCAAGTCTGAAATACCATCACTGTTGAAACACATGGAATATATCATACCACAGAATTCATTTAATATATAAAGAACCATAATCACGGAATTGATCATTTTTTAAACTAGCCCTATATACTTCGAATGTCAAAATAATCATGGCTAAAGCACTTATGTCTTTTTTATAGGACATCTAGAGAAACTTCAAGTCAAGAGAGTCAATCTCTCTTTGGAATTAACAAATTTAGGTATTTTGAGTGGAAATCAAATCCAAGAAGAAAAAAGATGAATAGTCCCATATTCTCTCTACCCTCTAGGAAACATATTTCTTGCTATAAAAAAAAAATCTGAGATGGAACAGGTCATGCTGATTTAATTTTCTTTCAGGGGACACAGGGGAAGACAAAGCCTTCTTTGTGGGAACAAGTGTCCTTCTATTTCAGCCCAAGTCTACTAACATAAGGTTTAAAGCTTTTCTTTTAAAACTTTATAGAAAAAAAATATTTAAAACATTAAAACAGGCTATGAATTTGGTTGTGTATTCTAACCACAATGCCATACATCTAAAGTGGCAGATCTCTATGCCAGCAAAGTTAGTTTATTTCCTTACTGTGGTTCCTCGTCTGGACCTAAGGCTGAGAATTATCACTAGGAACAACTACGTCTTCATCCTAAGACAGGAATACTATCCACATTCCCTTGACTGACTGCTCTAAATAACAATTCTATTAACTTTTTATTTCTAAATAATATTAGTTTAAAGAAAAGTATAAAGATAGTACAGAAAGTTCTTGTATACTATCCACCCAACTTCCCCCCAGGTTAACTTCTTACATAACCATGGTATATTCCTCCAAACTGAAAATTAACAGTGCTATAATACTATTAACTACACTATGACTTTATCAGATCCCCCTAATTTTTACATTAATGCCTTTTTCTGTTCCAGGAACCCATGTAAGATATCAGCTTACGTTTGTTTACAGGGCATGTCTCCTTAGCTTCCTCCATTCTGACAGTTTCTTGGTCTTTCCTTTATAACCTTGAAGCCTTTGAAGAGTGCTGGTTAGTTATTTTGTAAAATGTTCCTCAATTTAGGTTTGTCTGATGTTTTGTCATAATTAGATGGAAATTATGAATTTTGGCAAAGACTATCTCAGAGGTAACATGCCTTTCTCATTCATTGCATCGTATTAGGGGGTACCTGACACTACACACATGACTTATTACGATGATGTTATCTCGATCACTCAGATGATAACTGTTTATGCTAGGAATTGTCTGTATAGCAGCTAAACGTAGGATGGTCAGAGATCCAGTCACTCAATAAACAATAAAATACGCAATAAATAAATACTCAATTGATAGAAATGAAGGCAGTATAGTCAGACAGGTATTGGTTTGGCCCGTTTCTGCCGCTTACTAGTTGTCTGTTTTGGAACAAATTACTCAAGTCTCAGTTTCTTCATCTGTAAAATGAGACTAATACCACTTCGGTCAGTTGTTATTTTATCCTTAGAAGTTAGTACCTATAAAACACTTAGCCTGGCACAGAGCTAACATTCAGTAAATGTTAATGCTGTCCATTCTGGGGTTGATGGTGGTAGTAATAATGTTCACATTATTTGCCAACTTGTGTGATAATTTCATCTGAGAAAGAAGTCAAATTTTAGAACAGAAAAACACGATGTGTTTGTAAGATTTTTACACTCTTTAAGTGTAGTAAAATGTCCTATCCAAGAGAGGCTTAACTAGAGATTAAACTGTGGTTTATTTCTTCTTTAGCAAGAGAAGTTTGCAATTGCTTTGCCATTTGGGCAGGGAGAGAAAATAATCTTGAAGCAGATTCTCCCAACTGGGTGAAGAATCACTTGCTTAGGCTTCTCTTGGTTGTGTAATTACAGAGTGAATAGGCCCCACTGTCCTGAGAGAAAAGTTTAGCAAGAACTTTTTTATTGGGGAGGGAGGGAGATTTGGGGTTTGTTAGGTGAAAGATTCTATAAAACGTCCTCAGCTAGAATGCTTGGATCTGGCTTGCACACGGGGGTGAGGCTGCATGTATAAACCGAAGGAGCTGATGCTAAGATCTAGAATTCTAGAGCCCTAATGTAGAGCCTCCTTGAAAGTGAGGAGTGTCCTACTTGACACTGAGGAGTGGGTTCATCCTCCCTCAAAGAACTGCTGCTGCCTCTTCAAAGATCTGGACCAGTGAAAGCATCATTACAGTAGTGAGGAACCATGATCGGTCAGGTTCAAGATGGCAATGCCATACCAGAGTGAGAGCCAGTAATGGCAGTGAACTGCTCAGAATCATGTTCCCTTGATACTCAGCATCAGAGGACTGACTCCTAGAGTTATTGGAAAATGAGTAATTAATTGTTGGAGAATGGGTTGCCTCAAATGGAAAATGGGTTGCTACTGAGGCATATGAGTCTCAGAGTAATTAATTAGAAAAATAAAAGAGGTGTGTGTGTATCTGAACCTTGTTTGTGGAAAAGTCTGCCATTTATAACCATTCGACTTTCCCATATCTATTATACTTGCTACCTCCACAGGCCTCTACAAAGATTAATGGTTTTCTAAACTCTCAAAAGGTAAAGGGCCCTTGGACTTATTTTTAGCAACAGAGAAAGAACATGGGTGTAGGGACCCTGCCTGGCGCTCAGCACCAAGGCTCAGGGGGAATCAAAATGCCACGTGATTCAGCAAGTGGCCACAGCTGCTGAAGCATGTAGGAGAGCAGATTCAGTCCCTGCAGCCTGCAACCAAGGGAGAACGGGGACACACAGAGAGAATATGGGCCTGAGAAGGAACCCTGGGACTGAGCGATTCCTTAAATTCAATTTAGAAATACAAACTACCTTTAGATTTGTGTGTATGTAGTAGTGCAAAAAAATCACAAACTTGGTAGGCAATTATGCACAGAAACCCTGCTCTCATGGGGCATATCACCATTTTCACTATTGTCCACTCTCAATATTCTCTCTGTTCTCACTAATTATTATCCTAATTTTGGCTATCACTGGTTTTCATTCTGCCTCTAATCGTCCCGTATATCCATCCATTCTACTATTGCTCAGACACAGTGCTGATCTTTCTTCCGCTTAAAGATGGCACCATGAATAAAAGCCAAATCATTTGTCTGGCCTTGAGGCCCTCTGTGACCTGACCTCAGCAGGACTTGCCAGATTTAGCTCCTCCGCCCACACTTCCCTTCCACCTTACATCCCGTGTAGGCACATCTCTGAGACATTAATCTTGCTCTTTCCTGTTCTCTATCATCCTTTCCCACCTTGTCCGCTTCTGTCAGCCTAATCCTTTCCTGTCTTCAAAACTGAGGTCAAAAGGTATCTCTTCGATGATATCTCTGATTTTTTTCAGCTATAAGTGAGATCTCCCAGATTCTTAACCCCCTTAATAGTTTACCCTTATAGTTTATGATCAGCCATTTTTTTTGTAGTTGGCCAATTTTTACTTCCTATTATAATTATTTATATACATTTTTTTTTTAGTGTCCTTACTTGATGGGAGGCTCCTTTGGAATAAGACCCATTGTCTCATTAATCTTTTACTCCCCACAAGATCTAGTAAAGTATCCTGCACATAATTTATTATATAAACACCTTCATACCAAATACTGCAATTTGTATAAATTTGATTACTTATATTATTAGCATATATATATCTACATATTTGGGAGAGTCAGCAGAAGCAAAATAAGTGAACTTTTAACATTATCAGTAACTAAATTTTAACTTTAAAATATTTCTTGGGGCGACTGGGTGGCTCAGTGGGTTAAAGCCTCTGCCTTCGGCTCAGGTCATGATCTCAGGGTCCAGGGATCGAGCCCCGCATCGGGCTCTCTGCTCAGCAGGGAGCCTGCTTCCCCCTCTCTCTCTGCCTGCCTCTCTGCCTACCTGTGATCTCTCTCTCTCTGTAAAATAAATAAATAAAATCTTAAAAAAAATAAATATTTCTTTTAAAAATCTCAAATTGGCCTAAAAGCGGCTTAATAAAATAAATAAGTAGAAGACTCTGCAACTTGGGTTAAGGAAAATACCATGTTTGATCAACAGCAACTATATCAACTCACTGTGACATGTTATGCTCATGTTCTCAAAGGTCAGCAATAGCTGGAAGAAAGATGTGTTGTTGTTTTTTTCACTCATTTGACTACAGCTGTTATCTAGTTAATAATTAGAAGACCAGGAAAGCAGAGCATGCCCTGTATTGAATGGAGGATTTAAAATAGAAATGTACTGGAAAACACACAGAGCCATCTAAACTATAACAGACATACATTATTTACGCTTAAATTCAATGCTCTTGGTGCCTTTTTCTGAATGAGCCCCTGTCTGGCCATTTGTTAACATTCAAATTTTAGTCTAATTTCTTTTATCATGACCTTAACATGATACTTGATGTAATGTGCTTAAAATATCTTCTGACACATAAACCATTGGCACTGCACGAACATTTACTGAAACAAATTAATCATGGTAGGATAAAAGGGTCAATTACCTCCTCTTGACTAAGACAGGTACCTTTTAAAATCCTACCTTCAAGGAAAAAACATAAAAGTGAATTAAAAAAAGATAATTTAAACTAGATATTGGTACCATTGCCAGAATGATAACTGGGATATAGAATAAAATTATTTTTAAATAAAATTAAAGCTGTAAGGCTTTGGTCTATTCTCTGAAGGAATAGCAGAAGAATATCCTAGAAGATTTCTTGAGTTTGTTACACAATGTATATGCACCTATCTTATCAGATATCTCTATCTGAATATCTCATAATCACTTCAGAATGAACACGTTTGAACCCTAACATCATCATCTCCCTCCAACTTGCTAAGCTGCCCATGTTCTTCATCTAGTTAATGGAATATCTCTTTACTCATGTGCCCAAGCCAGAAAGAAACATGAGCGTCATCTCTATCTCTCTCCCCCTCATTCCATATGTACCAACAAACACTTAGCTTTGTATATTTTATTCTCCAAATACCTCTTTTATTGGTTCCCTTCTGTCTTGTACCATTGCCAATGCCAATGCCAATGTCCCATTTCACTGGTCTCCTGAGCTCACTCTCTTTTATCCATCAGATTTCAGACAGAGTGATCTTTCTTAAAAGCAAATTCAATATCACCCCTTTTCCAATATTTAATGGATAAAATTTGCATCTCTTCAATGGATAAAATTAGGCCCTTTATGGTCTGGTCCTTTTTATTCTTCATTCATTCATTCTATTCATTCATCAAGTATTTACTGAATCTAGTTTGTGCCCGGCACTATTCTAGATGTTAAAGATACAATAGTAAACAGACAAAAGTCTCATCTCATCATTTCCCACTCTCCTTCAACCCTTCTTTTCCACCACCAAGTGTTCTTGCCTTTGAGAAATAGTGAGCCACTTGCACTCTACTGAAGATGCCTTGCTGTTTCATACAAATTTCTACTCATCTTTCAGGTCTCAATTTAAATACAACTTTGTCACTCAACACTTCCCTGAATCTCCTGTGTATTTTATGAATACTCATATTTTTTTTGTTTCTATCTTTCCACCAAGGGTGGTTCGAACATCTGCAAATCAATCAGCGTGGTAGAGCACATCAATAAAAGAAAAGACAAGAACCATATGATCCTCTCAATTGATGCAGAAAAAACATTTGACAAAATACAACAACCGTTCCTGATTAAAACTCTTCAGAGTACAGGGATAGAGGGAACATTCCTCAATATCATAAAACCATCTATGAAAAGCCCACAGTGAATATCATTCTCAATAGGGAAAAGCTGAGAGCTTTTCCCTTAAGATCAGGAACACGACAGGGATGCCCACCCTCACCACTACTGTTAAACATAGTACTAGAAGTCCTAGCCTCAGCAATCAGACAACAAAAAGAAATAAAAGGCATCCAAATTGGCAAAGAAGAAGTCAAACTCTCTTCACAGATGACATAATACTGTATGTGGAAAACTCAAAAGACTCCAACCCCAAATTACTAGAACTTATATGGCAATTCAGCAATGTGGCAGGATACAAAATCAATGCACAGAAATCAGTTGCTTTTCTGTACACTAACAATATAACTGTAGAAAGAGAAATTGAGGAATCAATCCTATTACAATAGCAACAAAAACCGTAAGATACCTAGGAATAAACCAAACTAGAGAGGTACAGGCTCTATACTCTAGAAAGTACAGAATACTTATGAAAGAAATTGAGGAAGATACAAAAAGATGGAAAAATATCCCGTGCTCTATCTTTCCACCGACAATAAGTGCCACGAGCACAGGGATAATGTCTTTGGACGCAGAGTTGGCAAGGGCAATGCCTTTATTAAATGAAATGAGTGAATAAAACGACACAGCTTTCCTCAATTGTTAATTGTTTCTGGTAATCAAGTAACTTTTTCTTGATCTCCCAGAATTATATGCAAAATAATAAAGAAGAGTTTACACAAGCAGTTGTTACTCGCAATTATGACACAAGTGATGATTTATCTGAGCCCCGTGTGAACATGAGCCTCAGAGGTTTGCCATCTTTCTATTTGACATTTATTTCATTATAAGTTGACTTCATGAGTTAAATTTTGCCCTCTGTCCTGGGGCATATTCCCATAATTAAAATGCAAAATAATAAATATTTCAAAATATACTCAGGGTATGGCAGCAACCACAGATTTTACATAAAAGGATATTACGCCACAGTGAAGCTTCATTGTTATCTTACAGAGACAGTCTATAATGATGCACCTTACATACTAAGCTACTATGAATGCATTAAAAAAATCTCAAATCAGTTTATAACTGCCTCCATATAAAGCCAGTACTGACAGCATTTTAAGGGCTGTAGTAAGAGATTCAGGCTCTCCCTAGGCAAACTGATTTTTGAGATAAAATGTTATGTCATTTCTTCATTCACTTATTAAACATATGTCCAAATATAAATCGGGGAAACATTAGAAATGCACTGAAAAGGCAAAAATGAAAAGTTAAGATATGGTAGACCAACTCCTTCCCAATTAAACAGGTTGGAACACCAACGGTCCGGTGGGGGGGTGGCCATCTCTCAGTACATAAAGGACTTTGTGTTTGCACATAAAGACGTTGCTCAACCCACATCTGGCTCCCATAGCCAAGTTCTGCCCTCACTATGGCAACTCCCACTGAAAATTAGGGGCATAAAGAATAGGGAGATGAATTTTTTAAAAGCCAGCTGTTTGTTCCATGAGCATTTGATGTACAAGAGAATCAGGATAGAATGGAGTCCACTATTCCACTTTTATTTATTTTTAAAAAAAGAACAGGGAAGTGGAAACAGAAAAGAATTTTGAGTAGGTGTTAAGAGCTCAGATTTCTCATCTCATTGTATAAACTTAGGAAATTCACTTAAATTTGCATGGTTTTTTTCCTCCTGATGAGGTCTTCTTCTCAGCCTTTGGCCTTCCCAAATCGTAACTTAGAAGGTGCATCTCAGTTCCCACCTCCTCTGGAAAGTCTTTTTCCTTATTCTTCAGTTTATTTTTTTCCCATTCTAAGCTATTTGACCTAGAAATTTAGCATGTATTTATAAACTGTTTTGTATTGGCTTCTAGTAGTTTCATGCCCTTTAGCCTAGCATAGGTTATAGGCCTCCAGACAATTGCAAAAGCAATATTGGTTTATTCCAAAATTTTTGCTCCTCTTTGTGAGTTAACAATTCTATAATCTAATATACAATTTATGTAATTTTAGTACATATAATCTAATATATCCCAAACTCTAGTTGCAAGTTGCAAATGTTTCAATCCCAACACTTTTGCTAACGGGTTATTACCTTATAAGTTAGGCAATTTACCTAACTTCCAATTCTTTTTCCTGTGCAAATGAGAATTACAATAATAGTGCTTAGCTGATACAGCTGCTACGGGGATTAAATCAACTGCTACATGCAAACAAAGGACTTAGGATAGTGCCTAGCATGTGTTCCATTAACTTTAACTATCATTATTATTATTATAAAATATAGATTGCTGGGATGCCTGGGTGGCTCAGTTGGTTAAGCGTCCAACTCTTGATTTTGGCTCAGGTCATAATCTCAGGTTGTGAGATCAAGCCCCGCATCAGGCTCCAAGCTGGATGCAGCCTATTTAAGATTCTCTTGCTCTCCCTCTGCCCCTCCACACTTATTCTCTCTCTCTCTCTCTCTCTCTGTCTGCCTTTAAAAAAAGAAAATATAGATTGTCCAATTTTAAGAGGTTTAATATGTTTGTGAAAATGGAGGAAAATAATTTAGACTTTTTTTTTTAGACTTTTTTTCTTGTCAGAATGAACAGTTTCTTCTTTAGCCTACCAACAAAAACAAATACTCCAATCCCTCCTCAGGCACAACACAGGTGGACTTAATCCTCCCCTTTGGTGAGTCACCAATTCTATTCATCATGTTGGAAAAAAAAAAAAAAAGACTCAACCTCTAAGGAGTTATTGAGCTGAATCTATGTGCCAGTCTTAATGTAAGTGGGGACACACAAAGACACACACACACACACACATACACACAATTTAAGTCTCACAAAAATCCTTAACATGAGGGGTGCCTGGGTGGCTCAGTCGCTAAGCGGCTGCCTTCAGCCCAGGTCATGATCCCAGGGGCCTGGGATGGAGCCCCGCATGGGGCTCTCTGCTCAGCGGGGAGCCTGCTTCTCCCACTACCACTCCCTCTGCTTATGTTCCCTCTCTCGCTGTGTTTCTCTCTGTCAAATAAATAAAATCTTTAAAAAATAAATAAATAAATAAATAAATAAAGTTGCTAGTCTCTTTAAAAAAAAAAAAATCCTTAACATCACATATATAATTTACAGATGGAAACACTGAGGCTCAGAGAGGTCAGATATCTTATTTTTTAATTTTTTTTATTGTATTATGTTAGTCACTATACAGTACATCATTAGTTTTTGATGGAGTGTTCCAAGATTCATTGTTTGTGTATAACACCCAGTGCTCCATGCAATCTGTGCCCTCCTTAATACCCATGGCCAGGCTCACCTATTCCCCTACCCGCCTCCCCTCAGTTTGTTTCTCGCAGTCCATAGTCTCTCATGGTTCATCTCCCCCTCTGATTTCCCCCCACCCGTCACTTTTCCCTTCCTTCTCCCAATGTCCTCCATGTTATTCCTTATGTTCCACAAGTAAGAAGGTCATACAGTTAGCAGGGGACTAAACCAAGACTAAAATCAAAGTCACTAATTTCAGATTCCACTTCCTTTCTACGACACATATGCTACTTGCCTACAATTTCCTTTTTCCTTCACTCATAATTTATAGCAGAGCAGAACACAGAGGGTTTCTTCATAGTTCACCCACGTGTTCTTGCCAAAGTACACAGTCCTGCAATTTCCCATTTCTGTTCTTCTGGTCTTATGTCAATTTAACTTCCTTTCTGGTAGTGAGAAATGCACTGTTTACAGCTGGATTTAGAGCTCCTGAACCTTCCTTCTAAAGACTTCCTTTGAGCACAGGTTTTTAAAGGACTTCAGTGATGTGCTGTTTGATTGCCTGACATTCTGAAATATTAACAAATTGCCTGACATTCTGAAATAACACTGTTAAATTTTTTAAATTAAATATTACTCTGCAGTAACCCATAGAAAAGGATTATGGATTTATCTCAAAAAATTAATATACCTAACTTTGAGGCCATAGACAACCAAGAAATAGGGCAAGTAAAACAAATAAAGATTAGTGGGAGCAAGGAGGAAGGCTTATTGGAAGAGAGGTCAAGAAACTGAAAGGCCAAAGCATTGAAATCATCTACAGATACTGAAATCATCCAGGATTTTGACAGATGTCATGGCAGAGAGACAACAGTGAGCCATGGATAAGAAAGCAGGGGTTGTTCCTGGTAGGGGAACAGCAACACAGAATAGAACAGCATGATCTGTTTCTATGAGCTTCGGAGGCAGGATTTTTAGAAAGGGAGAGGGGAGAGCACTCTGCAAGTGGTGATGAGGAGCAAGGTAGATTATCTACTCCAACTCCAGATCCAGAGATAAGAGAGAGAAAACAGACATTACTTTTCAGGGCTGCAGGGGAAGCAAGGTCCTTCCAGATGGCAATTAGAAGATGATGGTAAATGATGTAAGAAATCAATATACTTTGACTATATGCAGGTATTATAAAATTACATGTTATTCATTAAAAAAAGACTTACTAAGGAGAATAGAACCCATCAGATATGCAGAGAAAACAGTCCATATAGATCAAATAATAATAATAATACAGGTATCTTCTCCCTCCTGCTTACATCAATCATCCATTACTGAAAATCATATATTCTACGTGTAAAGCCAATAAATAACCTATTTTCCAATATTTCAAATGAAAATAATTACAATTCGTTATATATCAACCCAAAACTACTAACCAACTTTCTAGAGTGTAACTAAAACACAGTAAAGCACCTGGAAATAAGTAGCAAACTCCCATGTTAGGTTGTAAAATGCCTACAACATCCCTTCCTGATCCAAAGCAATTCCCATGGTTGCTACCAGGGGCCTTATATGCAGTAACATGCTGCACATCCTCTTTGTTGACATGTGGTGCACTTGACAGATTGTTTACATGGGATTCTGACATTATACCAATTACATCTGGCATTTAACACAAGACTTCCCACATGTTACTTTGTTTAAAATATTGTATATAGCATTATTGAGTTTCCGGGATATAAATACAAATTTTTCTTATATAACCATCAGCCAAAACACATTGAATTGAGAGATAGGAACATTCTAGGATATTTGGGTGTTAATTACCAGGAGCCTTTCTACTAAGAAAAACAATTGTGTGATTATGAAGTCATTCTGCTTCACAGAATAGGTACTTGCTTATTACATTTGTTCAACTGGATTGAATGGCAGTGTTAGTGTGTAAGCTTACGCATTACTATACCCCCTGAACATCAAAATCCTTATATTCAAAGTGGGAGAATAACAGTGCTCTCCTCAGGGAAGTTTTTTGAAAATTAAATGAGATAATGAACATAAGTGACCTAGCATACAGTACATGCTCAAAAAATGGTTTCTACTATTGTCTTTATTGTATATCTAGAAAGTGTAGGTTGTAAAAATTTACATATGCATTTTCTTGTTTGATCCTTAAGACAAAACAACTCTATACAGTAGAGAAACAGGACATGGATCTTTACCAACACTTCACAAATTAAAAGATAGGGACGCCTGGGTGGTTCAGTTGGTTAAGCATCTGCCTTCAGCTCAGGTCATGGTCCCAGGGTCCTGGGATGGAGTCCTGCATCAGGCTCCTTGCTCGGTGGGAAGCCTGCTTCTCCCTCTGCCTCTGCCTGCCACTCTGCCTGCTTGTGCGCGCTCTCTCTCTCTCTGACAAATAAATAAAATCCTTTTAAAAAAATAAAAGATAAATGCTTAAAAAAAGTGAAGTGACTTTCCCAAAGCCACATGGTTACCCGGCAATACCTACCAGGACTGGAACCCTAAACCAGGGGTTGGCAAACTTTTTCTTAAAGAGCCAGACAGTAAATAGGTTCCATTTGCAGGCCACACACAGTCTCTGTTGCAAGGAGTCAACTCTGCCGCTGCAGCTCAAAAGCCGTCACTGATGATATGTAAACAAGTGAGCGCACCTGTGTTCCAATGACACTTCACTTATGAAAGCAGCAGCGGGGGGCGCCTGGGTGGCTCAGTCGTTAAGTGTCTGCCTTCGGCCCAGGTCATGATCCCAGGGTCATGGGATTGAGCCCCGCATCGGGCTCCTTGCTCGGCAGGAAGCCTGCTTCTCCAGCTTCCATTCCCTCTGCTTGTGTTCCCTCTCTCCTGTGTTTCTCTCTGTCCAATAAATAAAATCTTTAAAAAAAAAAAAAAAAAAGAAAGCAGCAGCGGGCTGGATTTGGCTCACAGCTGTAGTTTACAGACCCCTGCCCTGGATCTTTGATTTACTAGTCCAATGCACTTTTCCACTACTCTCTAGTTACGACCTATTTTCAGAACAGTGTTTAGCCTATGTCACTTAATGACATTAACTGTCAGGGGGAAAAAATCAGAAATAATTTATAGGGCTGCCTGGTGGCTCAGTTGCTTAAGCATCCAACTCTTGGTTTCAGCTCCGGTCACGATCTCATGGGTGGTAGGATCGACTGAGCCCCTTATAGGGCTTCATGCTCAGCAGAGAGTTTGTTTGAAGATTCTTTCCCTCTGCCACTCCCCCCACTCACATGCCACCTCTCTCTCTGTCTCTAAAATAAGTAAATAAATCTTTGTTAAAAAGAAATAATTTGTAAAAAGATCAATGGGAAGAGTGATATTACATGAATTTTAGAATTACTGTTTTTTCATCCTCTCCAGCTTTTAAAACTCTCTCTCAATGCAACCCTTATTTCTTTCTTCTTTAATAAAGCAGTTTGGCCTAGAAGGAAATACTGTTTTATCTCTCCAAAGTGCTCAAGAAAAAATGTGTTTGTAGAATCTCATTCTAAAGGAAGCAGTAGTCATGCCATTAGATATTAGAATGAGCAAACTTAACCAAATCTCATCTTTTAAAAGGGTAAAAAGTTGAACTTTAAGGATAACTTGTGCAGGCATGTTTTTAGGGGAGCAAAGGGAGCAATGATAAGCAACTACTTATTCTCAGTCTCAAATAACAGAGTGATTATCAGTTTTCACATTAGAGAAGCTGCATGACATGGTGATAGGGACACCAGGCTTGGAATCCTAATTGGGAATTCTTCCTCTGCCACTTAGTATCCTTGTGATTTAAAAACCCATGTAAAAAGAGTTTCAAACGGGTGTCTGGGTGGCTCAGTGGGTTGAAGCCTCTGCCTTTGGCTCAGGTCATGATCTCAGGGTCCTGGGATGGAGCCCCACATCGGGCTCTCTGCTCAACGGGGAGCCTGCTTCCCCCTCTCTCCCTGTCTGCCTCTCTGCCTACTTGTGATCTCTCTCTCTCTGTCAAATAAATAAATAAAATCTTAAAAAAAAAAAAAAAGAGAGAGAGTTCCAAAGATTAAAACAAATAACTATTTTAAAATATCAACAATCATAAGCACTGATTATTGTTGCTTTTTGTTTTTTAAGATTTTATGTATTTATTTGAGGGAGAGCAAGAGCTAGAGAGAGAAAGCATGAACGGGGTCAGAGGGGGACAGAAGGAGAGGGAGCAGACTCCAGCCTCAGCAGAGAGCCCAATGCAGAACTCAGTCCCAGGACCCCAGGATCATGACTCAAGCTGAAGGCAGACGCTTAATTGATTGAGCCACCCAAGCACCTAAAATTATAAACTTAATCAAGTTCACATCCATATATTTAATAGAGGTACAATATGATACAATATTGCATATCATGTGTGTAGTATGATTTATAAAGCATCCAAGATAACTACTGCTTGAATAAACTTCTGCCAAAGAGCTAAAAGTTCTTCAAAACGATTTGCTCATTTAAGCCAACAGTATTCCTTTGAAATGAAAACAAACCAGAATGTATTGTGTGATGTGTGCTAGGCATTTTATGCCAAAGCTCCAAGTGGCAAAAGGTCTTGGATTTATACCCCAGTTAGACTGATTGTAAAGCTTATGTTTTTATCATTACATAACACTGTCTCTTCAGCTTTTTGATTTGGGGTTCACAAAAAGCTAGGTGCCTCATATGAGGTCAAAGAGTAATTACTTTCAATGTAGTAGAAGGCAAATCCTCAGATGGTGGGACATTGTTCTACTATATTAAGTTGCCTCCAAATAACATACTATCTTAAAGGTAATTTCCAGATAATTCCTGCTTAATCAAGTTTTGGTCCCCCAAACTGTGCTGGTAAAACCAGTCTTTTCCCCGCAAGTTAGAAAAATTAGGATATTACCAGCTTTAAGCCTTAGATGTGCAAAGAAATAGTTCCAGCATTTGGATAAGAGAAAAAATAAAGCAAAGAGTAAGTTTCCCGAAAATCCAATGGCATGTGAATAAACATAACAAGAACATTTCCACTGGAAATGCCAGGAAGTTATCACTTCCAAAAGGAGATTGCTTTCTCAATAATTTTTTTTCCATGAAATTTAGAGAAATAACCACAAAGCAAAATTGGTGACCAGGTGCTTTTGAAGAACTAGATCGGTAAATTAGAGGCTTTTTAATTTTGATATTAAATACACAAAGTGAGTAGATACAAGTCTATGAAATATTTTATAAATATATGCCTCCCTTCCCTTTTATTTAAACCACTCTGGTCCTTGAGAGCAAGAGTCTTTTCTCTTTCTTGATAAAATAGCATCACCTTCACCCTCTGCTGCTTACCTGCTGCAGAGCGCGCTGAGGGCCCCACGCAGACTACAGTCACACGGCAGACAGAGCCCAGAAGTGTGGTTCGGGTAAAAGCCCTCCCTGCAGGTGTCACAGCGGAGCCCTTGATAAGGTGGCCGACACTCACACTGCCCTGTGGTCTGGTTGCAGCGATTCACATCCAGGCTCCCCGCCACAGAGCAGTTACATGCATATTCTATAAAGGAGAGAAGGGAAGAGGCAACAGTAACCAAGATTTAATGCGTTCTTAATAAAACAAATGCTATTTTATTTTTCCTAAAAAGTGTTCACGACAATTTTGTCAGGATGGAAAAAAATGAATTCGGGCTCAAATTCACTTGCTGCCTCATTTATTTAAGATGGGAAATGTAGACAGTCAAGTATCTAAAACTATACATCACTCATAATTATGAAGCTAACATTCTCAATGTCCTTGCCAGTACTCTTGATCTTCTAGCCCTCCTACCCTACACTCTAATATAGGGGGGTGGGGAGAACGGAAGGTATCCTGCACACTATTCAGTTTTTCTAAACTAAAAACCTGTTTAAAGGCCTATGCTTACCTATACGGCACAGATCACATGCTGGAAATGGCAACATGTTAAATAATGAATAGTCCCATTGTACAGCAGCAAAAGCCTAAGGCTCAAATGGTTTTCTGTGGCCACTTACACACGTCAGACAACATTATGCTAGAGCTGGAATCATCAGCTAATATACTCATATACTCTTCCCAGGAAAGAATTAATGGAGAGTTGAAACTTTAAGGTAAGAAAAGGATGAACAATAAATCCCAGATGAGAAAGTTTACACAGTCATCCTGATCAGTGGGCTAAAACCAAACACAGTTTGAATCTCTTTCCTAAATTTTAAGATTTAGAAAATAAACTTTCCTTTAGCTACATTTCAAAGAATTCTTTGGATGAAAATATTTAGAAGTCCTCGGCTTTCGCCTTTAAACGTAGATGTATTTAAAGGTCAGCTCGAATTTGGTTTTTGCTACTGTTTACACTCATTTTATCAAGAAAGTATTTTCAACATGGTTTGACACAGTATCAACACAAGACTTCGTGAGCATGTGAAAAACAAGTAAAGTCAACTGCAGATAAAATAAAACCTTGTACAGTTTAGGAATAACCCCAATTCCAAAATAGCTATAAACCTAGGTTTAACAAGCCCCCCTAATCTAACACAAATTATACTTCTGAGTAGGTAAGGTACTATATGAAATGGCATTATACTGATAAAAATTTAGCTTGGAAAAATAAATCTTTTATGCCATTTTTGATGATTTTTAAAAAGTTACTGAATAACTGCAAATCCAGGGTCTTAAGTAGAATGTTATAAAGGCATTTGCTTCTCTAGTTTAGAAAAGGAAATTAAAATTCCTAATGTCATCATAAGCTACTTATCTACACAGGTCAAAGCAAATGATTCCACAGGGAAATTCCCACTTGGCCACGCCCATACCAATCCATACCCCCTACTCCTTCAGTTCCTAACCTTTGGAGTCAGCTTATCTCCGTGCTCTTTCCATCTCTTCTAATTTGTAAACAGATCAAATGAATGAACATACATATATTGGTTTATAGTGGTTTACTTTATGCATAATTCAAGCATGAGGGGTAAATTAGTTACAAGTCTCAGAGGAGAATTCAAGATTTCTTCAACTCCAAACTTAGGAAAGGTATCAGTCAACTTTCCCAACTCAGTCAACTTTCTTATTTTCACTAGGCTATGTGAGCATGACATTTCTTTGATAGAGTTACTTGTTTTTACATTATTTCTAGTGTATAGTGTGTATGCATGTGTGTCCGTGTGTGTGTGTGTATGTGTGTGTGTGTGGTTTTTGTAAATAAGGAAGCCATGTTTAGTGGTCTGAAAAGTTGCCAATGACAACTTCATGGTAAGACCTACACTCCACCAAAAATGACCAGAATGCTTAAAACAACATTTTTCTTCCAAATCTGGCAGAATTTCAACATACATCCAATTCCTCCTGCTGGACCAATTTCATCACAAGTTAAGCTAACCAAATTATGCTGGTGTGGACAGAATTAGCTTAAGAAAAATGAACAGATTAAGAAAAAAGTCTAAGACTGAGAATTTTATTCTATTATTTCCTTACTAATGTACTTCCATCTGAAACCTGAGTCAGTGTTCCCAATCAATTAAATAAGTATTTTTAATAACATAGTTAATCTAAAAACTTTGAAGAAAAAAATAGTTTTTTCAATAAAATCTAATGGATAAACTTCAGTACTAATCAAGCTCATTAGCTATTTATACTTCTATAGAGCCTAGTTAATCTCTTCAATATCCTCTGAACATATTCTTTTTAGTCTCATCTTTGGACCTTTGCTCATTCTGTTCTCCTTGAAATGCTCTCTACTCTTCACATATTCAAATCTATCCCCCATTTCAAGAATCACCTGAAACTTACTCCTCCTCAAACTCTAATTCTATTACCGCTAGTGTGAATCTGTAACATCTACTACCTCTAACTCTCATATGCCAATAATTCAAAGAGGCAGGAAAGTGAAGCAGTTATGACTACAGCCATTGAGGCAGACAGCTATAGGTTGAAGTCCAACTCTCATTACTAACTTCATGACCTTAGAGAAGTTAACTACCCTCCTGTGCCTTCCTTTTCTTGTCTGTAAACAGAGCATAATATAGTACCTCTTACACTCAGCCTCAACGCCTAAGCTGGAGGTAGTCTGGGGTGCTGTGAGAAGTAACAGAACAGCTGGAAGAAAGAGATATCAGATAACATAAACAGCAATTCAGATGTCAGATTCATAGCCCACAGCATTGTTACACCCTATGGACAAGAAAGCCTGGGCTTGGGTTTATTACCATGGCAGTTTTTGATAATGTTTAGGAAATGGAATTAGTTTAAAAAAAGGAAATGGAATTAGTGTCCCGACATTCAGAAATCCAAGTTGTAGGTTATCTAAGAAGAAAATAAGGGCTATAGTATGTATCCTGGGTTTCATATATTACCAATACGGGTACCTACAAATACAATGATGAAAACCGAAGGGTTGAGGATGTGGTTTTAGGGAGGATGAAAAAGAGCACTTATTGATTATATGCCCCTTGTATTAATCATCCCAGCAGTAGTGGAATACATGGCAAATACTTCAGCAAGAGGGACGACCATTGTGCCAGAGAGGGGGTTGATTTATGAAGACAAAATGCTCTATCACATTAACATTCCTCCCCAAATTAACCAAAGGAAAGGAGGTTAACAAAGCATACCAAATGCCAGCGAACATGTGCATCTTTTCTGTTTGGAGCTTGGAATCTGAGGCCCTATCCCAGTGACTGACCTCAAATGAAATGACCCAAGTTAAATGAATAGTATGAGCAACAGTGATAAATGTAAAGTACTGTGAATATCCAATAAATTGTGTCAGGATAACTTGTTAGCTTGTGAGTAAAAATTCAGAGCCTTCACAGTTCTTCTCAGCCTTTATATAGAACGAGACAGGAGTTAATGCAGAAACAATGCAATTTACCAGGAGGCTGGCAAAATGAAGAAGAAGGAATTTCAACTGATAGAAGTAGTGGGAAGGACCTATAGCCAAGAACAAGAGATGAAGTGCTGACTTTTTAATGAGGTGGAATCTTAGACAGCAGAACAGCACAAAGGAGTCAGTGACATGACTGATGGTTAAGTCACTAGTATGGATGTTAATGGGAATGAAACAATATGAAGAGGACACAAAAACTAATCACAGGCAAGTCTGGGTGAAAAGCCAAAAATCTCATTTGGCTGCCTAAGAGTACATATGAAGTAAATTCTCCATCATTGGATCTGTGGGTTTTCTTTCAATGCCCCGTGATTCTTGGGAAAGCTCTATAGAGAAATAATTAGAGGAAAGTAACATAAATGTTAGCAGAGAGATGGCAATCTTTGGCAATATTTTTTCTTTTTGTTTGACTTCTGAAGAGCAATGAAATACTTTGAAAAGCAATGAATTGAACCCTAAGGAAGAATAGGAAACTAAAATCGCGTGCCAAACTATTTGAAAACAGAAATATAAAGGCCCAGAGAAGAGACAATAACTTGGCATTCCTCTCTGAGAACCTGAACATACGTGATGATTTTGTAGTAAAAGTATCCAAAGTACTAAACTTTTTCAAACATTCCTTACCGAGGGCCAGGAAGATGAATATTCTTAGCAATGAGAAGTAAATATAGAGTAACTTTGTTTAGAAGTCCCATAAACCCCCCCACTGCCTTTGTGCACAAACACCTGTACTAGTAAGAGATTGTTCCCTGCATATATAAAGACCTTTTCTCATACACCTGGTAGTTTTCTTTCTGCATCCAGCTCTTAACCACCTCATGCCACTGCTCAGTAAAAAGTTCACCATATCTTCTAGAGAATTTTAATCGTGTTTTGGTATCTGCAGCTACTTTGATGGTAGTTTTTAGAGAAATATTAATTGTGATACTATGTCCCAATTAATGTGTCCTCTCTCTCTGTCTCTTTTCGAAGTCCTGTCTCAATGTTGTAATTAAGTATGAGGTCTAGAAACTCAAGCAATTTGGTACAATAGTGTGTTAGCCTTTTGTAGATAAAAAAGAACTATAAAAGCAGTAAATGACAGATCTGAATAAGAAAATGAAAAGTTATGTCCTCAGTCAATTCATGATGCAAATGTCATAGAACAAAGAAATGTTCATTGATAAGAGCACTGTTACTGAACTAAAATGATTACAAAACAAGTATTGCATTTATGCATAGATACTGGAAAAATATTTGTAAATATAACTAACACAGAGCACTCACAGGAATCTGATTCAGGAATATAGCCTGAAATTCTATCTACACTCTCCTGCAAAACTGTGGAAATACTTTTGCAAAACTCAATTTCTGACTCCTTTTGGTTCCTTCAAGATTTCACTCTTGTTTCCAATATCTCCAGATGTTGAAAGAATAAAAAAATTATCTATTAAGAATATTTTTTAAAAAACTGCTCTAGGCTATTCCAAAACTTTTCATTCTTCCCCATATTCAGAAGACATACAAAATGTACTATAATATTTACTGGTGTATCTTCTGTTCAATGTCAAAGTAGCAAAAGCTAGAAGATATGTATTTAAAAATGTATCAAGGCTCAGCACTTAATCTTATAACCAAAATTTAAAACATTAACAGAACTGAATGCCATGTAAGTAAATTTTTTTGGATATAAATTTTAAAAAGACAAAAGTTTTTGTTTTTTTTTTTAGAAAGCAATGAGGTTTTAGTAGACTCTGGTTTTTTTATTTGTTTGTTCATTTGTCTTCGTGGTTGTCTTTTTTTTTTTTTTTTCACTACTTTCTTAGATTTTGCAAGAAGGAAGCCTTGGTGTCCCACAAGCAACTACTTTAGCTGGACTGTGACACTAAAGTCACATGGGACCCAACTAATAATTGAAGCCTTTTGCACAACTAATGTTACAATTAAGATAGCAAGAACTGATGAATGCTTCAGTTGATTACTGCACAAAAAGTTGTGGAACATTTTAGGATTTAAAATGCTATTTAACTGGGGCGCCTGGGTGCTCAGTTAAGCATCTGACTCCTCGTTTTGGCTCAGGGCCTGATCTCAGGGTTGTGAGATCAAGCCCAGAGTCAAGATCTGCTGAGTTACAGCGTAACCTCCTTGAGATTCCCTCCCTCTGCCTCTGCCCCTTCCTTCACCCCCATCCGAGTTTCCACACTTGCATGTGCTCTTTATCTCTCTAAAATAGATTAATTAACTAATAATAAAACAAATAAATAAAATGTCATTTAAAAGAAATAGAATCTTTTTCCTTTGGCTCCAACTTAAGTCTTTGGTTGTAATTGCTCCCATGTAAAATAAAGGAGAAGAAAAACTAAGATAAAGATGTATAGGATTCCCATCCCTTTTTCATACACAACTGTTTCTTTTCCTTTGAGATTCATCATTAAAAACCCTACTCTACTTAAGTAAACACCAGGGAAATACATGTAAGTAATGACTTTGAATCTACCCAGTCTGTCTTTTCCACAAATCTAGGATATTATCAAAAAAATAACATAGCTCCTGCTTTTCAAATAGAAAAGAAATGGAAAAATAATTGTCAGAATCAATAGTAGCAATATTCAAATTCTGCGTATACATCAAAAGAACACGAAACAACAACAAATAATAATACTGCCTTGACTACAGGCCTGATTTCCAAAGTATATGGTGTATTTATTTCAAAATGTACTTTTTATTAGGCCCATATTCCATCTTTGTAGGTTTAGAGTAGAGGAATCTTGGAAAGGCCTCGTTCTAGTGAAAAAGAATTATCAACACAGAATTTTTATTTTTATAAAAGATCTTACTCTTGCATAACACTGATACTCAAATTACATTTCACATTTATGTTATGCCAGGGTAGGGTCACAAATCTTTGCAAAGAGCTGGGAAACTCAATATTAAAGCTGATGCATTTCTTGTATTAAACCAGACTTCACAGAAATGTGGAAAGTTTTAAAGCCACTACTTTCAAAGAAAAGCTTTAAGCTTTACCTTTTAAAATAAAAACGTATCCATTAAAATTCCCAGTCATAATTCACTATCACAAAATATTTCTTCTACTTTGTGGTAGACACATGTAAAAAAGTGGGTAACCACGACGTGGGAAACCACGGTTTCTACAAAACCAAAACACAGGTTTTGTAGAAAATTTTCTGCCTCATATTTAAGGACCATGTTGCTAGTGCTTGCTTCTGGATCACTGCCAGTTTTCCACATTTCAAAGACAATTCATCTAATTAATGAGACAAAATGACAAGTTCTGGGAAAGGTTGTCACAACCAGCTTTCACTACTACTAATAACCAAGATGATATGACCGGTTCCTGAGCATGCACTACATGTATATCCAACACCACACTAAAAATTTCACATGTACACATCCCTCAGCCTTCACCACAATCCTGAGAGGTACGTGTCTTGAAGGAGGAACAGAAGTCTTACGGAAATGAAATGATCACACAACCAACCAGTGCTGAACAGATTGTAACCCAAATTGAAGAACTCCAAAATCCACGTCTTTTCACTGTGAGAAACTTCTATCAAAACAAGTACAGAAAAACACTAGGCAGACCCAGGACATCTTACAACCAGAATTTGTTGCTAATTAACCAGCTCCGTGACCTTCAATAAGTCTAACTGCTCTGCGTTTCAGTGTCTCCACCTATAAAATGTGGATAATTCTGGTCATCTGCCTTTATGAAATAGTTAGCGATAAAGCTAGCATGATATACACATGATTTTGTGCTAAAAACTGTAAGACACTTAAGAGGGAAAAAAGCATTAAAAAGACTGAAATAAAAGGAGAGACACAATATAACAATTAAATCTATCGATTCTGTGAACACCAATCAAAATCCCATCAGGATTTTTTGGTAGGTATTTACAAACTGACTCTAAAATAAATTTTTTAAAAAGTGAAGAAACTTGAACAGCTAAAGAAGAATAAAGTTGGGGGCGCCTGGGTGGTTCAGTTGTTAAGTATCTGCCTTCGGCTCAGGTCATGATCCCAGAGTCCTGGGATTGAGCCCCGCATCGGGCTCCTTGCTCGGCAGGAAGCCTGCTTCTCCCGCTCCCATCCCCTCTGCTTGTGTTCCCTCTCTCACTGTGTTTCTCTCTGTCAAATAAATAAAATCTTAAAAAAAAATTAAAAATAAATAAAAATAAAAATAAAAAAAGAATAAAGTTGGAAGACTTTCAGTAATTTCAAGACTTAACTTAAAGCTATAATAATCAAGACAATGTGTTATTGCTGAAAGAAAAGACACAAAGGTCAATGGAACAAAACAGCCCAGGATCAGACCCTCATCATCAACTAGTTTTCGACAAGGTGCAAAAGAAATTCAAAGGGAAAAGATTGTTTTTTCAATAAATGGTGTTGGAAGAGTTGGTGTCCCTATGCAAAAGCCTAAACTTTGACCTAAGCTCACACTTTGTTCAAAAATTAACTCGAAATAGATCACAGCCTCAAATGTAAAATGTAAAACTACAACACCTCTAGAAGAAAACATAAGAGAAAATGTGATTGACCTCGGACTGGGCAAAGAACTTTTAGATACAATACCAAAAGCAAAATCCATAAAAGGAAAATTTATCAATTGGACTTTATTAAAATTTAAAACTTTTGCTCTTTACAAAACTACTAAGAGAATGAAAACACAGTCACCAACTAGGAGAATATCTGTCAAAGGACTTGTGTCAAGAATATACAAAGAACTCTCAAAACTTAACAGTAAAAAAAAAACCCACAATTTTAAAATGGGTAAAAGGTCTGAACAGATACTTCCCCAAAGAAGGTGTATGTATAACAAACACTTGAAAAGAGGCTCAACATCTTTTATTACAAAAATGCAAAATGAAACCATAATGACATACTACCCCACACTTAATAGAATGGCTAAATTTTAAAAAACTGGCAGTACCTAGTGCTGATAACAGTACTGAGCAACCGGAACTCTTCCATGTTACTAATAGGAATGCTTAGAAAATGATCTGGCCCTTTCTTATAAATTTAAATTCACACCTACCATATGCCTTTCCATTTACTCAGTCTTCCTCTATATCTCTCAGCAAAATTTTATAACTTAAAAATATATGTATATGAGTCTCATATATATTTTGATGAGACTATTCCTAAACTTTTTATCATTTGTGGTAGCAGTAATAGTAGTAATAGTAGTAATAATAGTAGTAGTATGACTTTTTTCCCATTATCTCCTCTAATTAGTTACTAGTTAGAAATACTTAATAACTTCGTTTTGGGGGGAGATACATACATAGTCATTTTGATGAACTCTCATTATTTCTAATGGTTTTTGCCTTGATTGTTTTGAGTAGGACTTCTATTTTAAATTACACAGAGGTCTTCCACTGAAGGTCATATCTTACCTGGCTTTCAATAGATACAATTCTGAGTTTCCTCAACCACAACAGTTTGTTGGTTAAAAAAAAAAAAAAAAGAGCAAAGCATTTCACACAACTGCTTATATTAATCCCTAGGTCAGCCTTTTTATTAATTATAATAAAAGAAATTACCACTTACTATGACCTACAATGTCTCTGGCATTATCTGTCACATATTTGACTTGAACACTTTGCTTCCCAACAACCTTGCAAGGGGTGTTTATAAATAGGGAAACCAGAACTTAGAGAAGTGAAGTCACTGCCCAAGACCCCAGAGTTACTGTACGTGGTGAGACGGCATTCAGACCCAGGTTTCTCTTACTCTAATGCTCTTCCTCATTCCACTTCACCACAGAACTTTCTTCCTTTAAAAAAAAGGGAAGAAGGGAAGGGCAAAAACAAGAAAAAGAAATTGAAATTCCACCTACTGCTGTTAAATGCAGTTAGGTGGGTTGTTTTTTTTTTTTTTTAGTCTGTTTTCTTTGTAGGCAGATGACATCAATTCAAATGATTAGCAAACAGTAGGGTTGGGGGGAAAACAGCTGCTCAAGCTACAAAAATAATTCTCAATGGGAAACTTAGAACGCCTTGCATTTGCTTTTGGTCGCTGAGTCTTAATCTATTGTTCACAGCCAAACACACACTTGTGGTTTAATATTTGGGGCCAGTTTATTTTATTCAAATACAATCTCATAACTAAATAATACTGCTGATTTGTATCTCCAGCGTCTCTCTAAATTCTGGATACAGACCATGCTGAACTACAAAACTGCTACCTGATCGTAGGCAAAAAAAGTTTCTTTTTGTGCCACCATTTTCCTATTTGTTTGCATTTTTCAAGGCTTCTTTTTAAGAACCAATTTTGCCATTTAGTAAGAGTTATTGTTTACTTTTTGGAAGGACATTTTATTCTTTCTGGCTATTATCAAATTGAGAACATACTGCAAGA
Source organism: Procyon lotor (assembly GCA_028646535.1). Lineage (NCBI taxonomy): Eukaryota > Metazoa > Chordata > Mammalia > Carnivora > Procyonidae > Procyon > Procyon lotor. The sequence goes on from CM053615.1 coordinate 66,348,345, forward strand.
ATTGACCAAATACCGCCTATATGGCTTGAAAGAATAACTGTTCTATCAAACTTTGAATTTATATGAACTTTTTTATTTAGAAAATGTTCACAATATCCCTCAGTTTAAGGAGAGGTGGGGAGGAGGGAGGAGCAAATACAGGAAATGAATTTGTGCGACTTAAAATCTGGCTCCAGGCTATAATAGAAAGAGAGCAATCTATGAGGTCAAGGGACCTGGTTCAAATACTGAAACCATTGTTTACGATTTTAGAACTCATGCCTTCTTTGTAAAGATTTTTTATAAAATTGGGATAATGATACCTAACTTATCAGGATGTTCTAAGAATTACAGGAGACAAGGCAAAGAAAACACCTAGGATAGGGCCTTCCCTTTCCCCACCCTACATTTTTATTATAAGCAATCTTTTTAGCAAAGTAGCATCCTTAGATGTTACTACAGATTGCAAGAATTGAGAACAGGAACCATCAGAGATCTCTGAATGCACTCAAATTACCCTAAATAATGTCATTAATGCCTTAATTTCGTAGCAATAGAACAGAAAGGATAAGAAAAAGAAGAGAGCTTCAATTTCAAGTGCTGCCGATTGCTTCTGAGGTTGGGATTAGATTTGCCTTAGTGTGTCTATTTACAGAGCACAGCTGAGCAACTTAAAGGCTAGCACTATTTGCTCATTGTAATACCTGGAAAATTAGTTTGGAGAAAAGGAGCACAAAGAGAGCAAGAGAAAAGGTCAACTTAAAAATACTGTCCTAAGGTACCTGTTATTATGCACAAAATAGGGAGTGTAGCACAAACTCACCTTGCTCTGCTCTTTCAGTACCCAGTGATTTAACCTAGAAATTGTTCCTAATTTCCAATAAACGAAGGTTGGTCCCACATATTATAGTTTAACATTTATCCCAGCCAATTTTTAAACATATTATTAAATGGATGGTTTGTGGATTATTAGGAATAAATATGTATTTGATTCTAAAATTATGTCATGCCATCTTGGGAAAATACATGGGGTGTGCAGGGACAAGAAAGTAGAGAAAACCTACTTATTGTGGTTGCAACAAAGACTGACAGGGAGAAATAGGAGAAGAAAATACATATTAGAAAGGCATACTGGGGCGCCTGGGTGGCTCAGTCGTTAAGCATCTGCCTTCGGCTCAGGTCATGATCCCAGGGTCCTGGGATGGAGCCCCGCATCGGGCTCCCTGCTTGGCAGGAAGCCTGCTTCTCCCACTACCATTCCCTCTGCTTATGTTCCCTCTCTCGCTATGTTTCTCTCTGTCAAATAAATAAAATCTTTAAAAAAAAAAAAGAAAAAAGAAAGGCACACTTGGGCACTTTATCCTGCATGGAACAATTCTCCAAATCAGTGCCACCTGCTTCAGAATCACCTGGGGAGCACAGTGAAATGGTGATTCTTGGGTCCTATCCTACACATATTGAATAGAAATCTCTGGTGGTGAGGGCAGGTGGGGGTCGCAGGAATATGCATTTTTTTTTTTACAAGCTTTAAAAGTGATTCTGATGTACCTAAAAAGTTTGCTATAAACACAAGGGAAATACGGAAAATTCTTGAGCACAGTAATGACGTGGCCAGAGGTGACTTCAGAAGTAAAAACAACAACAAAACCAAAAATAACAACAGTAATGACAACAGTAATGATCTTCACTCCACAACTTGGTGCTTCCTTATTTACTGACTTATCCCATGGCAGGCACTGTTTTATGTACTTTGCATGCACAAACATCTAAAACATTCAAAGGATCTATCTATAAGGGAGGTCAGGTGATAAGGGGATAAAAGAAGGAACTGGAAGCACAGGGAAAATAAGGAATTTCTCCAAAGTCAGAAGGCCACCGATGTCCGACTGAGATTAGATTACCTTTAGCAGCAGTGTGAAGAAGGGACCAGAAGGGAGGAGACTGGAGGTGGCAGATTGGCTGCTAATCAACCGCAGCTGTCCGACAGGAAAATCTAAATTTGGGCAGTGTCACTGGTAAAGACAGCCTCTGCGAACATACAGATACCTGTCTGTATGTCGTACAGTGAAATTAAATCTGTTTGCTTTTTAAATGAATAAACACTGCAAGGCAGAAAATATACCTGTCTGCAGTTGTCTGCAGTGCTAAAAGTTTACTAGATTTGGAGCTAAGAGCCAAGTGAAATAGCTGAGCCTTCAGTTCTTTCAAAGGACCCTTAAAAGAAGTACTTTCTTCTTTTGGAGCTGGAAGTGGGCTATCTTACTTTGTGTGCCCTATCTAATCCTTACTCCTCAAAACATGTTGACAAATTCTTCCCACTCTCCTGCCACTCTTCACTATTATCAAACACTTATACAGTATAAACATTGTTCCTCACTGCAAGCTGTGAAGTTCTTTGCTTTATCATCATGACTAAGCATTTGGGTAACACTTCGAATTCAAAAATCTTAAGGGCATGAGGAGAAACCCCTTTTCCAACTCCACAGCTCACTCCTACTTTTGTTCAGGCTGTTAGAGGAAACTAATCACACCCTCTTTACACACACACACACTCAGAGGATGTTCAAAAGAAAACTGAAATGGCCAGAAGTCAGTGCTAAAATAGATTAGGAGACTTTTTTTTTTTTTCTTAATGAGAATTTGGAAACACCAAGATGTTAAGTTCACAAACGATACAAAACACAACCCTCAAACTTCCCCTAATCATTCCCAAGGCACTAATGGAAGTTAACAATCTCAGAAGTTCTCAGGGACCAGCAGTTAATAACAAATTGAAAAAGAAATACTCTGACTCCCTCCTCCACTCCTAAAGTAATAGTCTTGGAGAAAAAAACAATATTAGCCAAAATATCTAAGAGAGACAGAGGCTAAGTGAAATTTACCTCCACTCTAGCGGAATTTACCTACTCCTCCTTCACTTCTGATTTCAGGCATCCCATTCACCACCTTCTATACCTTTAAAAGCTTTCACCACACTGTTGGCTGGATTGTAAAATGAGGCAATCACTATGGGAAACAGTATAGAGTTTCCTATAGCAATGTAACTACCATATAATCCAGTCATCCCACGTCTGGGTATATTATCCAAAGGAATTGAAAGCAGAACCTTGAAGACACATTTTTACACCCCTGATCAGAGCATTATTCATAATAGCCAACAGGTGGAAGCAACTGAAAGGTTGCTTTTGTTTATCCATTGACAGATGAATGGATAAACAAAATGTGGAATATACATACAATGGAATATTATTCAGCCTTAAAAAGTTAGGGTATCCCTATGACCCAGCAATTGCACTAATGGGTATTTACCCCAAAGATATAGATGTAGTGAAAAGAAGGGCTATATGCACCCCAATGTTCATAGCAGCAATGTCCACAACAGCCAAACTGTGGAAAGAGCCAAAATGCCCTTCAACAGACAAATGGATAAAGAAGATATGGTCCATATACACAATGCAATATTATTCAGCCATCAGAAAGGATGATTACCCGACTTTTGCAGCAACATGGATGGGACTAGAGGAGATTATGCTAAGTGAAATAAGTCAAGCAGTGAAAGTCAATTATATGGTTTCACTTATTTGTGGAACTTAAGGAATAGCATGGAGGACATTAGGAGAAGGAAGGGAAAAATGAAGAGGGAGAAATCAGAGTGGGACACAAACCATGAGAGACTATGGACTCCAGGAAACAAACTGAGGGTTTTAGAAGGGAGGGGTTGAAAGGATGGGTGAGCCTGGTGATGGGTATTAAGGAGGGCACATACGTATTGCACGGAGCACTGGGTGTTATATGCAAACAATTAATCATGGAACACTACATCAAAGACTAATGATGTACTGTATGGTGACTAATGTAACATAACATAACAAACAAATAAACAAATAAGGGCAAGGGTATCCTCTCCTGTGCTACAACATGGATAAACCCTCTAAGTCATTATTTTAAATGAAATCAGCCAGTCACAAAAAGACAAATGTTACACGATTCCATTTATATAAGGTATCTAAAGTAGTCAAAACCAGAAAAACAGAGCAGAATGGTGCTTACCAGAGATTAGGAAGTGAAAAGAAGTTAAGGGGGAGTTCTATTTAGTTGATACAGAGTTTCAAATTTGCAAAATGAAAAAGTTCTGGAGATCCATTTCACAACAATGTAAATATACTCAATACTACAGAACCGTACACTTACAAAATGGTAAATTTTTATGTATCTTTTAATCATAGTAAAAAAAAAAAGTAGGGTAGAAGCTATTCTCATACAGCATGTTTGTACACATTTCTTACTTTATCAAAGGAGCTAGGAAATTTTAACTGCTGGGATTTAGGAATCTGATTGTCTGGTCTACCTCTTCTTTACAGGTGACTGAAGCTAAGAGTAGTACAGTAATTCCCATATAACCTTTGAAGCCTGAAAGACTAGACCACAAACATGGGCTCTACCACTTAGCTGTGAGCAGGGACAACTATGGAGATGAAACAATGTAGCACAGGGCCCCAGGACCGATGCACAGTTCTCTTTCCCTTTCAGCAACTAGGATAGTTCATTCTAGAGTCAGAGCTCCATCTGGGTTGACAATGATAAATGGAGTGACCATTCAAAAAGAGACAGGTGAATTTTTACAAAATTTTTTTATTTTTTTGAATTTTATTTCATTTTTTCAGTGTTCCAAGATTCACTGTTTATGTACCACGCCCAGTGCTCCATGCAACATGTGCCCTTCTTAATACCCACCACCAGGCTCACCTATCTCCTCCCCCTCTAAAACCCTCAGTTTGTTTCTCAGAGTTCACAGTCTCTCATGGTTCGAATCCCCCTCTGAGTTCCCCCAATTCACTTTTCCTTTCCTTGTTCTCCATGTTATTCCTTATGTCCCACAAGTGAAACCATATGATAACTAAAATATATATGTAATTTAGATCAATTCCTAAGAAATGTTGAAAGTAAGCTCCCTGCTGAAGTAATTTTGCTTTATTTTTTACTATTTCCCTTCCCCAAAATCTATCTAATTTTAAGGAGAGAATGATTATAGATCAAATTTAGGTGGTCATCTAAAAGAGGCTATTCCTGGAACAACCAAATCTCTCAAAGAGTCCTGATGGAAATACAAACTTGTATAAGGTCTTCACAGAACAATGTGGAAATATCTAGAAGGATAAGGATGTGCTCCAACCTAGTAGTGCCTAGGAACTCAGTGTGTGTTCATGAATCTGCATTATCTGGGAACTTATGAGAAACGCAGATTCTCAGGCCCGCCTCAAACCAACTGAATCAGAATTTACATTTTAACAATGTACTCAGGTGATTCCTACGCACATTAATTGAGGAGCATTGCCCTTAACAAAATCTCACATATGTGAAGGAAGAGACATATGCAAGGATGTCCACTGTAACATTATTTGAAGTGACTACCAAGAAGAAAATGAATACATTGAATTATATGAATCAACAAAGATAAATCTCAAAAAAATGCTGAGTGAGAACAGCATGACAAGATGCCATTACTAAAAGTTTAAAACATTGAAACAACACTCACTATATTTGTGTGTGTGTGTGTGTGTGAGTGTGTGTGTGAGTGTGTGTGTATAAGCTTCCTTTAATGCATGGGACCACATTCAGAATAGTGGTTACATCTGAATAGGGAAGGAAGAAAATGGGATAAAGGAGGAACACCTGAGGCTTTAATCATATCTAGTATTTTATTTCAAAGTGAAAAAAAAATCCAAAGTGAATGTCAGTGAAAACACAGATATTATAAAGCTGAGAGGTAGGTACACAGAGGGTGTTCACTTTCTATAAGCTTTTCTGAAAGCTTGATGTATTTCATAATTTTTGTGAGACACAGTTTCTCCCCATTAATTAACATTTCTCATTAATAAATATTATCCTACTCAACCTTGCACTATGGTTATTTATCTACTTGTTCTATCTAGGTTCTGGAAGAACAGGTTTTACATCTGACTTATCCCTGAATGCATCCTCACCCTTTCCCAACACACACAGACGTGGCTCTTGGGCTTCAGATACTAGGTTAGGAGATGAAGAGGTCAGACGTAAGTGGAGTGACGGCTACGTAAGGCAGTAAAATGGACAAATAGAGCCTTTGCCTGGGCAGCCAAAACTATGGCCTCAAAACAGGACTAAACGTAAAGTCAAGAAATGAAAGAAAGAAAACAAATAGCACGGTGGTCTAAGCAGGACTTCATCGGATATATGAAAAGGTAAAATAGAAAAAAATGCTCATCCATGGGCATGAATTTATTCATTCACTCAGCAAATATATATATATATCGGTTTACCATATGCCAAACTTGGTATCAAGTGCTGGGGATACAGCAGTAAATTAAAAAAGATGGAAATTCATGCCCTTATGGACCTTATATCTTAGTAGGGGGGAGAAATACAAACAAGTTAAATATCTAGTATGTTAAAAGGCAGTTAAATGGTAAAGAGAAAAATCAATGTAGGGAAGGGAAACATGGCAGATGTAGGGGAGAGGAGGAGAAACTGTAAGCATGTGTATTGGGGAATACAGTTTTAAGTAGAATGGACAAAAGAACATATGGTAAGTATATGCATTAGTTTTCTTTCAACATGTTCTTTATACATGCTTCTGGGCAAGGTTAGGAGGTTTAAAAGGTTCAAAGCAGTGTTCTGTTGAGTAACTGAATGAATAAATACACGAATGTGGGGCACCGGGGTGGCTCAGTTGGTTGTGTCCGACTCTTGAGTTCAGCTCAGGTCATGATCTCAGGGTCATGTGATCATGCTGGGCATGGAGCCTGTTTAAGATTCTCTCTCCAGTTTTCCCTCTGCCCCTCCCCACCACCCCTGGCCCCTGTGCTGCCCCCATCCCCTGGTTACCTCTCTAAAAAAATGAATGAATTAATGAATTAATTAATGAACAGAACAAAAAGATGGGAAGAAAAATACCAAGAACATGAAAACAGAGAACCCTAATTCTTCTCTGAGGTTGCTAGAGAGAAGATTCTTGGCAAGGCACATAATGATTAATTCACTCATTCAACAAATTAGTATGGTACCAGAAAGGGGGAATATAATTTCTAGATGCCAGAGATACAACAATGTAGAAGAAAGCTATGGTCCCTGACCTCATACAGCTTATAGTCTTACAGCAGAGAAAAAAACAAAGGAGTAATATAGTGAGATAAGTAGTAAAATGGAAATAGGCACACAATGTTATGGGAAAACATGTTATGTGTGTTTGTACAAGGAAAAATACATAATTAAGTCTTTCCAAAGGAATAAATCTAAACAGGCACACAAAAAATGCGGAGGAGGTTTAGCCAAACTAAGTGTAAAGGAGAAAAACAGCCCAAATTTAAGGGGGTAGCACATGTAATGACCTAGAGATTAAGACAGCGTAGTACCACAGAGAACTGAGAAAAATTCACTGTGCATGGGCACAGAATAGGAGGTCAGAGTAGTGACAGGTCAAGGGCATTCGAGTAGCCACGGAAGAATTTTAAACAAGGTAGAATGACATGATCAGATCTATATTTTATTTTTTTTAAAGATTTATTTATTTTAAAGAGAAAGAGCACACCTGGGGAAGGAGTGGGGGCAAAGGAAGAGAGAATCTCAAGCAAACTCCCTGCCAAGCACAGAGCCCGATGCAGGGCTGGATCTCACAACCCTGAGATCATGACCTGAGTTGTAATCAAGAGTACGACTCTCGGGGCACTGGGGTGGCTCAGTCGTCAAGCGGCTGCCTTCGGCTCGGGTCATGATCCCAGGGTCATGGGATCGAGCCCCGCATGGGGTTCCCTGCTCGGCAAGAAGCCTGCTTCTCCCGTTACCATCCCCTCTGCTTGTGTTCCCTCTCTCGCTTTGTTTCTCCCTGTAAAATTAAAAAAATCTTTAAAAAAAAAAAAAAAAGA
>CM053615.1:66356724-66394838 GCA_028646535.1 Procyon lotor
AGCCTGCTTCTCCCGCTACCATTCCCTCTGCTTGTGTTCCCTCTCTCGCTGTGTTTCTTCTCGCTGGCACCACTTTTTAAAAAAAAAAAAAAAAAAGAGTACGACTCTCAACCAACTAAACCAACCAACTCAACCACCCAGGCGCCCCCAGATCTTTTTATTTTATTTTATTTTTTAAGATTTTATTTATTTATTTGTTTGACAGAGAGAGAGAAATTACAAGCAGGCAGAGAGGCAGGTAGAGAAGAGAGGCGGAAGCAGGCTCCCTGCTGAGCAGAGAACCCGATGTGGGGCTTGATCCCAGGACCCTGACATCATGACCTGAGCCGAAAGCAAAGGCTTTAACCCACTGAGCCACCCAGGTGCCCCAGCCAGATCTTCATTTTAGAAACATAACTTGTACTGCAGTTTAAGGAATGGACTGGGAAAGAACAAAGGCAAAGAGACCTTTTAGTAGCCTGTTAAAATAATCCAGTTGAGAGATAAAGATAGCCAGAAAAACAAATGCCAAGAGTATGTGCATGTTATTATGACCACAGGAAATTTATCATTACCTGGGCCCAAAGGTATGCTTATGTCCTAAAAACCTAGTTTTCTACTGTAGCAAAACCAAATCATATTTGCTGATAAAAAACCAATGTCTCTTATCCAAAAGATAGGGGAAATCACAGAAAATCAAAGACCCTAATAAAACAGACCCTTAAAAATGTTCTCAGAGCTATACTTTATAACCACCTAAAGTCATTATGCCTTTCCCTAAGACAGCACCTCCATTGCACATTATGTCAATATCTGATAATTTTCATTCTTTCCCTTCCCCAAACAATTTTTCTACCCATTTTAACAGACCTTGAGACTCATGCCTGGCAGTATAAGAGACAAGTACAGCTTTTCAGCTGAATAAACAAAGACAGACAATGAGGGCAATGTGGCAAACGAGTCTGCCCACTCAGATATTTTCCAAAGTAGGAGTTCATGCCGGGCTCCCTCGGTTAGAAAGCCCAGGGGAATAAACATTCCAGATATATAACTGAACCAGCATCGAAGACAGATTTCATCAGCACTATCATTTCTGCTCGTTGTTGAGCGGACAGTATACGAAACTTTGGGGGAAATTTTGAGGTTGAAGGGCTTAAAAATGAAAGAAGGGTAATAAAGAAGGTAGGTACACCGGGGTATTTTGTTGACAGCACCAGTTTTGACACATTAAAACAATTTTACTCACCCACAGAGACCGGAAAGCAATGCCCATTTTAATGTATATTAAAAGATTTGTGGCTGCAGTCCAAGATGGCACCACTCAAAAAGAAAATCATTTGTATGTTACAGTATAGTTTAAAAGACTAATGTCTTACATCAACTATATATCACGTATAGAATGTTTGACTGAGGTGATGCAATGTTTGAGGCAGCTTCTCTATCCTTTTTTTCTCGTTCAAAATGAGCAGTACATTCTTCCCCAGGTCTGCTCAGACACCCAGGGTGCTAGTGAATGGTAGGACAGACTCTTCAGTGACTAAGCAACCAATATCCTGGAATTTGAAAAGAACTTTTTATAATGAAAATTTCTACTATCAATAGACCATTTGCTCGAGTCGTTTTCATAGTTGCAACTGACCCTCTGCTGGAGACCCAAACTGCCCCTCTGTTACCCTGAAGTCACTCCATCAACAAAAAACTAGGGTAGGACAAGGGAGACGGAAAGTACTTTAAAATTCTAAGACAACAAAAGATAGAAGATATTAGGTAATCAAAGAGAGGAATGTCCTTGCTATAAAAATAATGTGGGTCATAGGCATTTATAAAGAAATATAAATAGCAAGTTTCTTGAACTCAATAAATATTTATGGAATGAGCATGATTCAAAGGATGGATTTCAGCACGAGGTGCTTGCAGTTTATATACTCGTGTTGACAAATTGTTTCTTTGAGTCAGTTTGCTCACATGTAAAAACTGGATAATAGCCTCTACCCAACTCTACCCAAACAATTCAAGTTGTCCTTCTACTGTTAGTTTTCCTCTTCAGGTGGGCTATATGACATATTTAGCAATGTCAGAAACAACCACCCAAAAGAGCTACCATTTTTCATTACTTCTCCCAAAAAAAGGATCAAGTCTTAGATTTTAAGCTAGATTTACTTAAAAAGAAAAAAGGATCTCCCCTCAGTCAAAGAAAGCGCTCTGCTGACTATATCTGACAACAGCATTGTGACTAAGAAAAATAAGAGAAGTCTTGTATTTTAGAAATACATGCTGAAATATTCATGGGTGAAATGATATTATGTCTGGATTTTATTTCAAAATAATACAGGGGCAAAGTAAGTGGATGCAGGTATGGAGGAGGCAGGATTGGCCTTGGTGGTTATCTGGGTGGGTGATAGGTATGAGAGATGTCATTACACTATTCTGTTAACTTTTGTATATTTTCAAATTTTTCAATAATAAGAGTTTTTAAGTGTCTTTATGTTTCTTTCACAGGCATATTTTTCTTAGGTTTTGTTTATAATAGCACGGCCCTAAACAAGAGGTCATATTCCAAATATGCATGCTAGGTAAAATTTCTTTAAGATTAATTTAAATAAGAATAGGTTGATTTAAATTCATTTTAATAAAATTTCCTGAATGTTCGGAAAATAGATAGGTTGCTATTCCAAAGATGATTTTAACAACAGAAGTCTTTATTAAAGTCTTTCCTTGCTTTAGCAACATTATCTCATAAAAGTGACTCTGAAGTAGGCTTAGATTAGTGATGGAGCTGGGATTTAAATCCAGACATTATGACTTTAAAACTTGGCACTTTAAGTTTTTGTTTGTTTATTTGTTTGTTTGTTTTAGTAATCCCTGCACCCAACCTGGGGCTTGAACTTGTGACCCCAAGATCAAGAGTCCCGTATGCTCTTCTGACTGAGCCAGCCAGGTGCCCCCAAAGCCTGCACTTTCAAACACCAATGACTCGATCCTTCGAGGCTCAGCATATTGGGCCAAGTTGTATTGAAAAGAATTAAGAGAAGAGAAGAAAACTACAGCAAGCTCAAAAATACATATGCATTGCCTCATCAGGGAAGCAGTATATATGGTGGGGGGCTGAATAGAAAAAATTGGGGAGTTAGGTAGATTGAATATTGAATTGTAGCTATTTATCATTCATCATTATATGATTTTGATTAAGTTAAATACTTCTCTTAGTAGAACTTCAATATTCTCACCATAACACCACCAGCAAAATGATACTTATATGAGGTGAAGGATGTGTTCACTTACCTTATTGTGGTAAACATTTTGCAATATGTATGTGTATCAAAGCACACTGTACACTTTAAACTCACACAATGTTATAGGTCAATTGTATCTCGATGACTTTGGGGGGGGGAAATCATCTATTACCTTCGGTTTCCTCATCCATACCTCAAAGATATGAGGTAAGAGGATAAGTGAAAATGTATGTAAAGAAACCTAATACACAAGTATCCTAAAGTATTTGCATACAAGTCTGTCCCTCCACCAGAGTGGAGATGCCTAAGTCATTCACAATTCCACCCTTAGCTCTACCACAGTGCCTGGCACACAGGAGGCCCTTAGGTTTGTTCCACCTAACACTAGATCCCTTAAGAGGTCCAGCACCAAATGCTGGCTTTAATTGTAGTCTCTAATTTTAGTCATCTAAGTCTGTGTATCATACCAACAGGCAAAATGTTTTCTTAATAAGAGAGGATAGAAAAACTAATTCATGTCACCCTTCTATTATTACATTATCTTAGCATGTAAACCCTTTAATTCAAAATTAATGCTGGAAAAGATTTAGAGAGACAGTGGCCTCTAATTATCTTTGCTGGGGATCACTTACTCTTTTAGGAGTACACTGTCATTTCCAGGCTGATCCAAAACACAAACCCTACTATGTCACCTGGGAGCTTATACTTCTTTGTTACTTTTAGAATCCGTCTGAGCATAATGTACAAAACACTTTTTTATTCGATGGCTGCCAACCACTTCAGACTCAAACCCCACCAGTTCCTCTTCCATCCTCACATACCCTATCCTTCCCTAATCAAGCCATTCAGAACTGTAGGTCCCCAAACAGGCCAGGCATGTGCTCTCTTACCTCTGTGCTTTTTCACATGCTGCTCCCTTTCCCAGAGGACCCTCCTCCTCCTTTACCTTGTAATTCCTATTTCAGTTCAGACCAAACTTCCTCCAGAAAGCCTGCTCTGACAACATCCTCTGCCCCCACCCCCATCAAAAGTCTGGGCAAGGAGTCCTTTGTTCCTGTAGTGTGTGCACACTGCTATGATGGAACTTATCACCCTGTAGTCTGATCTTCTATACCTTCCACTGGGTGCTCAAGGGCTGAAACCACGTGTTATTTGTCCTCTATCTAGCCAAGCACTAGCTGCACAGCAGGTGATTAACAACAGTCTAGTACATGAATTAAAGAATCTCATTTTGTTAACATGGAAAGTCCAATGCAAACTTATTGACAAAGGCAGATCCTTTTCCATATTACTTAAGTAAAAATGGATGCAAAGTCTTAAGCTGAGCCGTCCCAGGAAAACACAGTTGAAAGCCACTGTGGGCATCATGAGACCCAAAAAAAAAAAAAAAAAAAAATCACGTGGGGGTGCTTGGCTGACTCAGAAGGAAGAGCATGCGACTCTTGATCTCAGGGTCATTAGTTCAAGTCCCACATTGGGTGTAGAGATTACTTAAATTAATAAACTTTTTTAAAAAATCAGGTGAAAAAAGGGCCTAAAATATTTCCTGGTTCAAAAAAAAAAGAGGAGGAGGGAGAGGAAGGATGAGGGAAGAGAAGGAGAAAAGGGAAAACAAGAGGAAGTTACCACTGTAGATTGGTTAAGCAATAAGAAAACAGAAAGTAATAGCTTCCTGACACTCGTGGCTTTAGCCCCTGAAGACTACTTAATCATTGATTTTAAGTGTTTTTCTATACAAGTGATCAATTATATAAGATTATAAACTGAAATAAATTTAGCAAGAGAAATCCTTCCAATAAGCTGTTCAAAGGCTTGATGTTAACAAGAAAGATCACATACTAAGCCAAATAACTCTCTAAAACAGTAAATTTGAATAATCATAATTTTTTCTTGCCCCAAATGTCTGGAGTCAACTTGGAATTCCTCAATACAAGTTTTATGTACAAGTTAATTAATACACAGAAAAGCAATTTACAAACTTTTGTAGCGACTCAATATCATTATTTGATATTGTCTCTATATCTGATAAACTTGTACACTGGCTGAAATGGCTCTTAGCTCTTGGATATACACCATTTGCCCTTCAATGCTATCCTAGCTAATGTATAAAATTCCTTACCTGACTCATAAAAGATATCTAACTTTTCTCTTCTGGAAACCAGTCCACTGAATAGATCAATTAGGCTAATGAAAGAGTAAAAGTGAAATTCAAGCGGACAGTCATAGTATGCAAGGAAATGCTTGGGTCTCTCTAGGTAAAGAGCATAGTTTCTACCCAAAGTCCAAAGCATCAAGAGGAAAACCAATTACGGCGGCAAACAGATCTTTGGTATAGAGAGAAAGAGAACAACTACAAATCAGAAGCAAGTGAAGGTGGCAGGGGAAAAAAGATGCATTAAAACTAAAAGGTGTAGGGGCGCCTGGGTGGCTCAGTGAATTTTAAAGCCTCTGCCTTCGGCTCAGGTCATGATCTTGGGGTCCTGGGATCAAGCCCTGCATTGGGCTCTCTGCTCGGCGGGGAGACTGCTTCCCCCTCTCTCTCTGCCTGCCTCTCTGACTACTTGTGATCTCTCTCCCTCTGTGTCAAGTAAATAAGTAAAATCTTAAAAAACAAAAACTAAAAGGAGTGTTGGAAGAATATAATAGAGCACATGAAACTCAATCTACTTTGAGATTGTTATTTTGCCCCAATAGAAAGAGCTTGAAAAATAAGACAGATTTGGGTTTAAATCCCAGCTAACCAGTACTTTTCAGCTAGTGACTATTGGGCAAATAACTTAATCTCATTTCAGACACAGGTTCTCTGTAAAACAGGGTAATGCTACTAATCCAGAATCGAAAGGATAAGAGTTAGTGAAGAATTAAACAGATTGAAAGTAGTGAAAGTGAACAGGTATTCAAAGTATAATAATAAAAGGAAGGGCTAACACGTAGAAGGCCTACATATGCAGGCATTCTAAGTATCTCACATATGTTAGCACTTAAACCTTCCAAGAACGGGGTGAGGTAGGTGCTATTCTAAGGCCCATTTTACAGATGGGGTAATCAAGGCACAGCCCAAGGTCACACATTAAGTGGTAGAGAAAATGACTCAAATCTAGGCAGTCTGGCTCCAGATGACAGTATCACTCATAATGATAGTAATAGTAACTCCTAATTTAGCTTGAACACAAGTTCTCTTTCAGCTTGACTTAATTGTCCTGTGGCTCCCTCCAAGAGCTAACCTCTAAGAGCCAGACTTCTGGTCCGCAGTACATCTCCGCTACTCCACTGCCCTTGTACAAATCATTCCACAATTATAGGCCCTCATCTCCTCATTTCTACAGAGTGAAATACTAACTGCCCTAGGTTATTATGCTTTTTAAGACAAGATACAAGACTGTTTGCCCAAAAGCCTTTTCTTCCCAGAATAGACGCAGTTTCAGGGTGTAGCTGGTTATACAAAAGGGGACAAAAAAAGGTTTCATGTCAAGCAGGTATGGTACTTCAGGCCCTTTTTGTGGCTAGTGACTATCGTGGTAGGTCTGGGAAAGAACTGCAAATTGCCCTTTTCAGGTCATGCTTCTAAATGGGAGGAAGAGGTAATCAGACACGAATAAGGCTGGTTCTGGCCTCACATTGTATGTGGTCTACTTGGAAATTATGCCCGAGTGCTTTGACTTTGCCATCACATTCAAAGGTCTTTCTGAGAGTGTCATTCCCAGAAATAAATAATTTATTATTTAGGATTACACATTTATTATATAAACATTTACCAAGGACCTACTACATGCTAGGACTTAATCTAGGTTCTGGGGTACAGTGGTTAAAAAAGAAAGAGAGAAAGACAAAGACAAAAATCTCTGCCTTTATGGAACCTACATTCTGATGGTTGTGGGCAGGAGGATTATCCTTCAGTTCAGTTCAGATATTTATTGAATACTTACTATGTGCTGAACACTATTCTAGGTAGATGCTAGAGAGTACAGACATCAATAAAACAGCCTATAAGCTACTTGAGGACAAGGTATAGAGGAGTCATTTACATAAACAAGTAATGCTTAAAACAAGAATGTTTAAAAATCAAAGATGTATATAATAATAATAGACTGTATGGGGGCACCTGGATGGCTCAGTGGGTTAAAGCCTCTGCCTTCAGCTCAGGTCATGATCTCAGGGTCCTGGAATCGAGCCCCACATCAGGTTCTCTGCTCAGCAGGGAGCCTGCTTCCCCCTCTCTCTCTGCCTGCCTCTCTGCCTACTTGTAATCTCTCTCTCTGTCAAGTAAATAAGTAAAATCTTTTAAAAAAAATAATAATAGACTGTATAAGGTACAATAGTATAGCAGGCCACATGGATGATGTTTTTCAAGGACAAATAAATTTCTAAGGAGAGAAAGAAAGGGATGTGGTAGACATCTGTCATTGTTTCTGGCAGCCTAGTATCACTGTATAATTTCCCACTATTTTAGAATCTGTTCCCACCTGGGGAAAAAAGCCTGGCTCTCCTACCACAAAGGCTCATAATGCCAGATTATTGTTTTCCCGGCCCCCTAATCCAACCTGCAGCCAGGGCTTGAGCAAGAGTTGGAGGCTCCAGCAATCATATCCGCCCTCCACTTGGAATGAGCAACTAAAGATTCCAAGGAATGAACATGAGACCCCTTCTCTGGTAGCAGAGGAGACGGTTACGGTATGACAAGTGGCGGCAGGACTTGCTATCACAACATACCCACTACCTAATGTTAGTATCAACCGTGCAAACAACAGCATCTAACTCAGCGGTGGTGTCTGGCATATTCAGTGGACCTCCCTGGGGCACGATTGAGCATTATCTTTAGTTCCACATCCTGAATTTGGTTCCCCTGGAGATTGTGAAATCTTCCATATCCTTTTAATAAATTCCACTTCTGATTAAATCAGCAAGCATTGGTTTTTTATCGCTTACAATTAAGGCCTTTATTCAAACTGAACAGAAGGAGAATCCAGGCAGAGGGAACAGTATAAGCAAAAAAACAAGAGGCCAGTGAGTTCACTTAGTGATTCAGAGAGGAGGCTCTGAGGCTAGACAGATTTGAATCTGAATCAAGGGTCTATATCTTACTAGCTACGAGCCCTTGCTCAGTGTATTTAAACTCTCAAAGGCTTGATTCCTGCTTAGTAAAGTGGGGATAGTAGTGTGTATTTCTTATTAGGTTCTTTTGAGACTTAAACAAGGCCTTGATAACTCACTTAAAGCTCTTAGTATCACATACAGAACAAGACCTCCACAGATGATGGCTTTATTAACAATAATGACGATGATAATAAACATGGTTTTTGGGAGAAAATATTAAGAATTTGATTCTGCGGGCATTTAAAGCACAAGGAGAGGGGTGGTGGGAAATGAGGACAAAGACAGATTATGGAGAAGTTAAAAGTCCTATCAAGAAACTTGAGCTATGGGGCACCTGGGTGGCTCAGTGGGTTAAAGCCTCTGCCTTCGGCTCAGGTCATGATCTCAGGGTTCTGGGATCGAGCCCTGCATCGGGCTCTCTGCTCAGCAGGGAACCTGCTTCCCCCTCTCTCTCTGCCTGCCTCACTGCCTACTTGTGATCTCTCTCTCTCTGTCAAATAAATAAATAAAATCTTTAAAAAAAAAAAAAAGAAAGCAAAAAAGAAACTTGAGCTATAGGCTGGGATCACTTATGGTAATTAAGTAGGAGAATTATACTAAAGTATAGATATCATATTAAATTAACTAGGAGAATGACATAACCAGGTTTGCATTGTGTATATATCCTCCACAGCTAGTTGTAGAGCTCAACCTGACCACTGTACTTGTACACTGCAGGATGTAGTAATACACATTGCTGTTACTGAGTCTTGATGTCATGCAAACTGAAGTGATTTCTTTCTGATAAATACAAACTGTCCAAAAGTGTGCATATATATCATTTGTCAAGATATCTTGCAACTGGATCAGAAGAGGCTGGTTCTATACTTGAAGTAATAGCTTCTCCTTTGTCTGACCTAAAAGACAATTACCTTTTGGGTGAGGAGGGAAGTTTAGAAAATGGGAAGGAAGAATGCATCCTCAGGTGACCAGTAGAACTATGAACCACATTTGCAAGTCTGAGATTCTTCTCCGACTTTTATGTAATCAAATATCACCTGCTATTTTTACAACATATTGTTTTGCACCAGCATCTTGACCTAGAGTCCATATTAAGTTAAAGATGAAAGGCCTTATTGTCAAGTCAAGAACAATCAATACTACCATTTTGCAGTATGTGGTATTTCTTGCCAAATGCTAATAAGCATTACATTGTCTCTGTTAGCACCAATCCCTCTGGTGCTGATTAGACAGTCTTACAGTTAGTGTTCAGTTCTGCTTTCCATTTATTATGGTTGTCTGCCTGTTTACTCTCATCTAATTTCCACCATTATTTCCTCTCTCCACCCTTACTCCACACCCATATCTACCTCTGAGAAACAGTCTTTGATCTAATTTTGATTTTCCCAGCAGCTACTAAAAGTCAAACCAGAGTCACTGTGCAATTCAAAATGAGTGCTGAAAAGGACAATGTATGGGCTTGCTGGGGGATGCTAGGGAAGGTGACAAAAACAGAACCCAAAATGTGCTCTGTACCCACTGAATGCTTTATTTCATTTCTGCTACTCCCATCTGCTTTGGCAATGCAGCATAGTTTAGTCAAAAGAAAAAAAGAACACAGACTTTTAAGTCAGACAGAGCTGGGTTTGAA
The DNA here is from genome assembly GCA_028646535.1 of Procyon lotor. Classification (NCBI taxonomy): domain Eukaryota; kingdom Metazoa; phylum Chordata; class Mammalia; order Carnivora; family Procyonidae; genus Procyon; species Procyon lotor. The sequence continues at coordinate 66,366,661 of CM053615.1, forward strand.
TTCTAGGTCAACCTCAGGAACCCTATTAGGTTGGCACTGTTATACTCATGTTACAGATGACAATAGAGAAGCCCAGAAAGATTATGTGACTTGCACTGTGTATGTCCATTTTGTATTTGGCATCTTTCAAAAATATCAATGTGCAACCAACATAAAATTGACTAGTTGTGTCTTTCTATAGGCCCCAGTCTTATTTTCACTTTACTGGGTCATTTGTGGCTCCGGCTGAATACATACAGAAGATCCCAGAGGATTAAACATCTGTCAGAACTGGACAATGGCTGTTGCAGGGATTCCGTAGAGTCCCATCTTTGCATTTGCTTTTTGAAAATAGCTTCCATTCAGCTCAGTTCTGAGCGGTACCATTACTGTGTATCTGGTAGCATGGCACAGGATAATTCTGGCTCGATCTAGGCCACTCTGACAGGACAGGAGGCAGCCTTTTGCATCAAGCATACTGGTCCTACCTGTACCTTGGAACCACCTGTTAGAAACGGTTGATCTGTGACAATGTGCAAGTCTTCCTGATTACCAATGCCTTGCCAGTCTACAGACCATGTCAGAGAAGTCGGTAAAAGTATTAATCTTGAATTGACGAAGTTCTCTCTGCTATTTTTCAAATGCTGTGGATAATAAAAATGATAATAATAATAATGGTAGTTAACTTTGAGTGTTTACTACGTGATTGTTAAGCACCACTAAATCCAGTTTTTTTACATGCATTAATTTAATCCTCTCAATAACACTGTGATTCGTTACTATTTTGATTTAAAAGTTATAGCCTTTTTCTCACAAAATTCAGAGAACAGAGATCATCATGTGAGGTAGATACCAGTTTCCTGGAGGCCAGAGCCGTTTCTCTGGCATATTCTGTAACACAGCACCCAGGCCTTTTTTGGCAACATCTGAGCCAGGCAGATGGGCACTTTGACTTCCCTCATCATAGAATTGAAAATATCAAATGCCTGGCTTGGTTCCAGACTGCTTTGGGCTTGTGAGGGCCACTTGAACCCAAGAAAAATCATGCTCGTGCTGGAACAGACACATGAGAAGTAGTCGCTAGTGTGGTTCTGACAAGTCTCAAGTAGAGCATCATATGCAATCTGAGATCTCCATTCAAAATAGAGTCACATTCTTTTTGGTGAGAGGACAAATAATTTAAATGTGGTGAATTCTTTTCCATTTTAATCTGTCATACACCTGACTTCAGAAGAGTGCTAAACCCAACTCACACACCTGTTTACATAAAAAATGAGTGATCATTGGTGAGATCCATTTGTGAGAAATGGAGCAATATATGCAGTAATTAAGTATGAAACTCAGTCAATGATAAAAAGCTTTATGGTTTAGTTATTTTTTCTGTAACTATTAGGAAGCATCTAATACAGTAACTTAGATCCAGAATTTGATCATTCAGATTACAGTAATATCACCAATACTGCTAATTTCAACTTCATTTAAAAGATGTCCCATTTTAGGGGCGCCTGGATGGCTCAGTCGTTAAGTGTCTGCCTTCGGCCCAGGTCAGATCCCAGGGGCCTGGGATCAAGCCCCATGTCGGGCTCTCTGCTTTGCAGGAAGCCTGCTTCTCCCGCTACTATTCCCTCTGCTTGTGTTCCCTCTCTCGCTGTGTTTCTCTCTGTCAAATAAATAAAATCTTTAAAAAAAAAGATGTCCTATTTTAAAAAGTTAAAATATTTGAAATATATTATGTTTAAGAGCAGTATCAGAGCAATACATCCATATAGAATTTTCTCAATGGCAGAGAAGGGGATAAAGTAAATATAGATGTAAAAAAATTCTGTAGTTACCATTAAAATATTAACTTTATAGTTATCTGGGTTCATTTTTGTCTTTACTCTTCTTTACATTTTCTAAAATGAACATATATTATTTTTACAATCATAAAAATGGTTAAGTAAATCCTTTCTAAATAGCTCAACCAAAGTAAATTAAAGACCTATAAAAGAACAATTTATTTATTTTATAAGTTTAATATGAAATAAAGATTATTTTATGTTCTCACGGTAGTATGTGAAGAAAAATACTACCAAAGCATACCAAACTTTGGAAAATATCATTATGGTCTATAAATTATACAAATATGTTAATTATAAGATAGTATAAAAATATATTTTACATAAAGAAGCCACATATAAATGCATCTGTTTATTTCTTTGTTTAGTCAAAAGCTATCTTGTTCACATTGTATTATAAGCTAATATGAACCACGTAATCAGGAAAGAAAACAGGTTGAATTCTCTAAAGCCACTGCACTTGAGAAAAGCCCACAGTAATTTGCATGTGAGACTTTTCAAAAACCTTGGGAAACTGAAGTAAGGAATAAGCTTCATTCTACAGCTAGAGAAACTAAGTCACAGAGCCGTTTAAAAAAAAATGTACTCGGGAACACAAAAAGTTAACAGAAAGGCAGGCTGGAATTTAGCTCTGACTGCTGTTCTACTGATTAGCTAAACCATTCCACCTTGCCTTTGTGGACAAGTTGAAGCAACAAACTAACTTAGAAACTAAAACCAGTTGAGCAGGATAGGTTTGCAGGCAATACACCAACAATTCAGTATAATAATACCCAACAACTAGATTGCTTTGTGTTTTTGGTACACTTTATAACTATTCATTAACCCACACAACATCAGTAGATGGTGGGGCTATATTATTAATGCAGTTCATACAGAATGAATAAGTAAAGACATACTGTAGAATTATAAGGATTATAAAATCAAATGAGAAAACTTCAGCAGAAAAAGTCCAATGCCTTCCTCTAATCAAAATTCGATCCACAAATAAAACAGGATAAGTTTGTTGAAATACCAAGCATCCCTTCCTTTTCCTTATTATTTCCATTAACGCTTCCCAAACTGAATATAATATCCCAAAAATGATAGATGAGACTGAAGAGAACCTAAAAGCTACTCAGTTCATCCAATCTCCTTCAGAGACAACAATATCTAAACTTTCCCTGGAATATTTTTTAAGGATTACACTTTTAAAAACCATTTCTAAAATGAAAAGGAACAGAGATTATGATGTTCTCCTTATAATTAAGCATGTTACTCATAATTTCTTGTTTTTGCTCATATACATCAAGTAAAAGCACTCGATTTTTAAAAATAAGTAATAAAAGTCTAGTGAGATTCCCGGTAATGTGCCAGTTCCTAGGACACATCTAAGACTGAAACAAAAGTTACAAAAATGAGTTATCTAAAGAGTCTACAATTTACTAAGCAAGGTTATTTAACATTCTCCAGCCAGGTTGAAAACATTCCTACTCCTATCATTTTCCTTATGACTAGGCAGAATACATTCCTTTTCCCAAATGAATAAATTTCCCCTTCCCTCAGAGCTTAGCTCTCTCCCTGGCAAGGATATCATATAGAACAGCTGTTATATTACCAGTATAAAAGCAATCCCATCTGATCTAATTGCAAAACACATGGACAGAATGCAACCAAACTTTTGGGGGCTCTGTATCTTTAAAGGAAGAAATAATCAAAGCTCTTCTATTGGTAAAAGCTGTGAACAATGCTATGAATTCAAATTTTGCACAATTTAAACAAGATACATTTCACTAAACTACTAATTAATTGTAAGTGCATGTTTTACATCCCCCAAACAGAATGAGATGGATAAAGAACAAGCTCTGTTTTCAGCCTTTGCTAAGATCTCAGCTAAATGTCCCTTAGAGGTATCAAATCGTAGATATGTTGATTCTACCCTATGTTTAAGATTTGTCAGGCCTCAGGAATAGTTAGTTTCCTTTCTTGGGTATTATCTTCAGCAATCTATTTTCTTCAGAACCACAACTAATGAGAGCAAATATCTCTGATGCAGAGCAAAATTGCTGAGTCAATGTCAAAAATTAAAAATTAAACTAGCCCTGGTGATAGCACCTGACTTAATCTCACATAAATAAAAGCTGGCTAAGCTTATCATAACTTTTTATTCATTTTTTCATTTTATTCATTTATTTTTTTGTGACTATAAAATTAAAATTGAATATATTCATTGAACAAAAAACAAACCCTTGGAAAACTCAGAAAAACACAGAGGGTGATTTAAATGACCCACAATCCCATTACTTAGCTTTAGCCACTTCATATTTTGGTACATTTCTCTTTTCCTATGTATATTGCTACTAAACATAATGTAAGCATTTTAATGGCTGCATAATAGTTCAGAGATTACCATAATTTCTTTATCACAGAAGTTTAGAATAGAAGAATTCCTATTTCAAAAATCTTTACTGAAAGAACAAAGCCAGTATGTAAACCAAATAAGAGTGGAGCTGATTCAAGTGTGGACAATGATGTAAGGGTGAGAGGTGAGGGTTGAGGGGAGGGCCCAGAAGTAGACCTACTTGGTCTCCTCAGTCCCTACAGTGGCTCCCAAAAACATGTGAGGAAACACAGGTCCCCTCAAACAATACAGTTTCCTAATCGACCTCTCATTTTACAGATGACAGTCCTTGCCCAAGCTCACAGAACCCGCGAGAGAACTGAGAAAGAATGGTGGGCCCCATGGCTTACAGACAAACACTCAACTTCTCCAACTTAGCTATTCTTTCTACAAAAGTCTGCAGATGTTCATTTGCCTACTGCTGTTCTTCCTTCACTAAGATAAATAGAAGGAACAAAGGTAACAAAAACTGAATAATTAATGTAATTTGCTAGAGCTCAAAGAACTCCACTTGTCCTAAGTAAGTTTCCATACTTTTCCTGCGAGTGAAGGATAAAAGGAGGACAAAAGTTCATTTCTAAACTGAGGAAAAAGACCATGAGATTACATTATTATCCCCAAGAATACACTGCTGAGTATAGTATAGCAACAAACCAGTCCCTCTTCTTCACTCATTCAATCATTAAATATTTATTGAGACTGTTTTGGGCTAGGGGACACCGGGGACATAATTGTGAACAAAACAAACAGAAGTCCCTGCCCTCTGGACTTTATAAGCCTCATTTGTTTGAATAAACTACTTTAACTCTCTGAATCTCTATATTTGCTATCTAGAAAGTAAGGATAATAATATTGAACTATTGCTTTGTCAAAGAGTTAAATGACATGATGTATGGGAAAAAAATCCTGATACGTAGTTAGGCATACAGTAATATGCATTCAATTAACATTCGTTACTATTCCAGCCAAAGTGTCGAATATTAGGAAGTGAGAAGTGAGAGCATCAAGTCTCTGTGCTACTAGCACACTGATTTGAGGCAATACGCCTGAAATAGTATATTAAGATAATTCCAAACAGATTTCTAGACTAGGAAAAAAGGAAATAATATATCAATCTGAAAAAAAAGGATATTTACATGAGCCCTCCCATCAAGTTCTATAGTTCACCTTGTCATCTACATGGCACTTGTTTTCCATGACTAGTACGCTCTTTCCTTAACAGTCAGCCCCACAGAGTGCCTGGCAAAGAAAATATAAAGAAATCCTCAGGGACACCTGAGTGGCTCAGTTGGTTAGGCCACTGCCTTTGGCTCAGGGCCATCCTGGAGTCCCAGGATGGGTCCGCAAGGCTAGGGCTCCCTGCTCAGCAGGGAGTCTGCTTCTCCTTCTGACCCTCCCTCCCTCCCATGCTTTCTCTCATCTTCTCTTTCTCTCTGAAACAAAAAAATAAAACCTTAAAAAAAAAAAAAGAAAGAAAAGAGAAATCCTTATCTTCAAATACCATTTTTCCATCCTCTAATTATGGGCAGCAAAATCAGTCAAAGATTTATATTCAACACAGTAAACCTAAAAGACAGTTTGAAATACGAAATATCAAGTGTGAAACCCACAAAAACCTGTAAAGGTTTGGTCAATTTTCATCAATAATAGTACTAACAGAGGAAAGAAATTAAGCCTTTATTCACGCATATAATACCCAGAACTCAACAAAATATGAATGTCATGATCTTGAATACTCTAAGAACACCTTGTAAACTGTAAAGTAACTGCATACTTGTTAATTATTAGAAGTATTTTGTTCACTATTAACTTTAATTAGATTTCTACAAAGGAAATCCTGTCATTCAAAATATCAAACATGTTTCTCAACCAAGTTAAACCTTTTATATTGGTACGCAGCCCAAATCTACCTGCCCAACAAAAACAACTTATATTATTAAATTTGCTACTTATTCAAAGTATTTAATTTTTTTTTTGGAAGTAGATAACTTCTGTTGTGACAGGGCTTTGTTTTTTCTTTTTTCTGTACTGTTCCTTGGGAGAAGAAAGACAGACAGAAAGATGGACAGACAAAATCTGGGCAATAAAAAAAAAGCCCAGAGTGAAAAGAAAAAACTTTTCTCTCATTATTTTCATAGAGAGAATTAATACCATGCCCTGAAAACTATATAAATTATGACACTTTCTTCTCAAATGGGCTTAATAATTTAAATTAAATAGACTAAAAACAAATCCATAGGAAAAAAAAAAGTCAAAGTCACAGAGAAAGACAGACAGGTTTTGTTCAAAACGCAAAGGGTTCAACCCTGTGCACCCTGTTACCAGGCCATCTTCAAGGACATCTTTTGTTCCTCCAGAAAGACTTCTTGGAAGAATTGGGCTTTGAGGAGGCACTGAAGGAGGACAAAGTGGTAAATTGTTAAATAGAGAGGATAATTTAATTCCTTAAAGAACATGAAAGAATGGATAGGGCTAAGAATAAAAGACAAGAGTGAGAGAGACATATAGAGGAATTTAAAGTGAAAAAATGACCAAGGAAAACAGAGGAAAGATTCTGGTTTTTGTTTTTTGTTTTCTTAATGAAGGAAAAATAATGGAGAAACATTTTTTTTGGTTTGGTTTGGTTTTGATAATAGTACTTATCTGTGAAACAGTAGCATTACCAGAGGGATTATTTTGACACAAATTTATCACATATACTTAGAAGAGACATCTACAAGGGCAATTTTTTTGAATAAACCTTTACTGTGATCCAAACACATATGTGTCCAAACATTATCTTTTTCATCACAATTTTTTAAAAATCTCCCTTCAAATTTACTAGTATAGTCTGGGTAGTTGTTTCCAGTGAAAAATAGATAAATCAAAATACATACTTGAAAAGAGACTAAGTGACCACAGAAGAGGTGCCTGTAACATAATATCAACATTAGTAATAAAGATTTTTATATCACATCTACTGTAAATAAACAAAAATCAAGATCAAGGCAAAAAGCATGAATTAAAGCTCTTTATAACTAAAAATACCATCTGACACTGTCTTTCAGCTAACCAAGATCTTATATTTCTATTCTCTTCTGATCTATTAAGTGCCCTAGAGCAGTAATCTCTCTACCCATAATTTACCCATCAGTAAAAACAGTACCGTGATACTTTTCTTCCATTCTTTTTATATGGGTGCCAGGACGTCTAGAAGTTAATATATACGTGTTTAGAAATGCTGAGATGAAAAGTAATGCACACTTTAATTTTATGGGTCTTTTAAAAAAAAATCAAGATAAAAAGACCTGGTCAGATTATTTCAATGTGTAAATTTTCAATTAGCCAGAAGGCTTCCTGGGGTTGTAATTCAAGAGATTTGAAACTAATGTTATGGAATTTAACTATGCTATTCCAAAAATAAATCAGACTAAGGAATTTCTACAGAAAGCTAGGCACTTAGGCCAGGAATAAGACAAGTAAATTTGAGAAGTCCCTGGACCTGGCCCTAAAAAGACTACAGACAAACTTCTCTCTATCACAGACCATATTACAATCTAATCAAAGGAAGAATTAGAACTACAATTTAAAACCACAGTTGTAAAACACTGTAAAACAGAAAATTCAAGGAGGTGAATGAATAGCATACAATGGAGTAGAGAGTAAATGTCAGTAGAACAGTAGAAATTTTCTCAGATTAGTATCCAAGGACCAATAATTTTTAGCAAACTAGTTTCCTTCTCTTCTCTTCTACGTAACTATTTCCTTAAATGCCAATAATAGGAATTCTGAAACCAGAATGACTAAGTTTGAATCTAGGTTCTGCCATAGCTGGGCTTCTGTGAGCCCCGGTTTCCTTATCTGTAAGATGAAGATAATAATAGTATTTAACTCAATTGTACCTAACTGTTGTGAGAATTAAATAAGTCAATATGTGTAAGGCACTCAGAACACTGCATGGAACATAGTAAGTACGATATGTCCTTACAATTACTGTTACATTGGTCCATAAGCCCTCAGACCTGATGCCAAGTACCAGAAGATCCAAAAACCAAAATTCTTTTTGTAACTCATTTGGCAGCAAAACCTGACCCAAATACATGCAAGGCTATTTACAGTCTTTATTTATCCCACTCACTGTAAATATACATGCATTTTGCTGCAAATATCTTCATGTATTTGATCATAGGATGCTGCCCCAGACTTCACTGGGGTATATTTACTAACTTCCTAAAATCCAGAAAAAATAGTTAAAATTCTGAAACACATCCAGCCCCACAAGTTTTAGATAAAAGATAGTGGACCTACATTACCTCTGGAGCCTGAACAATTTCTATGTCCCTAAAACAAATGGTATCTTCTTAAATAACCACAAGCAAATAACGCTCTGTACCTACAGCAAAGAATTTTAGGAGGAAGAAAACATTACCCAGTACAGTTAGGAGTGCCCTGCTTTCCCAGAATGTTCCTTTCAAACAAAATCTATTCATGATATTTTATTTACATGTCATACTAGTCAGAAAAGCTCCTGAAAAACTCTAAATTCTAAGGCTTGCTTAAACAAAGCTTATTCTCTTAACTTAGATCATAAATAAATGATTAAGGTTCTTTGGGGGCAATAATGTCCCCTGAATCATGCATACCAAATCATACAGAACTTTAAAGCTAGAAGAGACCCTTGAGAATTAAGCTTACTCCTTCCCTTCCAAACTATTTTATCATCCATAAATTTACTCTCCCCTATGAGGTAAGAATAACCTGCTCTGGCTTGTCCTTAGACTCTGTCTATAGGAACACCCTGTAGGTGAATGTGAATAAACTGGGTGGGGTACACTAACAGCCTTGGGATCTAAAAGGATGGCTTGAATCTAACACAATACATCTACATGTCTGGCAAATGTCTCAGTTCATACTTTAGAAAATAACAAGAATTTCCCAGCCCGGAATGAAGAAACACTCATCTAGCACATGTTTTTTTTGTTTTGTTTTGTTTTGTTTTGTTTTGTTTTGTTTTAAAAAAGAAAAAAAAAAACCAAAAACGGGGCTTAGCTATCTTAATGGACTCAATGAGTCAACAACATAATGCGGCTGCCAGAAACGCTACTGTGATTACGAACTAACTACATCAACAGTAGCTTAGCATCCAGAAGGAACGAGGTAACTGCCCTCTCTTCCGCCAGCGAGTTGGAGCATATCAGGAGTATTATGTTCAGAGTATTATGCTCTGTGCTCCACACTTTGGGAGAGACACAGAAAGACTGTAAAAGTAGAGAAGAGGACCGTGAGGGAATGTGAAACCATGTCACATAAGGAACAGTTGAGGGAGCTAAAGTTATTTAGTCCAGACTCAGAGAGACGGCCCTCACTAGCCCCAAGCCCCTGAAGAACCACCATGGCACAGAGAGAGAAGCCTTGCTCTGCATGGCTTCAAAGGACGGAACCGGAACCAAACGGTGTTAACAACAGAGAGAAAGATTTTAGCTAACTCTTGGAAGTATTTCTTAAAATGTAGAGCCACGCTAGGAGGTGGTGGCTTCTCAAGTCCTATCTAACACTAAAGGTCCATAGTTTAAAAACTCAGGCACTTGTCATCATCTTAGTCTATTACTGCTGGGTAACCACCATCCTCTGGCATCACAGCCTCTCCCTTAACTCTTCTTGAAATGTCCTACCCAGCCAACCAATCAGCCAAATGTTTTGCCAAGCCTGTGGGAGGAAAGTGCCTGTTTGCTGGGCAATTAGTTTCAGTTTGCAGATCAGTGTCCTTATAAACAAAAGAGGGCCCTAGTTGAGGGGCAGGCAAGAGCTTTCAGCTAGACCTCTATGAAAGAAATTGTTATGAAATCAAAGAGCAGCTAGAAGACCCATCTAATCACATAATATATTATCAATAGCATTCAGTCCTCACAGGGACATTAAAATAAAATACCCAGTACAGTCATCTTCCCAAATGCCAGAGAATCCAACTCTGCAGATCAAACTAGGTATCTCCAGATCAGTTAGAAGTTTTCCTTCTGTCAAAGAGATGTGTGTGCTGTTTGAAGTAGACTAGAACCCATGCTCAGATAAAAAGGCCATCCTTGATTGCATCACACTGTAAAGCCAAAACTGTGTATCAACAGGCCCATGAAGTTCAGTTTAGCTGCTGAGAACTAGACATAGGCAATCCATAGTGAATTCACACAAAAAAAGTAAGAACTGTGTTATATTTAAGACACAGAAGAGCCACCGAAGTTGGACAGCCTTCTAAAACTTCTGTCACCCAAAGACCATGATAGACACAGGTATATGTTAGCCCATGGAAGTTACTAAAACCTTGAACAGTTCAGATGGCACTAATCAATCCAGCTTTACTTCACTTGACATTGGATTCTTTGAAACTCCAGCTGAAGTATTGGAGAATATGTCCATGATGGGCTTAACAAGAACACATTCTTCCCTGTGCTTTTTAAACTGAATCCCAGAAGCAAGCTAAATGTCCATAAATAAGGGATTGGTTTAAAAAATTGTATTATGCTTAGACCAAAAAATGCAACTGTTAAAAAGAATAAGGTAGGTCTTAAGTATGGACATGGAAAAAAATTCACAATATATAGTTAAGTGAACACAGCAAGCTGTAAAAACAGTACGGGCAAAATTATTTTTTTAACTGTTTTTAAAAACCGTCTGTGTATGTATGTTCATATATGCCCAGAAAAATGTCTGAAAAGAAATCTAACAGTTAACAGTAGTAACCTCTAGGGACTGACTGGAACTAGGAAGCAGTAAAGGAGTGACTTTCACTTTTTCCTTTGTAGACTTCTGGCTGTTTGTATTTTTTGGGAAGTAAAGGTTAACTTTGTGATTTAAAAATAACAATACAAAAATAATAAAGGTAAGATAACATCAATTACACAGCCTTCTTTATCATAGCCTAACCACTCAAAATAAGTAATCTTGCTACTACTTAAATGCTGCTGTGTGCTTCAAACTCTGGAAAATCTAATTCATCCTTTTTCTATTATATTTTACTACAACAACAACAAAAAATCATCACATTGCTACTAGGTTTCTCAAAAAAAAAATTGTAGCCATAAGGATAACTAACACACACAGGGTGCTTACTCTGGACCAGGAACTGCTCTAAGCGCCATAAATGTATTAACTTAGTTAATCTTCACAGCAATCCTATGAAGTAGTACTATTATTATCTTCATTTCACAGTTGAAGAGAGGTTAAGTGACCTGACCAAGATTACACTGTTAATAAGGGGCAGAGCTAGGATTCAAACCTAAGAATGGACTCCAGAGTCCATACTCTGAACCACTGTGCTTCCTGTCTCTTAGTAATATGTCAATCTCTCTATACCAGAGCCAAAAAAGGTTACAGTCAAAATCCAGCTAGTTAATATACTCCTTCAAGCCAGAAGAGATGCAAACTTAGCTTTTTATGGTTGAATAATCTGCATTCTTACTGATGTCCATGCCATGCTCCAACCCAAGATTCAAGACTGTATTAAGACTCATAATCATGTGGGAAAACTCTCTACAAATTCAATTATAGTCCAAAGTCCATACCTGACTCTACAGCAAATCACTGAGCCTAAGAATTAGGTCAGAGATCCATTAATGTAAGTACAGCTTGGCAAATAGTTTGGACAATTCTCCACCCCAACGTAGGCAAAGGAATTCAGAAACTCTTGTCTAATGTCTTGACAAGGTAGTTTTTATTTGTTTAGTTCCAGGTCCACTAGAATAGGAGTTGTCTTTAACTTTGCTTGAAGACTTCAATCAGCAGGAAGAAGGGGCTATTTTCTATGGGGACTCAAAACAGATACTAGGCATTTATCAGCATCCTCCAAAGTGAACATTCTAACTTAAGGGGAGAAAAAACGGGCATCCCTGCTTAAATTGTGTATTTGTCCAAACATATTGGCCTTGTAATTGAGGAAGAAAAAATGGTACAAGGAAGGGATTTAACCTAATTTATAGGCATGCTCAACCTAGATACACACCTGTCCCAAATGACCTACTGAATCCACTTATTCGCAGGGAAAACATGGATTACAATGTCTTTTTTTTTTTTTTTTTTTTTTTTTTTTTTTTTGGCCTGGAGTGGTCTGTCCTACTGTGGTAAATAAATTCCTCAATATCTCTTCCACCTGTCACATGCACATTATACATATGTGCACTCTCTCTATACATACATATGTGTACACACACACACACACTATACACAAACATACAAGGAGAAATTAACAAGGAAACGTAAGGTTTGGAAGGAATCCCTTACACTCAATTTTTGACCCATTTGTTGAAGGTGGTACTGTTCTGGCTTCAAACTTCCCGAAATAACCCAGGCGGAGAGGCAGGGTGAACGAACCGAACCCAAAAGTTTGCGCCCATCCAGGGTCCCTGACAAAGGCCAGAAAGCCCCGTTCGGAAGGAGATGCGATGCCTTCCACACTGCAGCCGCCCCCCTCCCGGGGAAGCTCAGCCCAGAGGTGGGGGACAAAAGACTTTCTAGATTGAGGAGGGGGGCGTTCGAACAGGAGCTCGAACCTCCCCTTTGGGAGTCGAAATCCAGGGAAACTTTGAGGTGAGGAATGATCAATTCCGGGCACGACCCCGACCCTGGAGGCCCGGGGCTGGGGAAAGGGTGGGCAACCGGCGAGGGGCGCGGGGACTCACCTGGGGGAGGGGGGGAGGGGGCCTCGGTGGCAGGTGGGGTGGGCGGGACGCTGCTGCCGCTGGGGAGCTCCGGTGTCGGGCTCAGCTGAGTGGTGGGCGCCGGGATGGTGGTCGCAACGGGGGTGGTCGGCGCCGGGCCAGTGCTCGTCGAGAGGGTGGTCGGCGCGGGTCCGGTTGTCGCGCGAGGGGTGGTCGGAGTCCGGTCCACCGGCGGAGGGGCGGTCGGCGAGGGGCTGAGCGGCGCCTGGAAGGTGGTCGAGGTGGGTCCGGCAGTCTCCCGAGGAGGGGTGGTCTCCGGGGACTGGGCTGAAGAGGACGCAGCCAGGGGCTGGTGCACCGTAGTGCGCGGCACTCCGGTCCTCGGGGCCTGTGCCGTGGGAGTCGTCGCCTTAGAGAAAGGGCGACTGGGCTCGCCCCGTAGCCCCGGGCCCGGAGATGCGTCCACCTGCCCCGCGGCCCCGCCGCCACCGGTGACATTCCCCGCCGAGGCTGTTGAGGCGGCGGCGGCGGCGGCGGCGGCGGCGGCGCAGCACAACAGGGCGAGGACGCCCAGGCTCGGCAGGCTCCTCATGGCGCGCTCGGCTCCGCCATTCATTCATTCAGTCATTCAGTCGGTCGGTCAGTCATCTTCTCCCCGCACTCGGACCAGGGAAGCCGCCGCAGCCGCCACCGCCACCGGGCGCACCATCGCCACCTCCCTCTGACAGGCGGCCGGCCCCGCGGGCGGGCCCCAGCGCGGAGGGAGCGACCGGGCCGAGCGCGGACAGCCCGCCCTCCCCGATTGGCAGCCTCGCTCGACCTATGGGAGGCCACGCTGGCCCACGTGACCCGCCCGCTTCCCGGCCTCTTTGTAGCCCCGCGAGCCAATCAGAGGGCGTCCAGGGGAGGGGGCGGTGTTAAGGCGGGAGGAGGGTGGTACGAGCCCCTCTCCAGCCTTTCGGGCTCGCGGCAGCCCCGGCTTTGTCTGCCCAGCGAGCGGGGCGCGGGCCCCGGGCATCGGACGACGCGGAGCAGACAAAGGACGCGCCCCGCGCGGCAAACGCCGGGCCAAGGCGTCTGCTCCACTGGGCGGCGAGGGCGACCTGGGGCGGGGAATCCGCTTTCGGGAGCTTCCCCGCCCTCCTGAACAATGGGGCGCCGGCGCCGCACCCGCGCTCGGGTGGAGACTGGGCTGGAACCCCCACAATGGGCGAGGGTGGCAGCAGCGAGGATGTAGAGCTCAGCATTGCTTGTGCTGCCCGAGAAAGCCTGGCCTCTGCCCTGCGAGGTCTGCCCTGCCATTCCCATTTCAGGGATGGGGAAACTGAGGCCCTTGCTCGGGGTCCCACTGAGCCAAGACCTACGCCCGCACCAGACACCTGCTGTGGGCCCGGGCGCTGTGCCAGGCAGGACGCGGGGACTAGAGACCCGCCGGCATCCGAAGGTGCAAGCTTCCCGTATAGCGGAGACAGACTCACGTGCACACCTCACCCTGATCCCCCACCCCAACCCCTCCCCAGGGGAGAAGAGGCTCCGACGGAGTTTGAACCTCAGCGTCCTGTTTCCTGCTGAGTGGTTTTGTGGCCTGAGCGCAGTTTTCTCACCTCTAAAATGGGCATGATAGACACGGAACACCCCCACACCTCCGGTCACAGAGATGATGTGAGAATTCAGTAATGTACTGAAAGAGTGTAAACCCAGTCCCCGGCCCCGGCCCGCAGTAAACCCTCTTTAATGCTAACTACTGTGCTCGGACAAGTCCCACGCCGTAGCCCTGAAGTGTCGCCAGCCGCCTGCCTACTGCAGGGATTGGGGTGGGTCTGATACCAGAGCTTGGCCCAGGGTGACACTAAACCCTGTATAAAACTGGAATTCCGACGTGCAGCCTCGCGCCGTCTGCCCAGGATCCAGAGCCTGATCAGGCGCGGCGGCTAATAGGGAGAGCCAGGCGGGGCGGGTTTGTCATCTGACAGGGCTTAATCCCAGCCCCAATGCCAACCCATTCCTGGCCTCTCCCTACGTGATGCTTGCCTTTGTGCATGGTTTCCCATTAGTCACTGGCCTCCAACCAGAAAGGCAGGATGAGATTTGTATGTGAACTTGGGTATGTGTTAAAAATACGTTTATTCACCTGCCTGGAGTAGTAGGTGGGGAGAGAATATGTCCACGCTGTGGATGAGAGCATAAACATCTTTGGGAGTCTGCGGGTATGAGTATTATATGTAGATTGTGTGAGTTTGAGACTGGTGTCCATTTTTGTGTATTGTGTGTTTAAAGTATCTGCACATGTACTGGTGTATGTTTTTCTGCAGTTTCTTTTTATTCCTGAGCATATATGGGTGTGTGTTGGTTAGGTCTGTCTATGTCTGGAAGAGGACTGCAAATTGAGAGGGGCATGTGTAGGTGTTCTGGTTTCAGACCAATATTTAGCAAGTGCAAATCAAGATTCTTTTTTCTTCTCTTGGGGAAGGAGGTGGACAGGTCAGCCCTTTCCCCACGTTCTCCTGCTGATTCTTCCTAGCCTTTCAAACCCCAACCAAAATACCATATCCCCTAAGTGACTTCCCTGGATCTCTGAGTGGGAATTAAACACTCCATTCCCATTTGCCCACAGCCCTTTGTTTATTCATTGATTATAGCCCCAATCTATCAATCTATCTCTCCCCTGCCTCTTCCTAAAAGGATTAAGAATGGCTTTCAGAAATATATTCAATATAAATTGAACTGCCCACCCTGCTTTTTTTACTTCTCACAGGCACGCATCAGCCATAATATTAGAACTTGCAATTTATGTGTCTGTCTTTCCCATTAGGCTGTTCTCTCTGTTCTTAGTGCCTAGCAGGGGTAATATGTGTGAACACTAATCCATGCTGATAAAATTGAATTAAAATGAAAAGAGATGGTGCCATGGAAAGAGCTCATAACTTTAGAGTCAGACAGACCTGGCTCATGACTTCACCAGATGTGTGACCTTGGAAGAAATATTTTACCTCTCTGAGTCTTAGTTTTCTTGTCTACAAAGTGGGGTCAGTAAATTATGTCTCGGGGCGCCTGGGTGGCTCAGTCATTAAGCATCTGCCTTCGGCTCAGGTCATGATCCCAGTGTCCTGGGATCGAGCCCCGTATCGGGCTCCCTGCTCGGCAAGAAGCCTGCTTCTCCCGCTACCATTCCCTCTGCTCGTGTTCCCTCTCTCACTGTGTTTCTCTCTGTCAAATAAATAAAATCTTTAAAAAATAAAAATAAAAATAAATAAATAAATTATGTCTCACTTAGTTGAGCTGAGGTTAAAGAGAATGTTTTCACAGAGCCCGGTATACAGATGGTGCTCGACCTGTATAGGTTCATTTTTCCTTTAGACCAGTGCTAACCTTGAGCCTTGTTGGCTGAAGGACCTCAACAAGAACCTCTGTGTCACAGCTTCCCCATCAGGTGACACGGCCTGACAGTTGCCTTACCAGCTATCCACAAATGATAGCTGAGAAATGCTGGGTTGGCCCTAAGATGTGCTAGATCAGAGATTCTCTGGCAGTAGGAGAGAAAAGCTGATGTAGCTCCTTTGCCCAGAGAATCACAGAGAAAGACTAGAAGTCCTTACCAAAGTGATCCAGGCTAGCACTCTGCCTCAGAGAGGGATGTGCCCAGGCTTCTAAAGTGGCTTAATTACCCTGTAGTATGTCTAGAAAATGTTGAATTATTTTGAAAGCTAATTTAAGTGTATAAATGTCAATCCATTCAGCATTTAATTCTTTAAATTTTTTGCTCTGCCTCTGTCTCTAAACCACAGATAACTTTTTTTTTTCATTTCCTAGGAATAATAATTTTGTGTTTAAAAATCAGAAACACTAGGGGCGCCTGGGTGGTTCAGTCAGTTAAGCTGCTGCCTTCAGCTCTGGTCAGGATCCTGAGGTCCTAGGATTGAGCCCCAGGCCAGCTCCCCGCTGAGCAGAGAATCTGCTTCTCCCTCTCCCTCTGCCCCTCCCCCCATCGTATTTTCTCTCTCTCTCTCTCTCCCTCCCACCCCCTACTCTCTCTCTCAAATGAGTAAATGAAATTTTAAAAAATCAGAAACACCTTAAATATCCAATATCAGACAAAGGTATTATTATGTCTGTTCAATTTAATCACACAAAGTCATTGTAAGGGTGGATCTGAAGATATAGTAAATACTCAAAATAGGTCATTGAGCTCTTACTGTGCTAGCATTACACTAAAAGCTACGCATGCAATATTTTGTTTAATCCAAAAAAGAGCCCCAGGAAGTAGGCACTATTATTATCCTTATTTTACAGATAAGGAAACTAGGGCACAGAGAGGTTAAGCCACTTGCCCAAGGTCACTTAGTAAGTGAAAGGGCCAGAATCAAACTGAGGCTCGCCAGCTCCAGTAGTTCCCTTAACAACTATGCTGTAAAGGGAAAATGCTTATGATACAATGGTAAGAAGAAAAGAAGGGGGGAAATTATAGCTGTGACTCTATGTATAACAGAAAGTTGGCTGGCATTGTCCCTGTTGTTCCAGAACTGTGGCTGAGACCCAGGGCTCTAAGGAGAGCTGACAACCCACCCGTGACACATGGGGCCACTAGACTTACTAACGAGGGGCCACAGAACAGCAGAGGGGTCAGAGAGGACCTTGTCAGAGCAGATGAGCAGCCTGAACTTTCTCCTGTAGGCAATGGAAATGCTGTAAAGTGCCCCATCTCATTCCTCTTTGTTTACTCAGCACCCAGCACAACGTCAATGTCCTATACACAGGAATGGCTCAGGGATTGTGGTGGAGGGGTGCCTGGGTCAAGTGCAGTGGACCAGGCAACCCGACTCTTGGTTTCGGCTCAGTCGTGGTCTCGCGGTCATGGGATAGAGACCTGCATCTTTCTCTTTCTTTCCCTCTCCCCGCCCCCGCTCTGCTCTCTCTCTCTCTCTCTCTCTCTCTCTCTCTCAAATAAATATATAAATCTTAAAAAAAAAAAAAAAAGAGGAATTGTTTGTTGAACTAAATGGAGTCTTACCAAGTGGCAAACACTGTCCTAGGAGTTCTGCATTCATAATGTATTTATTTCCCAAAGGTAGGGCTGTCCCCATACTTGAAAGAACAGGAAGCTGAGCCTCTGAGAGGTAGAGGGATTTGCCCAAGCTCTACCCAGCTCCAAAGCCCAGGCTCTTCTTGAGACTCCACCATCCATTAATGTGGCCACTATGTGTTGCACATAGTAGAAGGTCAATGAAAACATACTGGAAAAAAGGACACGTACACATGAAATTTTACCCTCCTATAAGAGCAGAATTTAAGAAAAGAGAAGCTTTAGGGGCGCCTGGGTGGCTCAATCGTTTAGCATCTGCCGTCAGCTCAGGTCATGATCTTGGGGTCCTGGGATCGAGCCCTGCGTCAGACTCCCTGCTCAGCGGGGAGCCTGCTTCTCCCTCTCCCACTCCCCCTGCTTGTGTTCCCTCTCTCTCTGTCTCTTTCTCTCTCTCTCTCTTTCAAATAGATAAATAAAATCTTTTTAAAAAAAGAAAAAAGAGAGAGAAGCTTTGGGAATATGAAAAGAAGAGAAACCATAATAAAATAATAGACGCGGCTCAGCAAAATAACTTCATCTCCCAGATTCCAATAAAACATGGAAACTTTCCCCTTTCTGGTTTCATTGAAACAGCAATGCTGACATGGACAATTCCTAATCCTGCCGGAGCCTGGCCTCCTATCAGATGTGGCTAAATGCAAGATTTGGCATCATCTGCAGACAGCTTTAGGATTATTGGGGCCTCTATTAACAAGGCTGCCCGGCAAAGGACACTAACAGAAAAGTCACAGAGGAAGTACAAATGGCTATAAAACATGAAATGCTGTATATTCAACATAAGTAATGCAAATTGACACAATGGGTTACCTTTTTAACCTTTTTTAAAAGAACTGATTTGGCAAGAATTTTTAAAAACTGATAATATTTGCTAATGAGGGAGTGCCTCAGTCTGTTAATAAGAATGTAAACTGATAGAACTTCTCCAAGAAATCTTAAAAGATGTCTGTACTCTTTGACTAATTATTTCCACTTTTAAGAATATATCCAAGGGAAGGGCACCTGGGTGGCTCAGTCGTTAAGTTTCTGCCTTCAGCTCGGGTCATGATCCCAGCTGGAGAGCCCCAAATAAGACTCCTTGCTCAGCCAGGAGCCTGCTTCTCCCTCTCCTTCTGCCTGCCGCTCCCCCTGCTTCTGCTCTCTCTCTGCCAAATACAAATAAATAAATAAAATCTTTAAAATATATATGTATATTAAAATATATAATATATAAAAACATATATAATTATATATTATATATAATTATATTAAATATATAATAATTTCATCTCCCAGATTCCAAATAAACATGGAACATATATATAATATATATAAAATTTTATATATATGTATATGTATATATACATATACACCCAGACGCCATATATATATATATACACCCCCACACCTCCTGTCACAGAGATGATGTGATATATGTATATATATATACATATATATATGTATATATATATATGGCGTCTGAGTGGCTTAGATGGTTAAGCGTCTGCCTTCGGGACAGGTCATGATCCCAGAGTCCTGGGATCAAGTCCTGCATTTGGCTCCATGCTCAGCAGGGAGCCTGCTTCTCTCTCTCTCCCTCTATTGCTCCCCCTGCTTATGCTCTTTCACTCTCTCAAATAAATAAAATCTTAAAAAAAAAAAAAGAATATATTCAAGGGAAATAAGTAATCAAATGTAAATAAAGATTTATATACAAAAATGTTCATCAGAGTGTTCTTGATAATAATGAAAATTAGAAAAGCCTAAACAGGTCACAGTAAAGGCTTGGTAAGTATTTTGTGTTACATGACCTCTCTATATTGAGCCACTGTACATCTATAAAAAAAATGATATGCATGAAGGGAATGCTTACAATATAAAAGAGTGGGGAAAAAATAGCTTACCAGTACACACCTCTTAGAATGGCCAAAATCTGGACACTGACAATACCGAATGCTGGTGAGGGTGTGGAGCAACAGGAACTCTCATTCGTTACTGATGGGAATGCAGAACGGTTCAGTCATTTCGGAAGACAGTTTGGTGCTTTCTTATGAAACAAAACTATTAAAAAAAATGCAAAAAAAAATAGCAGACTATTTATACTATGATCCCAATTATGTAAAAGAATATATGTATGAAAGACCAAAAGGAAATACACCAATATAGGAACGATCCTTGTCTCTGAATGATTGCATTGTGGGTAAAGTTTTCTCCTCATATTGTTCTACATTTTCCAAATTTTTATAAGATTTCATTTTTTAAAAAGATTTATTTATTTATTTGAGGAGGGCAGGGGCAGAGGGGGAGAGAATCTCAAGCAGACTCTGTACTCAGTGTGGAGCCCAATGTGGGGCTTAATCTCATACCCCTGAGATCATGACCTGAGTCATGGTCTCAGAGACCATGGTCTGGTTCTGGTCATTCTGAGATCCAGAACTAGGAGTCAGATGCTTAACTGACTGTGCCAACCAGGCGTCCCTTAAGATTTTATTTTTAAGTGTTCACTACATCCAACATGGGGCTCAAACTCCCAACCCTGAGATCAAGAGTCCCATGCTCTACTGACTGAGCCAACCAGGTGCTCCTGCATTTTCCAAAGTTTTATTTACAATGAACACATAGCACTTGAATCAGGAAGAACCAGCAACAGAATTCACTTGGATCTGGGCATATGTCTGGCAGCCACATCGTTGATCTGCATCCATGGAATCTCTCTTAAGATAATAAGAGAGCGAAAGTCCTAAGTCATAAACTCACATTAATTGCAAAGCACCTTCTCTAAACAATGAAGCTAAATGTTGAAATCCTGCTTCAAAGTCCTTCTAAAGACGCTAAAAATAAGCTCAGGAAAGTGTTTGCTGCAGTTCTTGTAGATCTACTGAAGGACGTCATTTGGAGTGGGCACCAACTCAAACCCTCGCTCGTCATCAGTGTTGGCTGTAGAGCAAAGAATGTGAGCCATTTGGGGGAGTAATGGGGCCAACGCTTCATAAATAACTCTTTCCCTTCGATTGCTGTAATTGTAATAAAGGGGATCACTGACAGTTACAGAACATGGAATTTGACTATCATTATCTCACTTGAACTTTGCAGTCACTCTGGAGGGAAGATGGCAGTAATACCAGTACTGATAATATTATATTAGTGACTAACATTTATCAAGCACTTTTAGGCATCAGTGCCAGGCATCGGTGCTGACCATTTCATGTCCATTATCCCTTTTTCAGTCCTTCTACTGCAAAGTAGGCATCTCCACATTGGTCAGTATACTATCACTTAAAGAAGGCAAATGGCTTGCCCAAGGTCACCAAGCCGATAAATAGAAGAACTAGGATTTATAGCCATTTATTTGATCCTCAAGTTCAGAGTGATTTCCAATGCTTATCTAGCTTCCTTAACTTTATTTTTTATTGCTATTATTAAGAGAGACACTAGTGTAGCAGTAGAGTGCTGGTCTTTCTAGCTGTATAACCTTGGACAAGACACATTGTTTTTTTTAATTTAGATTCAATTAGCCAACATATAGTACATCATTAGCTTCAGATGTAGTGTTCAATAATTCATCAGTTGCATATAACACACCCAGTGCTCATCGCAGCACGTGCCCTCCTTAAAGCCCATCACCTTGTAAACCACCCCCCTCCCACCCACTGCCCCTCCAGCAACCCTCAGTTTGTCTCCTATAGTTAAGAGTCTGGACAAGTCCCTTTAGCTCTGTGTCTCAACTTCCTCCTCTGTAGAATGAGAATAATAATAACTATCTTATAAGGCTCAAGGTCAAACAGAACAATGTATAGGAAGTGTTGAACCAAAGCCTGCCCCAGAGTAAACATACAAATAACACTGGAACATGTCTTATCTTCCTCAACCTCATCTTCTCACATAGTAGATCAAGTGCAGGAAAATACAATGTCCTTGGGGTTCAATGTCCAGAAATTCTAGACTCTCAGCGGAGTCATACTCCCTGACCTGCTTCCATGACCTCACCCTTCTTTAAGACCCCTCCCCTTCGTTAGAGGGGGCACCTGTCATTGGAGTAGTGCCTAGCATCCAGGCCTGGAAGAGTGGCAAGAGTGAGCAGTTGACTCCTCAGGCGCCCCTGAGAAATCCAGGCCTTCAGAATTAAGATGGCCTTTGTGACATTAAGACAGCACCCAGTGGGCTCAATCAGAAGAGCATAAGACTCTTGATCTCTGAGTTGCGTGTTTGAGCCCCACCTTGGGCATGGATATTACTTTTAAAAAGATAAAAAAAGATTTTTTTTTTTAAAGATGCACTTTGTTGAACTATTCCGAAGTAGCTATGTCAATTTCATGCTGGTTTCTGAGGGATAGATGATGAGGAAGCCCAGCCCTGGAGGAGCCAATGTTTCACAGAAACAGCAAGAGCAAATATCAGAGTGGGAAAGGACTAAGGAATCAGGCTCTCCAACCCTGGCCTTGTACAGACAATACACCAAGATCCAGAGAAGGAAAAGTCCTTAAAAGTTCCCTCCCTGCACATTCATTACAGGGCCAGCCTCAGAGCCACAACCATGACCCTCAAGCCGCCATCAGACCCCTGTCATTCCTTATAGAGGGGTAGCTAAGGGCCAGCAGGGGACTTAGAGTTTGCTGGGTGGAAACCCCAAGGCCTTCTCACCCATAGCGCTGCCCTTCTGACTTCTTGTCCAGAGCTCTTGATGTCATCAGGGTCTCTGACCAGGCACTTTGCTCCTGAAATCATAGAAATGGTGCCCTCCTGACAGCTTTTTATCAATGCTCAAGGAAGTATTTTAAATGATGACAATAATCAGGCTCTGCTCTCAGGCAGCAGTCAGGACCTCAGGAATAGCAAAATCTTCCAAATTAGGCCACGTTGTTGTAAGGGAGCTAGAAACAACATCTTTCCCATTCCATCAGGCTTAAATTAGAAGGGCTCTAAAGAGGGTCCTGGGAGATCCAGCCTGCTCTCGGGCCTGTGGATCTGATTTCCTTTCTCAAAAGAAGTCACTTTCCTTACAGTCGTTGGGTGTTTATTGGGTGTGTGCAATGCCTCAAATGCAGCCCAGAATTTGAAATGGGATGTAATCCTTAGCCACATACTGGCAGCGCCACTTCTTTAGAGATAGGAATCTTGGAATCTCTGCCATCTGGTCCCACGTCAGAGCATTAGTCTACGAATCAGCCCAGCTGGGTTCCCAGGGCTGAGTCTATCTCCCTTCACAGTGGAATGGTGTAGTGGGAAAAGCCCATGGGGGCTTGGCGGCACTCCTTCTAGCCTGTGTTACCTAGGGCAAGAATCGACCTCTCCACGCTTTCATTATTGCAAAGTGAATGTATAATGCCTAGTCTACTCATCATGTTGTTAGGAGGATTTCTTCATTCAATCAGCAGAAATGTATACAAGACTGGTCTAGAGATATGTAGGAGGGACACATACACACACAAACCATATCCTGCACTCATGATGCTTACCATATAGCAAGTGAGGGGCACCTGGGTAGCTCAGTCGGTTAAGCTTCTGCCTTTCGCTCGGGTTATGCTCTCAGGGTCCTGGGATCAAGCCCCACATCGGGCTTCTTGCTCAGTGAGGAGCCTGCTTCTCCCTCTCACTCTCCCTCTGGGCTCTTACTCTCTCTCAAATAAATAAATCTTTAAAAATATATACGGTATAGCAAGTGAGATAGTCAGGTAACAAATAAATGGGTAAGTAAGCAAGATACTCACAGATAAATAATAGGCAGTACAAAGGAGATTAGAGGGTGCTGGGACACAGAATAACTGGGAGACGTCCCCTCAGGCCGGTCAGGGAAAGCTTCTCAGAGGATGTGACCTTCAACCTGAAATCAAAAAAAGCAGCTGGTTATGCAGAAGGCAGAAGGAGCCCTCGAGTGCAGGACAGGAGGCGGGGAAGGAGCAGGAAGGAGACCAGGGCAGTGGAGCTTACAGAGTGAAGGGGAAATGGATGAGGTGAGAGCTTTGGAGGCAGAGCTCGGCAGCCATGCCTGCGGAGGGGAATTTCTTCCAAAAGCAACAGCAAGTCGGGGGAGTGTTAAGGAGGGGGATGAAGGTGAATCACGGGGCAGCAAGGCCAGGAACATGGAAGCAGAGAGAAGGCTGAGTTGCTCAGGGGTGAGAAGACAGGCGGCGGCCGGCCTGGCCTGGCACTGGCCTAGAGGCACATTCGGGATCCAGTTTCCACCGCGGACTTGTCAAGACTTGGATTGGGTGTGGGGTGAGGGAAAGAAAGACATCGAGATCGATGCCTAGATTGGGGGATCACTGGGTGACTCACAGTCACCGAACATCAAGGAAGCAGAGAGATTCGGCTGCCGCGCCCCTCCCCCCTCGTCCCCCTCCCCCACCCCGCGGCCTGGTGTCGCCGCTAAAGATGCCCACGCAGATCTCCCAGCTCCCTGGGGGAGCCCGAACGTGCCGCGCGCGTCAGACCCCGGCTACCTGCGCTGAGAGGGGGGCATCCAAGGAGTCCTCTGGAGGACGGGCCGAGCGGAGTCTCCGAGGAGCGACACGAACGAGGAGGAGGAGAAGGGCTTTGGCGTCACAGATGACAGTTGTGAGATAGCAAATGCCGGCCAGACTTCTAGGAGTGGGGGAAGGTGCTGGTGTCTAGGAGGCCCTGACGACGTGCGGGGGACTGTCCCGAGCACAGTTAACGCACCGAGGCCTCACAGGAGCCCTCGAGGACTAGGTACTCCGATGACCTTCTCCGCTCGTTGGACTAGGAGGTGAGTCCCTACCGTGGGACGCAACGGAAGGCCGCACCATCCCTCCGCGGGCTTCGGTCTTGCACCCGTGGTGGGCTCCGGGGGCCTTGACCTCACCGCCACACAAACCGCCTCTCTGCGAGGCCAGTTCAGAAAACAGAGGGTGGAGGAAGTGGAGGAAGGGAGAGGTCCAAGGCAGGCGACATAAAGGACGCGAGAAAGTACTTTGCAAACTAGAAAGCACTGCCCCCAAGCAGAGCACCATTGCTGTTATTAAAGAACCGGCCTCGCTTCCACCGGAAGGAAAGGTTTCCAGGGCAGTGGCCTCCGGAGTCATTGGAGGACCGTGGCTGCTCCGAGGGCCCAAACAGAAGGAATCTCAGGGCATGGGCTGAAGAGACTCCTACCCTGAGCTGTGGAGCAGCGGTTGTGGGCTCCAGTCCTCACCCTGCCCTAAATGCTACCCGGCTTTGCATGAGTCAACCTCTCCAGCTGGTTCCCCCCTCTGGAAGATGGAAGGAGGGAGGAGTGTGGATTCTAAGGGCTTTTCCAGACTTTGCATTTTGAACAATCACTCTACTCCCCGCTATTGCTGCTCTGCTTCTCACTCGGATAACAAAAGGACCCTCTGTGTGGGGCCCTTTACCAAAGCAGGATGCCACCTTGGATGGGAGGCGCACCCTCCAGGAAGCGTGGGTCGCCTTCGGCTTGTGTCTTCCTGAGTCCACAGATGTCCAAGTCAAACACGCCTCACTTCTCCTGGCCCTGCCAGGGCGCTGGTTTCCAGGGCTCCTAAGTCCAGCCCATTCCTGTCCCTTTGAATCCTTCAGGGGGAGTGTGAGCAGCACAGACAGTATCTCAGACCCCACTTCTGGGAAACAGCCAGAAAACGCAGGTGCGGATTGCATCCCAGGCGTCCTGTTTTGAGTTTTCTGTGAAGCACCCCCCCCTCAGGCCTTCCTCACATGTGCTCCATCCCGTGCTTTTGGTTTGGGATCCACTACCCTGGAATAAAAAGTGTTCATTTGGGATGCAGCCCTGGATCTTTCTCCTCATGCCTTGGGATCTCCACTGTAAGCAAAGACTCACAGGCCTGCAAGAGACCATTTTCTATCTAAGTAACGCAATCCCAGCCCTTCTTGCTGATGCAGAACTTGGTAAACTGTAAAGCACTTTCATACATTATTAACCCACATATTATTCCTTTTGTCCCTCAAACAATTCCTGAACTAGTGTGCACAGGGTAGATAAAATATGAGACGCTGGTTGCATTTGAGTATCAGATAAACAGTGAATAATATTGTAGGGTAAGTATGTCCCAGATACTGCACGGGACATACTCATGCTAAAATAGTAGTATTCATTATCGGAAATTCAGATTTAACTAGGTACCCTTTCATTTACTAAATATAGCAACCTTAGACAGGGATTATTAACCCTGTTTTGCAGAATAGGGCTCAGAGGGGTGAAAGGGTTTATCAAAACGCCTTAGGAGCAGGGACTGTGTGTGATTCATTTTTAAAATTTTAGCATTTATTTATTTTTTAAGCATGAAAAACATATTTCCCTAAGCCAGTGGATCTGTCCCTTTGGTGGTAATCTGAGAGATTTACACCTCCTGAAAAGTCTACTCCGAGAATCTATGCCATGTGTTTATGTAGATGAGTATACTGCATATAGCACTGAAAAGTTAATGATTCATTTTTTTTTTTTTTAAGATTTTATTTGACAGAGAGAAACACAGCAAGAGAGGGAACACAAGCAGAGGGAATGGTAGCGGGAGAAGCAGGCTTCCTGCCGAGCAGGGAGCCCGATGCGGGGCTCGATCCCAGGACCCTGGGATCATGACCTAAGCCGAAGGCAGACGCCCAACGACTGAGCCACCCAGGCGCCACTAATGATTCATTTTTAATCTTCAGTTCCCAATCTGGAGTTAGATCCCAGAAGATTCTAGGGAAACGCTTACTCAGAAACTGGACTTTTGGAGCCTCTCATTCCTTTAAGAACCCCCCAGGTTAACAGAAAAGGTTGGTTCAGGACAGAGAATGGTCCCAGGAACTCAATTAGGCTTCCCTGTTCTTTCTAGGGGGTTGTACTTAAGATTAACTCAGATGCATTTCTGGAAAGCATAGTGAAACTATAGAACATCGTGAAATTAGCAGAGGGTATCACGAAAAAGTTCCTTTTCAGAGCGCTCCTTTCCGGTTCCTGGTTCAGGATTACAGGGAGGCCTGCCCTAGAGCTGCAACGCCAAGGGTGGCCATGGCACAAAAGCCACTAAAGACACTGTCAAAGACAGAACACGAAGTCTCTGTCCTGCCCTCTGGAGGAGCGGACCCCTCAGTGGCACTGGCGGGCCACCTCCACGGTGACTCTGGGCTAGCTTCAGCCCGTCTCTCTCCTGATGGACACCTGGGGCTCTGCCCACTGACGGATCACATATGGATGTCATCCGAGCAGTCAGAGCTGTGAATAAACACAGACACTCCACAAAGATTTCAGCAGCTGATGACGGAGGTCAGGGGTCTTGGCTCCTTGCCGGGCTGTCAACTAAAAAAGGTGACTTGATGAAGAGTTGTGAGCGTGGGTGAGCCTGTTTTTTACATCTGAGGCTTAGTGGCAGAATCTTAAAATGTTAGGGTTAGGAGAGAGAGCCTTAAAAGCATCTCGGTTGGATCCGAACATTCTCGGGTTTGTTTTTTTTTTCCAGAAACACCAACCTCAGAGAAGAAAAGGACATAGTCAAGCTCACACCGTAACTTGTCAGCAGAAGCAGGCCTGGAACTCATTTTTCTTCTAGATGAGGCATTCCTGATTCAGATGATCAGTTTTGAGTGACGAGCAAGCAGCAGGTGGGACAGATGTGGTCACTAAGCAGGGCGCTGGCGCTGTGGGTCACTGAGCTTTAACCTTGACACACCATTAGCATCTTCACCTAGGTTGTCACCCTCTCCTGCCTGAAGGTCCTGTGGTCCCCAGGCCACAGCTTAGAGATAAACAGCTCTCTGCCGGGCTCTGGAATTGGAGATGAAATGGCCCCCAGGGAGCATCTGGTCCAGTCTCCTTAGCAAGGCAGGGTCCCCAATGCCTGTGTTGGGAGAGTTCCAACAGCCAGGGAGCTCCCCCAGGTTGCAGGTGGGTAGGTAGGCAGGCCCCAAGGAGGCAGAGGGTGGTGAGTGGGTGGGCGGGCGGGCAGGGGAGGTGTGGAGCTAGCCCAGATAAGCCGAGGAATGACCCTTCTGCCTCCAGTCAGCTCTGTTCCAGCGTCGTCTTCAGATAGGACTAAAGTCTGCCTCTGTGCGCTTCTGTCTGCTGAGTCCTGTCTGCTGAGTCCCATCTGCTCCTCCCGCAAACCTGGGTAGGAGGCGGCCCAGATCGCACTGTAAGTGAAACTGCCGAGTCAGGCTGGAGCCGCAATCCACACACAGGCCAGCCAAGCTCTCTCCTGCCAGGCCCGTGTGCAGAGCCCGCCAAAGAGAAAAATGTTACAACCGAATGACAGAAGAGCAAGGACAGCTCTGGGGGAACCTTGGATGGATTCCCTTAATACGTGCCCACATGGTTCTGTGCCTTGAGCAGAGAGCACAAGGGC
>CM053615.1:66404684-66433797 GCA_028646535.1 Procyon lotor
AAGATGAAATCAGAGAGGGAGACAAACCATAAGAGACTCTTAACCATAGGAAACAAACTGAGTGTTGCTGGAGGGGAGGGAGATAGGGGAATGGGGTAACTGGGTGATGGACATTAAGGAGGGCACGGGATGTGATGAGCACTGAGTGTTATATAAGACTAATGAATCACTGACTCTACCTCTGAAACAGATAATATAATATGTGTTAATTAATAGAATTTAAAATTTAAAAGAGAATTCTGTTTAAATCTAATAATTTCTTTTTAATTTCAGGTGTCATTAGTAGACGAAAGGAGTTCCCATATAGGGTACCATTAGATTTGGTCCCCAAAACAAAAGTCCAAAGGATTGTGAGTGTAAAAGGTAAAGTGACAAATGCCATTTTTATTTTTCGTTTCACTTTTTGCTTCAAACAACAATCAAATATCCTCATGATTATTCTGTTTCTCCTCTTCTCTACTCAGCAGCATGTACAAATCCACCTCTGGGGGAACCTTGCTCCTTCTACCACCTTCAAATCCCCAACCGCTTTTCTGACTGCTTTTTTCCATTGGCCTGATTTAAATGGAGATTCATTCTCCCATAATGAAGGGTGGGGGTTATCACTGACCCAAAGATTTCTCTAAAACTTCCCATGATCTTAGTGACCACTCTTGCTCCAGAGAAGGCTTTGTGACCTGTAAATGGCCCTACCAGAGTTACACTGCTCTGCTGAAATGCCAGTCCCAGAGCGGTTCTTTCCCCTCGGGTACATTTGCAGAGTGGCAGCTTCCGTGAGTTTCCTCTGGTCTCCAGCCTTTATAATTCAGTAATATGTCATCAAAACAATAGAATGTCCTGACTATATTTTATCTCAGATAAAGCCCTGGACTCACAGAATGTTAATATTAGGAGAAAAATTTTTAATCTTGTGCAATCCTGGTGTTGGCTATGTAAAAATTGGTTTGCTTAGTATCACACAGTGACTTTTGGACAGAACCCCCCACAGCACTCGCAGAACACTCACAGCCCAGGCGTTTTGCTTTGCTTTGTGGGAGCAATTGATTCAGGGTTTACAATGTCTAAAGCTGTCAGGTTGGACGATAACGAATTTGCCATGTCCTCTATTCGGTAATCTGCCTGCTATTTATACCGTCTTACCACCATATTCCAGTGGCATTTTTAAACCTGTTCTTGGTGTTTCTTTTAAATCCATATTCCTCACCAAATCTTTTTTGTCTCTCCCCAGCTAAGAAGTAATTCAACTGCCTAGATAAAAAGAAAAGAACTAGGGGGTCTGGGTGGCTCAGTCAGTTAAGTGACCAACTCTTGATTTCAGCTCAGGTCATGATCTCAGGGTCGTGAGATCAAGCCCCGAGTCAGGCTCTGCACTGGGTATGGAACCTGCTTAAGATTCTCTCTCGTCCTCTCCCCCACCCCCCACTCCCCCATTCTCGTTCTCACTTTCTCTCTCAAAAAAAGGTAAGAACAGGGATAGTTGCTTTCTCTATTTAAAATATACCATTACTCAGAAGTTGATAGAAATTGACTGTGTTTGTTTATTTGTTACAGGACTGCTTATAGGTGAGGTCATGTCTGCAGTTCTGAGTCAGGAAGGCATTGATATTCTTACCCACCTCCCCAAGGGGAATGCAGAAGCAGAACTGATGAGCATTGTCCCAGTATTCTATGTTTTTCACTACCTGGAAGCAGGGAATAATTGGGATATTTTTTCTACTAATTCATTAACTGAAAAACAGAACCTGAAGAAAAAACTAAAAGAAGGTAAAAAAAAAAATCTATTTTACATATTGTACATAAAAATGTTGTGACTTTTAAACTAATAGTGTAATTAAACTAAATATTTAAGGTTTTGTGAATTATACAAAAGCATAATCATAAAAGCATTTCTGCAAAAAGAAAATTGTGAGATAGACACAACTATATAAATAAATACTATTTTCTGTAGCATTTGGCTTAACTTACCAAAATGCCTGGATGAGAAACAAGACACCTGCATTCCAACCCCTACAGAGCACTTCCTTCCTTCTTGAATGAGCTCAGAGTGTTCTACTTGGTAATTCCCAATTCAAATAATTCATGATTGATATACTTCTTCTGAGAAGTTTAACGTTGGCCACAGAGCATATGCTTGTTGCCCAACACCAACACTAGCTTACAGGAGCTGGTAAGCACTCTGTGTAGAAATGAAGGTCAGCGAAGCACTCTGTTCTTTTTCTGGTGCCTCTTAGGCTTGGTGAGCATCATGTCCTACAGAAATGCTGACTACTCTTACAGCATGTGGAAGGGTGGAAGTGCTAGCACCTGGTAAGTAGAAGGTTTTGATTTGCATTTTCATAAAATAGTTGGCTAATTAACTAAAGAATCTTAATGGAAATTCCATTCATCCAGTTGCTCAGGCTGAAAGTTTAGTTATCCTTCATTGCCTTCTTTCTCTTACAAGTCACATTTCATCCAGCAAATACTTCTGGCTGTACCTTCAAAATGTGTCCTAAACTTGACTACTCCTTATCAACCCTACCCTGCCACCCCGGTCCAAGTCACTCCCGTTTCTTATCTGGATTATGGTACTAGCCTCCTCTGCTATTTCATCTTCAGCCCTTCCCCCCTCTTTGTCTATACTGAACACAGCAGCTGGAGTGATCCTGTTAAAACGTAAGTTAAATCACATCACTCAGAACCATTTGGGAGCTTCCCAACCTACCCAGGGTAAAAACCAAACTTACTATAAACCACAAGGCCCTACATGGTCCGGCTTCATCTCACCTCTCCAACTACATCCCCTACTATTCTCTTTCCTTCCACTCAAGCCCTACTGGCCTCTTCAATGTTCCTTGAACATACCAAGCATTCCACCTCAGGGCCTTTGCACTCACTGTTCCCTCTGTTGGAAATGCTCTTCAAGTATCAGTGGCTAGTACCCTTACCTCCCTCAGGTCTTTACCAAAAGGCACCTTCTCAATGAGGCCTCTAATAATCATTCTATCTAAAATTGCATCCCATTCCCATCCCAACATTTCATATCCTGCTTCCCAACTTTCCCTTTCTCCTTAAAATTTATCATTAATATTCTTACTTATCTCATTTGTTATCTGTCTTGCCACTGGAATGTAAGCTCCACGTGGGCAGTCTCAAGAATTCCTAGTGTCTGGTACACACCTGACACATAGCGGGTGCTCAATAAGTGCTTATCAGTGAAGCATAATAAATTCTTTATTTCTGATGACTTGAAGGCAAAACTGTCTGAATTCACTGAAAGTACACATGGCAATCAATTTCAAAAAAATTATCATGCGCTGACAAAATATGTAATGAAAACATCGTGTTCCAAGTGCTTTATAAATTCTACTGTATGAAACACTTTTAAGGATTTTACAATCTGAAATAATTGACTTTTAGATTATGCCCTGTAACTACTGAGAGTCCCAAGGATTTCATCCTTGACCCTCTTATTTGCTGTAGTCTCTCCTTGTGCAAACTCATCTTTGCCCATGATTTCCATAATTTCTACACAGTTGATTCCCTAATTGATGTTTCAAGGCCTAACTTCTTTCCTAAGCTCCAGATCCACATTTCTAGGGATCTGGGAGCTAAAGGCCCTTCAAACAATCCATGCCAAATTCAGTTTTTTGTTTTGGTTTCCTTAATCTGTGAGCAGCAATACTCTATACAAGTTTGAATCATCCCTTTCCTTTTGGCTCTTTATCCAATCAGTTATCAAGTCCACAGATTGTACCTTAGAAGTTGATCTAACCATGTGTGGGCGGCACATTTTAAAAGACATGTAGACCCCTGGGGCATGCCAACCAGGATGCCTGGAGTGGTAGGGGTTAGAAACAAGCCCAGCAACAGCTGGGAACTAAATTCTTAGAGGACAAAATACACCCTCTCCCCAAGATGATGCAGAAGCCTCTCAGTAAATACCTGGGGCCTCTTGAGAGTTCTGGGCAAGACTGAATGGGTGGTGTTCAGCCAGAAATCCAGAAATATTTGGGTACTGTCCTAGGCCCAACTCCACAAGTTCCTTGAGAGAAATATACCCAGAATAAAATGGTGACTATCTGAATACTTTCAAAATATTTTTTTGGGAAATTCAAAAAATAATACATAATTCATTTTATTTTTAAAGATTTTATTTATTGATTTGAGAGAGTGCAAGTGAGCACAAGCAGAGGGGAGGGTCAGAGAGAAAGGGAGAAGGAGGCTCTCCACTGAGCAGGGAAACCAGTGTGGGGCTCGATCCCAGGACCTGGGGACCATGACTGGAGACGAAGACAGACATTTAACTGACTGAGCCACCCAGGTGGCCCAATATATCGTTCATTTTAGAAAGGAAAATGAAAATAAAATATTTTAGGTGAGAGGGAGAGTCAAGTGGTCTTCCTCTCAGAAGTGAAGTTCTGAAGGGTGGGCAGCTCTGGACCCTCAGAGAGTGAGGGAACGGGAGCCGAGGAGTGGCAGTCGGATAAAGAGGCATTGTGGGCTTATCAATTAGATAATCTTGGACCTTCCTCGAGAGATATTGATAGCGACTGAAATTGCTTCAGAAAGCAAAAAAACAAAAACAAGAAAACCCCAGTAACCATGATGGTTAAAGCTGCCCTGTGAGGTAGTGAGTTCTGAGTCAATGGCATGGCTCAAGAGGAAGTGGGGTAAACACCCCTGTGAATGTTGGGGAAGGAAATTCAGGCCTCAGACAGGACTTTAGATTAGACAGCTTGTACACATTATAAGATTTTACTCTTCCAGGTCTCCTGTTCATATGCCAGTGCCCTGACTCAAAACTATTTGCTTCACCACTATTGTCTTTAATTTTAGAGTAATTAATCATCAGGCATCAATTTTTAGTCTGTGTGCTGGTTAGCAATGCTGCAATCACAAAAGACTTAGTGTTCACATTTGTTGACTGAACATTTTTGGAGATCTTCCTAAAATCTTCTCTTCCCTTGTAAAATGGTGACAACATACTTTAGAATTGTGTGATTTAAAATATTTTTTTTTAAGATTTTATTTATTTGACAGAGAGAAACACAGCGAGAGAGGGAGCACAAGCAGAGGGAATGGTAGCGGGAGAAGCAGGCTTCCTGCCGAGCAGGGAGCCTGATGCGGGGCTCGATCCCAGGACCCTGGGATCATGACCTGAGCCGAAGGCAGACGCTTAACGACTGAGCCACCCAGGCGCCCCTAAAATATTATTTTCTTTTAAAGAATAAATACCATTTTAACTAAAACACACATGAATTGAAAGCCAAAGGGATTGAACATCTAAATATTAACTATTTGATTTTGTCTTAAAGGTTAACAGCTTTTGTTTTAAGAGTACTTGGACAAGTAAATAAATACATAAATCAGAATCAAAATTCAATTTGTAATAGTTTATTGTGGCTGCTGCAGAATAGTCAGCTAGAAAATGGATCTTTCAAGGAAAATTCCCAGTATCAACCAATAAAATTACAGGTAAGGAAACCAAATATATAGATTAGCAAAAGTTTTATTTACAAGTCTAAGTTTTATTCTCATCCTATTTTAGAAGTTTGAAGAAGAGAAAATATATGTATCCCTTTAAGAAAGTCCTGTTGTGTACACGGAAAGAATATGAAAGTTCTTCTTGCACAGCTCTTCACGCAATTCAGTATAGGTCAGATGAGTGATGTCTTTGACATCTCTTGTGTAACAGGCACTGGTGGTCTACAGGGTGTAAGTGCTAGAGATCTCAGAACAGGTATAATGTACTCATCTGTCTACATACCCTTGGTATAGACTCCATACCTGAAATTCAGAGCCTTCTTCCACATCAGGGCTGCAAGGTGTTGTCATGAAAGATGGGACCCTATTTATACCCTGTTAGTAAGAGAGATTGGGGTCAGTTTTATTAAACTGTGCAACAAGTGTTGTATAGGCTAGAATCTACTTATAAACTTGAATTACAAAGTGATTATAGTATCTCTCCAAGATACCAGTACAGTATCTTCTACTCCCTTCTACTCCTTAGAATGTTTCTTTAAAATTCAATAGTGTTTTTTGTTTGGTTGGTTGTTTTATTTGTTTTGTTTCAGGGTTTTTTTTTTTTGGTTTTATTTTGTTTTGGGTTTTTGTTTTTGTTTTTGTTTTGCCTGCCCTAGTCTAATCCCTTTCTGGCATGATATCAGGCATAAATGGCTCCCTGGGTAACAGGGAACACATATGTCCCTCTGTTGCACCAATAGCAGACTAGGACTCCCACAAGAAACGGAGGGCAACTGACATCATCCAGGTGCTACTTGGAGAATAAAATACTACAACAATTTTTTTCTTAAGATTCCCACGTATCCATCCACACATCTGTCTATATTTATTCAACAACCATTCACTGAGCACCTAATAAATGCAAGGGTGTATTTTGAACACAATCAGGGAGTAACTATGGGAAGGATAGACTGCCACAAAGCTCACACACTGGTACAGAAAGTGGGCTACACATACTGACAACTCTAATCTACACATAATTGTGTGTGTTCATTTATGTATACAAGAAATACTTACTGAATGTGTACTAAATGCTACAGAATGAACAAAACCAACTGTGGTCACTGAGGCTGTAGAGCTTATGATCTAGCATACTAGTCAGATGTCAGTAAGTAATTTCAAGTGTTCCATACATGTTAGGAAAAGGGAAATAACAGTTTCATTGAAAGCAGGGACTCTAATCTCATATGGGAGAATTGGAAAAAATGAGTTGGCCAGGATCCTGGAAGCTAGGTAGGAGGAAGGCAGGAAGAGTGTTCCAAGTGATGCAAAGAGTGTGCCTGGCATTTTGAAGTGGGGGGGGTGGGTTTCATGCAAATAACTGGGGTCAAAAGAGTGAGGGGGTGAGTGGCATGAAATTAAGCTAGAGAGGTAAGTAGAGGACACTTTGGAAGATTGTATAAGCATTACACTGGAATGTGACTGCCCTAAGAGGAAATAATACTGGAGAACAAAGTCTGAATAGTGCTTCAGAGAGGAGGTGTATTTTAACAGGGTTTTGAAAGAAGGGGAGAATTTGTGGTGAAGAGGTATGAAGTGGAACTTCAGTGTGGGGAGGCAAGGGAGAGAAAGGCATGTGAAGGTATGCAAGTGGGGAAGATCGAGATCTTCCTGAGAAATGGCAGGCAGTCCAACTGGAATGCATGAAGGGAAAGGGGGAGATTAGAACCAGGTCATTTCACTTCAAGGACATCGTTTCACTCTCCTTTTAAAACATTGCTTATTTTTAGGGTACCTTGCCTATTGAAGCCCAAGAGAATGCCTTATATCTTACAGCCTTTACAGTGATTGGAATTAGAAAAACTTTTGATGTATGCCCCACAGTGGTAAGTAAGAGAGTACTTCCTCTAACACCGATCATCTGTTTCTGTACCATTTAGTGGGAGGGGCCGCCTCCCACTAAAGCTAAGTAACGTTAGCTCCAAAATCAAAATATTTCAGAATTATGATAGATATTAGGCACCTCTGGTCCAACCTACTTGCTGACAGTTGCAAAAACTGAGACCTATGGGTAACGTGGGTTTAATTGTCCAGTGTCACAGGCTACTAAACTATGGAGCGGACACTAGAACCAGTAACTTGTGACTGAGGAGAAAATGATGTGGTGTCCCTAGCTTCCTTCCAGTGTCTCTGGTAATATTATAATGTGCATATGACTGTTATCCTACGGTGGAGGCATTTTATATCATGGAACTACTAAGAACACATGATAGTATGTTTGCTTCTTTGAGCTGTGCCGTTTCACTTGCTTGGAAGTTGAGGGGAAGAAGGAGAAGATTCACCTGAGTGAGTCAACGTGGAAGACTCCAAAGAGTAGCAGAGATGCTTCCCTGGTCTGGGAAGAGACAGTTCCTGCACTGAGGTCAAACACGCCCACCGACAAATCAAAAGCAAATTAGACAATGTCCTTCAAACCAGCCTGCAGAACAGACATGGAAAATCCCAAAGGGGGTTTGCAGGACTTCATCCACAAAACAAAATAATGTCTTTAGTTTGTTTTAAGATAATTGTAATTTATACTTAATAAGACAAAATAATTAACAAGGGACAAGTTCCCAGGGCCCTGGAGGACCAGTCAACACCTAGTGGTACGTGAGCAAGAAACAGTGGAGCTGGAGGAGAGGAGCTGGATAAGCTGACTGCAGCAGTGCACTAGACTTTGTCCTCACACACTTATCCAAAATAAATACTTCAGTTGTCTCAGGACAAAGTAATAGAGACAATTTCCCCAGAAATTCTTAGGATCAAAAGGCACTCTGGCAGCTTGGTTCTTTTCCTTCTATTTATGGTTTTATTTAGTAAAATTCCTTTTGAAAATATGAGTCTGTCCCAGCTATGCCGGGGGGGGGGGGGGGGCGATGAGAAAGCTGTGTCTATGCTCTGCTTCTTCTTGCCAGAGACTACATCTGATATAGGAAACAGAAACTAAAGGGAAAAACCTCGACAAAGATGAGAACTGAGAGGCAAAAACTTGACCCAGTTTGGACAAGCACATTTTCCCTTCTGAGATTATCCTCTGCTCCTTCTCTCAGAGGGATTTGCTTCAGGGAGACACCATCCACTTCCATTATCTCATTATCAATAGTCATTTCTCATTCTGCTCTTCATCTTGCCTGCCCTGGGATGGTGACTACTGGGGGTAGTTCTCAATAGTTAATAGGTTGAGGCTTGATAAACCTAGATATCTTTTGTTCTTGT
Source organism: Procyon lotor (assembly GCA_028646535.1). Taxonomy (NCBI): domain Eukaryota; kingdom Metazoa; phylum Chordata; class Mammalia; order Carnivora; family Procyonidae; genus Procyon; species Procyon lotor. Next base: position 66,413,388 of record CM053615.1, read on the forward strand.
TTCCAGAAAATCAGCATGGCTCTCACTAAAGCTGATACCTTTCTGCTTGAAAATGCCCTCTCAGCCCAGAGCACCTTTACACTGGCCATTTCTGCTTATGCTCTTTCCCTGGGAGACAAAAGTCACCCACAGTTTCTTTCAATTGTCTCGGCCCTGAAGAAGAAGGCTTTTGTTAAAGGTATGATTTGTTTCATACATTTATTCGGCAAGTGTTTACTAAGCATATAGAATCTGATGATTCTGGGAAGGAAATTAGGGCTTGCAAAGTTGAGTAAGACATAATCTCTGTCCTAAAGGAACAAATCATCATAATACAATATAATAAGTGCTGTTATTCACTCATTCAGCGTATGTATCAAGTACCTCCTATATACCAGACACTGTTATAGATTCTAGAGGTAAAGAGACCAAAAGAAAAAAAAAATCCAGGTCCTCATAGAGCTTACATTCTAGTTATAGAGAGACAGACAAACATGGTAAGTAAAATATGCATATAGTGAATAGGTTAGTGATGACTGATATGAAGAAAAATGAAGCAGGGGAGGGAGACAGGGAGAAGAAGTAGGTTGTAATTTAAGCCTCCCTGAGAAGCTAGTACTTGAATTGAGACCTGACGGAGGTGAGGAAGCAAGCTGGGGCTATCTGAACGATCTTCCTGCTGGAGAAACAGCATGTGCATATGCCTGAGGCAGGAGGGTGCCTAGGGCTCCAAGAATGGCAAGGAGACCAGTATGGCTGGACAGGAGTGAGATGATGGGGCGACCAGGGAAGGAAAGGGTGAGGGAGTGAGGAGGATCATATACAGCCTTGGAAATCATCACAGGAGCTCCACAAGACTCCTATATACAGCTGTACAATATGCACAGCTCCCAACCAGGCCAGTGAATTGAGGCTGAAATCCAACCTGTGAATTCCCCTAGCCAGGCACCCTGGGTTGAGTCTGTTTCTGCCCAGACCAAGGGGTGCCTGTGTCTCATTTACATCCAGGTCCTGTGGGGGTCAGTGGAAGCCCAAACCTTTAACTTCTACTTCAAGTGAAAAGGGGAAGGCATTGGGGGACTTTTAGCAGAGAGGGGTATACTCATTGACAGTTTATTGCACTTTCCACTCTGGCTTATCCTGTATTGGGTTGGCCATATGTGTATTTCATTTTGAAAAATAAATATACCACTTCCTATGGGTCAGGAGTAAAGAAATAGAAAGAGGATAACAGTGATCACTGGCCAGTGTTCCTATACCAGCACGGACACCGTTGGACACTTCCGAGCCCTCTCCTGGCTGAGGTTTTCTAAAAGCTTAATAAATGTAACATGAAGTGTACCACTATGTACAAGATTTGATTTCTGTCATCATTTAAAAATGACTGAATCTTAAAAAATAAAATAAAAATAAAAATGACTGAACCTCAAAACCACTTGTACAGTGCTTTTAAAATAATGTAAAAGAAATGTCTTGGGTCTTAGAAGATAGGGATCATAAAATCATAGAATTTAAGAAGAAGTCTTAATAATTCAAATAATGTTTGCAATGAAAGTGTCTTCAAAAGCCAAATTTTTCATTCTGACTACAGCAAATCTGAGTCTCTGAGCGGGAGGGGAAACATTTTCCAAAGTCATGCAAATAACATAATTATGAATTGTAAACAGATACATCAAAATCTTGACTAATCTTCAAAAATGATTTCCAAATATGCCTTATCGTTTTTTTAAGATAGTCTATTTTTAAAAGGATGTAAAGTGACAGGTTTAAATTATTAGGACAATAAGAAATATAATTTAGAACCTAGTTTATGAAAAGTATTGCATATATGAAATTATCTTTAGTGCTTTACGTTGGGAAGAGATCATAAAAGAATGAACTAAGGCTTTGGGCATGATCTCATAATTTCTAGGACACAGATTTTTTTTTTTCAGTCAGGGAGAAAAGTTTCTAATTTATCTCATAGTGCCGATAATAACAGTAAGCCTTTCTCTGTGGATGGTGCCTTCTGGTGGACTAAAAGTTACATTTGGTATCTCATCTGAGTTTCACTGCAAGGAAAAAGGTACTACATGTACGTCAGGTATTAGAAAATTAGTCCCACAGGACTGAAAGAATCTGTCCAAATCAACATGGTCAGTTCCTAGTAGATTAGAGAGTAGAACCTGGGTGTACTAGTTACCAGTTTATTGCACTTCTCCCTCCATGACACTGTTCTTCCCAAGTACAGGTGGACCCTCCGTGATGACCCTTTCAAGTCAAGACAAACAGCTCTGTATTAAGGGAACTTATTTTGTCTTGGTCCCTTTGAGGAAGTTCTTCCTACAAATGAGTCAGAAACTTCTAGAACTCAAAAGGCCACTACCAGAAGAAACTTCTAGAAACCTGCTAGAATTAATGTCAAATTCACATTTCTAATTATATTAATGAATGTGTTTTGTTGATGTTCAGGTGATCCAGTCATTTATCGTTTTTGGAAAGACAATCTTCAACAAGACAGATCTGCACCTAACTCGGGTACAGCACATATGGTAGAAACCACTGCCTATGCTTTGCTCACCAGTCTGAGCTTGAAAGATTTAAATTATGTTAACCCAATCATCAAATGGCTATCTGAAGAGCAGAGGTACGGAGGTGGCTTTTATTCAACCCAGGTAATATTTCTCTGTCTTGTTTTATCCTCCTAGAGACATTTGTCCTGCCACCCACACCCCACCCACTATATGTTCCACACCCATTCTGACCTCCTTGCTTTTGTCCACCAAATGAGCATACCATAGATATGGATCAATGACTAGAATCAAAGGACCCTTAGAGATGATCTGGTTGATAGCCTTCTTAGAGAAAGAAGTCAGCCCCAGGAGGCTCATTCATGGAGTTAGTGGCAGAGCCAAAATCAAAACTCACATCTCCTAATTCTAAATCCAGTACTACCTTTATGATTCTTAATGATCATGAAGGGCTAGCAAGGTTATCCGCATCCATCACATCCTATAAAATGACCATATGGACAAAAGTACTGATATTCCCTCCCCCAAAATAAATAAAAAGTGAGAGAAATACTGATTTTATAATTTATTTTTTTCTGATTTTATAATTTATTTACCAATGTAAACTCATTTATGTATGTATGTTCTATGTTAGAACTATTAGGTAGTTGAAGAATATGCATCTGCATTCGAAGTTTAGCTCAAATACTGGCATCTTCCCTGTTCCTTGGATGTTTGGATGATGACAGAATGTGTTTGTATATGTTTACAAAATTTAGAGTTAGAGGGGTCCTTCAGGATTACTTTAGTGATTATCTAATCTGGGAAGGCAAATGGGTTTCATCTTAGAGATAGGTGTAAGCTTAGCAAGGAAGACTGTCCCATTGATGAGCATGCCGTGGACACGAGCAGACGGGGTAGCCACATATTTGATATCTCTGAGCTAGTCACATTTCCCAGTTTTATAGATGAGGACAATGAGACCTAGAAAAATATAGTTCATCCTTTTATTCCTTCGACAAATACTTGTTCAATAGCTACCATGGGTACCTACTAAACGTAATAGATGCCAAGAAAGATTTGCCTCCAGAAATCTTACATCACAGTGAGCAGAAGGAGGAAATTAAAACAGAATTATGGGGAGGGAGAGCTTATTTCTGGCCTCACTGTGGATTTATTTGAGGTGAGACTTAAGGATAAAATGGAGAGAGTATTCAAGGAGTTGGGGGCATTCTGCAAAGAGTGACCTGCCTAAGAGTGACGCGCTTGGGATGCGTGGAGAACCTGGACCTGAGGCCACACTTCCTTCCTCTCCCTGCTAACAGCAGCATCCTTACTGGGGAGGGAGAGACCTCCCTTTGGCCTCCACCTGGGGGCCCTTCACCAAGTTCACTCAGTCAGCTGGAGTTTCAGCACAAGTTAACACATCCCCACCCTTTCATAGGAAAGGGTATTTGTAAACACAGGGAATATATAAACGAGCTAACCCTATTTTTATGCCTTGCTGATTGTTGATAGGATACAATTAATGCCATCGAGAGCCTGACAGAATATTCACTCATGATTAAACAACTTCACTTGGACATGGATATCAATGTTTCTTATAAGCATAAAGGTGACATCTACCATTATAAGATGACAGAGAAGAGTTTCCTTGGGAGGTCAATAGAGGTAAATGAAGGACTTTCGATAATACTTTCTAACTAGATGGGGCCTTTAAAATCATGTGTTCCACTCTCATTTTACGAATATATCTATTTACTACAGAAAAATATACTGAGTACCTGCTATGTCCTGGGTACTGGGGACTCAAAGACAAAGTATATGAAGAAACTGTGTGCTCAGGGAGACAGTTGTTTTAATAGATAGTGAAAAATTAAGAGCCTCGACAGGGACATGGAAGGACAGAGCAGGGCCTCCTGACCCAAAGTGAGAAGTAGGAATTTGTCAAATGCATCCAGGTGTGCAGGTTAAATCTGGAAGGATCAGAATGACTTAGCCAGGTGAAGAAAAGGGAATAACATTCCAGACAGAGAGAACAGTATGCACAAAGATACAATGGTAGAGTGAGAAAAAACATGTCTGGGCATCCACCAATGGTTCCAGCTGGCCCCATCACACATGCAAACTGTGGCCTAGCTGGAGTTTGCCTTTAGGTCCTCCAACAACTTACCCCGTGTACCCTGCTGGACTTTTTTTTTTAAGTGAGCTCCATGCCCAATGTGGAGCCCAGTGTGGGGCTTGAACTCACGACCCTGGGATCAAAACCTGAGCTGAGATCAAAAGTTGGACGCTTAACCAGCTGAGCCACCCAGGCTCCCCTGGATTTTTTTTTAATGAAAACTTTGATGGCCTAGGAAAATTTCCCGCCAAAAAAGGACACATTGGAAAAACTAGTTTCTGTGTCAATTAGAGTAGCTGCCAGGAAACAGCTGCTAAGACACATTTTTCTAATTACCACATTTTAGATATTTTTAAGTCATGTTTCAATATACAAATAACTGGAAATAGTTTTTAACTGTCTATGTCCTCTATAAATCCATGTCTGGGAAAAGTAAATAAGCATGAGAAATAAAATTTAATGCAAAATTTACAAACTATTGACCCAGAGTAAAAAAAAAAAAATAGGTATGGGTATATAGATAGAGATATAGACATATTCCAACACTTAAAAATCCATACACCTCAAATAGAAATCTGCTTCCAAACTTCTTTGAAAAACCGTAGGATCTGGCAAGAAGGTGCTGGCAGCAGCAAGCATTCTTCGATCTGTCCCAGTTCCTGCCAGTCACAGGACGTGTATATGCACTTTGTCTGTACTTTGTGCTTGGGCCTCTGCAGGCACGGGTGCTTGTGGCCCCTGGGTTGGTAACGTGTCTCATAGATTTCACCAGAGACCGACACTCTGAGCCAACGGTCTAAGCTCTCATGAGGAGCTCTTGACCTGAACAGCACAGTAGACCCATCGGAGATAGCTGCAACTAATTCTTCTCTGCAGGGGTAATGCTGTAAGGGGCCTCTTGCCATTTTTAAATAATTTAAACCTTGGCCCATGATGATACTGTCTTTGTATAAAACCCAGGCTAGTAGTGTCGAGTTTGGAATTCTCTATGCCAGCATTTCCTGAAATGTGTTACAAAAAGAAGGTTTGGTGGTCAAGAAAGTGTGGGAAACTGTATTTAAATGAAGTTAAACAAGTTCTTTCATAGAGGATACCCAATCTTTACATATGTGACTAAACGTGGTGACCCTGGGGAAGAATGGCCAATGGAGGGGCATGGGGACAAGGGCAGGGCAACAGTGTTCGTTTCCCAAACTTATACGTCACTTAGGTTCATAGAACCCATTCCTCACGCAGCATCTTGATGTGCTGGCTTTTCAATAAATGCTGCTATTTTCCATCAGGGAGAAAAGGAAGTTGTCCTTTTTATGTACATTTACTAAAATTTAGAGAAAGGACTGATGACTTTTCGTGCACACCAAATCCCTTTTGCATTAGTGTGCTAAGTAAGGGAAGGGCAGGCTACAGACTCGGAGAGAGCAAAGAACCAACTCTTCGGGCCTCTTGCACAAAATGATCTCCCCCATGCTTTCCACAAATCAAGGGGCATTTGTGTAACAAGTTCCTTTGGAGAAGAGAATTCCATAACCCAGTTCATACCTTCACTCTCCTCCCAGAAAGATGGGAAGAAGACCGTCGTCAACACCTAAGGATTTGGCAGGTTTAAGTGAGGTGCTAAAGGGGTTGGGTAAGGTGCCAAGGCTTGCCAGAGACCAGTGGGAAGTGGAAGAGACAAGCCATCATGAGGCTCCGAAGGGAATTTACTCAGTTGGCAAAAGGAGATGAAGATCCAGTATTATCATAACCATATGTAAGTGAAGATGTACCCAAAAATGACTTCTGATATGTTGGTATCGCTGGCTTACTCAGGAGATCTCAGATATCGTATTTACATGTAAAACGGAAGGGGGAATTTCCAGCACTTTTCGTGTCTGTGTACAGGATCTTCACTGTCTTGTCCATTTAATCTCACAAGAGCTCTGAGAGAGGAAGCTGGCAGGTGTCCGCCCACTCTTTTCATTGTTCTGTCCTCCCTCACTATGGAATAAGAAAAGAAACCATGGTTTCTCATCCCCCTTACAGGTGCCTCTCAATGATGACCTCGTGGTCAGTACTGGATATGGCAATGGGCTGGCCACAGTGCATGTAAGTATTTCACCGAGAGCCAATTTCACACACAATGATGTGCCTGCTTGTACTAAGTAACATAAAAGAAAGTTAGGCACTTTGCCACAAAGTTACAGAAATCTAGGCTTGGGTAACCATGACTAAAGTAGGATTCATTTATTTTATTATTTTTAGCTACCTAGCTGTCCTCACAATTGCTTTTTGCAAATGGTTATGTTAATCCTTGTATGCATATAGTCTTTGTATTTGTGGAAATTATACATATCATTATACATATAGATACATAATTTTATGGTTCTCTATGTCAAGGTACATATGATGCATGTGTGTGGATACACACAGGTATATATCCATGTTTTCTATGGTTGGTAACATAGTCACACCTCGTTTATCCAGCTTTACTGCGGATTGATATATTAACCGAAACGGCTTAAGTTTCTTTTATTTTAGCTATAGACTGTGTGGACTTGTGTAGACAACTTAGAAAAACTTGTACTGCCAAATGGCTTAAATAAGATCAATTACATAGTCTAAGCATAATTTGACATTCTATTGATGATTCTAATTATGCTCTTATCTTTAGCAGGTTTATTCCTTCAAAGACTTTATAAGATTGAATGGTTGGGTTGGTGGGGGGGGGGGTGCGGGTGCTTATCCACTTCTCTGTCACTTCTAGTCACTGTCAACATACCTACCTCTGGTAGCACCCCTGCCCTTCCATGCACACCTATAATTTGTTGTTTGCCGTGGGTGGTTGGGGGCTGGGAGAAAACCATACTTCCTAGCCTTGTAGTGTTATGCATAAACTTATTGTACAGGTTCAAGGGTGAGAGGCTTAGGGACTTTCCTGTACAGTGAGGTGCTCAGATTTGACTGCGTGGAATTAGGCAAGATTTTGCCTGGCTAGGTGTCATTTTCTTCCCCCTACTTGGGCTTCTCGGCTATGTTTCAAATTGTGGGGTTTGCTGAAAGTCCAGCTATTGTGAAATGAGTCTTCCCTGCACCGAGTTTGCACTGGGTTATGGAAATGATACTTTAAGCATCCCATCTGCAACAAAACAGTACTGCCATAATGTCTTTCCCACTGCCCTGTTTTAAATAGAATATTCTTGTTCACTCGCCCCAATGCAGGTAACAACTGTGGTTCAAAAAACCAGCACCTCCGACGAAATTTGCAGCTTTCATTTGAAAATTGAAACCCAAGACATAGAAGGTAAAACAGCATGATTTACACTGTAATTTTGTGCCTTTTTTTCTTTTTTTCTACCTGTGGTCTTCATCTCCCTCTTCTGGTGGGTTGGTTCTCCCCTCCACTTCAAAAGCAAGTCCCCTTACATACTGTAGTCCTCCTCTAACCATGGCCCCAGGATCAGACTGTTTGCTCTCTTCTGCCCTGAGAGCTTCCATGTGTGGCTCAAAGACCTATCCCTGCAACCTTCTCCAAACATGTTACCTTAAATAACTCTTTCCTTATCTGAGATCTCAACAAATTCTTTGAGAGCAGAGAACTGTTATAATGATTAGTATTGTCAGTAGCCACGAATTTCCATTAAAATCACTAGAAGTGTCAATTTCCAAGTCAAAAATCATTTTTAACTGTGTTCAGAGACCTTTTCACTAATTATTCTGTTCTAACAGGTGCAAAGCAGCTAAAAATGATTTACTGTCACTTTTGTTTGCTTGTTTGTCATGTGTGCTAGCATCCAGCTACAGAGGCTATGGCGACACGGATTATAAGCGCATCATAGCCTGTGCCAGGTGAGCCTGTTTTCACAAAGGGGAGCGCAGACTTCAAGGTCTGAGTTGTGCCATAACATCATGTCTTTACATCTTCTTGAGTTTTAAGATGGCTAGAAGATGCAAAATTGTGCACTTTTAAAAATGCAAGACATAATGGGTGTTCCTAGGTAGCTACTTTGTGAAACCACTTTGTTTTTGCTCGTAAATAGTTTTCCCTCCAACTTTTGGCCTTCCTCTAATTCAAACACTATAGTATTATCTTTTTTCTATCTTCCAGAAAGGTGGAGAGGAGATAGAGTATTAGGAAAAGAAAAAGCAAAAGATTTTCTTATAAACAGCTCCTACTCTCCTACTTAGAAAAATCATTTTCACCCTGCAAAATCCCTAGCCCCTACCAGCCAGTGGTTATCAACTCAGGCTGCACATAGAAGTCAGCTGGTGGACTTTTAGAACTATCCAAAACTCTGGCCTCACCCCTAGAGGTTACTCTGATGGTAGCCAGCCTTGAGAACCACTGGTGCTGAACCCTCTGCAGACTAACTCCAGAGGTCTAAATTGGCCACTGTGGCATTTTCCTATTGCTGCTAGGTAACAATTTATCGAAAACTTAATGGTGAAAAAAACCCAAATTGATTATCTTATAATTCTGGAGGCCGTAAGTCCTAAAAATCAATGGGCTGCATTCCTCTTAGAGGCTCTAGGGGAGAATCTGCTTCCTTGCCTCTTCCAGATGATACAGGCTGCCAGCATTCCTTGGCGCATGGCCCTTCCTCCATGTGCAGAGCACACAGCACAGCATCTTCCAATCTCTCTCTGACTCTGACCCCTGTTTCCACCATCACATCTCCTCTGAGATGTGAGGAGGAGGCTTCTTTCCCTTATAAAGACCCTAATGATTACATTAGGCACATCCAAATAATCCAGAATAATCTCTTTATTGCAAGGTCTTTAATCACGCCTGCAAGTCCCTTATTCACAGGTTCAGGGGATTAGGACATGGACATCTTTGGGGGCCATTTTCTGCTTACCACAACCACCATCCTAAAATGCTTATAGAAGAGTAGATTTTGGGAAGGAACCTGGGTGGCTCAGTCGTTAAGCATCTGCCTTCAGCTCAGGTCATGATCCCAGGGTCCTGGGATCAAGCCCCAGGTTGGACTCCCTGCTCAGTGAGGTGTCTGCTTCTCCCTCTGCCTCTACCCCTCCCTCTGCTCCCCCTCCCCTCTCCTTTCCTTCCCCCTCTGCCCCTTCCCCTCCTCTGCTAGTGCTCTCCCTCCCTCTCTCTCTCTCTCTCTCAAATAAATAAATAAATAAATATATTTTTTAAAAAGCATAGGCTTTTGAAGTTATGTACACATACCTCAGTGATCACACAGAGTGAATCAGTGGTGGAGCCATGATTAGAACAGAGGCTTCTTTCCTCTTCCTCTCATTAGCCCTCAGTACCTCCTGTTGTGCTGTTTCCTTAACTCTTCATATTCTCAACAACTGATTTCTGTATTTGGTATTCTGCTGATTTTACATATAATGACACATGATGTCAAAGCACTTAGAAATTCCAGAGTTGTATAATAGATTAGAGCAGAAAAGGATTTGGGGGGATGATATAGTGATCCCAGAAGCTGAAACACAAAGAGGTGAGGTGACCTGCTGAGTTCTCACAGAGTTGGTGGCAGAGGCAGGGCCTCAAGTCCCAGACCTTGACACTCAGGTCAGGATCTAAAGCACCTCCTTTAGTCAGTAGTATAACCTGAGACCACTGACCTCACCGCCTCCTTCCCAGCCATTTTCCATCCTTGTCCGGTCTCTCTCTTTTCAGGATTCCTGCACTGGCCAGCCTGCTCACAATACCTCCTTCCGTCCTTGGCCAGTCTCTGCCCTCTGTTCCCTCTCAAACACCCTTCCTCATTCCCTCATGTCTTCCTGCTAAGGTTTCCCTTTCCCACCCTCCTAACTGCCATTTCTGTTCTGGGGTACCTCTCTTCTGGAGGAGAAGTCGTGATCACAGTTGTGTTTAAATTCCAAACACTGGTCACAGGGAGGTGTGAGCAGACTTGTTGTGGGCAGGGTCAGAATCACTGTGTGGGACCCCACAGTGGGTACAAAGGAGGGCTCTGATGGATCAGTGGGACCCCTGTGGGGTAGCCTCTGCCATGAAGTACTCAAGTGACCTGTGGCAAATCTGCTTGCTTCTCTGGGCCTCTTCTGTAATGCAGGGGTACTAAACCACCTGATCTCCAAATGTCTTTCAGTTCTTATGTCCCACAACTCTGCTATACGTAAAAAGGCCCTTATCAAAAACTCATTCATTTAAATTCATTGACAGGAGGCCTAATTCCAGATTGTTGATATACAAAAGAAAACAAATAGAGTCATAATACTGAATTTTCTATTTTTTGGCTTTTACCAATTGGGAACAGAATGTTCAAAAAAGCCAGGTGGAATATGCTTTGGCTCTGTGAAGCTGAAGTTAGGTTGGATAAAGTCCAAAAGTAACTGTAGTACTTATTCATGTGAAAAAAATCTTTGCCTTCAAATATTCTCTCTCCTGATTAAAAAAGTGCCAGCATACAGTTTCTGTATTCAGGGGGTCTCTTTCCTGTATTTAGCTTTTTATAACATCTCTGTTGTATCCATAAGAAAAGAAAAAGGGATTTCATTTCTCTCCTTCTCTCTGAAAAAAATGCCTTTAGGGGAGATTGCTGTCTTTGGCAGCAGGCAAAGGGCTTCTTGAAAGGAACGTTTCTGTTCCATGGTTGAAACTGTCACCATGGCAACCAGTCATCAAGGCTCTAGCAACTTTTCATAGACATTCTCCACTCAGGAGGCCCTTTTCCATTCTGTTGACAGAGTATTTGCATCTGTGAGCAAGAGTTCTCTGCTTCTGGTGATACTCACCCATCCAATTAGGGAGATGTCCAGATGTCATTTTGCAGTTCCACATTGTCTTATAGTCTGTTGTTAAGTGTTAATTTTGTGAAGAATGGGATTTTTGTAAATTTTGTAAATTTTTATAAACCAGAGATTTTATAATATCTGTAATTATTACATCCAAAACATCTAATAGTGTCTGCCCCAATAAGGTGTGATTGGGGGAAAGAGACCCCCTGCCGCCTCACTAACTCATATAAAACCTCCTATTTCACTAATACTCATTCCTTCAGGTGAGATCAGTTTACCTTCCCACTATGAAGCTATCTCCCCAGTTTCTTCCTTTAATCCCGACAGATTTTCCAGGCTCCACTGTCAAATGTCCAGCTACCTCTCAAGGATCTTGAGATGAAGTTGGAACCTGAAACTCAAGCTTTGCAGAACCACCCTCACTCTGCCCCCGTCCCAGTCTTCAGTCCCTGATCTATCACCTTGCCCCTTTCCAATCTCCCAATTCCACTTAATGGCAGCACCAACCTCTGCCACTCAAAACAAAGCCTTAGAATTATAAAGGTAAACTTGAAACACAAGTTTATACTTGTTCACAGTTTATTTTACAAACAAGAAGATGAGCACCAGAGAGGGAAAACAATTTGTGGAAATCTCTCAGCAGAACTAGGGTAAAACTCAATTTTCCTGATTCCCCAATTCAGTGGGGTTTTTTCCTCTCTTACCAGAAAAAAAACAAAACAAAACAAAACAAAAACACCAAATCTCCCATTTTATCCCCTTTGCCTTTTTCCTTAGCTTCCTCCCAAGCACAATTCTTAGACAGAGGATAGTCCTTAAAACATTTTTTTCAAATAAATTATCTATTGTGGAAAATTAAGAAAATATAGAAAAGCATGGATAAGAAAAGAGATAATCACTTATAATTTCACCATCCAGAGAGAGTAGTTGCTAATATTTTAGGGTATTTCCTTCAAGCCTTTTCATGAACATGCTTATTGAGTCTCTTTTGAATATAGAACAAATCTTCTCTTTCATGTGTGCTCCATTAGAAAAAGAACTAGAATGAGAATCAAAAGATTTATGTAGCTCTGAGGTGAACTAGTCATGTGACCTTGCACAAGTACCTTACTCTCATCCTCAGTTTCCTCAACTAGTTTGTTAAGAGCTTGGACTGAATGACCTCTACAGGTCTATCTAAAGTATTGGTCAAGGGGGCCTGGGTGGCTCAGTCGTTAAGCGTCTGCCTTCAGCTCAGGTCATGATCTCAGGGTCCTGAGATCGAGCCCTGCATCGGGCTCCCTGCTCACTGGGAAGACTGCTTTCCCTCTCCTACTCCCCCTGCTTGTGTTCCTGCTCTCGCGCTCTCTCTCTCTCTCTCTGTCAAATAAATAAATAAAATTAAAAAAAAAAAAAAAACAAAAATAAAGTGTTGATCAAGAGGTGCCTGGGTGGGACAGTTGGTTAAGTGTCTGACTCTTGGTTTCAGCTCAGGTCTTGATCTCAGGGTCATGACCTTAGGGTCGTGAGATAGAGCCCCACTTTGGGCTCCACACTCAGCACAGAGTCTGCTCGGAGTTCTCTCACTCCCTCTCCCTCTGCCCCTCCCACTCATCCTCACTCTTTCAATAAAGTATTGGTCAAGTGAGCAAAGATTTAGAAAAGATGACTCAAAGATCTCTTGCAACACTAACATTTAGAGGTTGCAATGCATGTATTATAGAGAGGCAAGTAAGGGTAGACCCAAATTAAAAATTAAAATCTACTAAGAAATACAGCCTTTTCTTAAGGAATCTTGTCCACTTATTTATTCCATTTCTGATCTCTCATTTATTTTAGCTACAAGCCCAGCAAAGAAGAATCATCATCTGGGTCTTCCCATGCAGTGATGGATATCTCTTTGCCTACTGGGATCAGTGCAAATGCAGAAGATTTAAGAGTTGTAAATGTTCTCTTTTACATATTATTATGGATGCTTGGTTTTCTTTACTAGATTCTTTTACAGATAAACCTATTTCCTTTCATTTTAATATACTTTATAATTTATTATATATGTAATTATACATATTATATATAATAAAATATATTTTAATATATCACTTTCATAGAATGACCTAGAATATTCTTTCCAAATCAACAATCTACCTAAGTTTTAATTTTTCAAAGTAAAATGGGCGCATATACTTGCATGGTCTGAACAAAATGTAAATGCATATGATTACATGTTCAGACTTTTTCAAGAGAAGGAGCTACTCTTCAACTTTTTTCATAGTGGATTACTTCCCTATGTCTAACATCCCAATATCAGGTGAATGCATTTAAACAAAAAGATCAACTTAAAAAAAGAAAAGATTGTGAAATTAAATCCAAGCTTTCTCTCTCCTCTCTTAGCTTGTAGAAGCGGTAGATCAGCTGCTAACTGATTACCAAATCAAAGATGGACATATTATTCTGCAACTGAATTCGGTAAGTTCCATCTCCCACCAGTCCCTATTTCCAATCATTATCAAAATTTGTGGGCTAAAATGCTGAGTCTCTTCTCTCCCATAATTTCCTCAAATCTTGAATTTGTCAGATTCCTACCAATGAGTTCCTTTGTGTTCGATTCCGGATATTTGAACTTTTTCAAGTTGGGTTTCTGAGTCCTGCTACTTTCATGGTGTATGAATACCACAGACCAGGTAATCAACTCTACTCTAAAATTTCTTCAGAGAACTAGTTTGTTTTCATTACAGTATTCATTGCATCTCTCCTTTTTGGGGAAGCTCACCTACCCCCTATTTCTTTAATCCTCCCAGAATCAACACAGTGTTGAGTGTATAACTTGTTTGATAAATGTTGAATCAATGAACCTACATTGATCACTCAGTTTTTTCTGGGAATACTAAGTAATCAGAGAGCTATTTGGTTCACAAGACCAACAGCTCCACTTTAGGCAGTTCTACTTATTTAAAAAAATTCTAAAAATGAACCAAACTCTCACACCCATTCATTCTAGTTTTATCTTCAAAAATCACGTGGAACATACTTGGCCCCACTTTCCCTATTCTTCTCCTAAACAATCACAGCTCTTTCAGCAGACTCTTGTGTAACATAATTTATTTCCTCTCATTCATGGAAGTATCAAGTATTTTAATTCTAAGAAATAATATTGAACAGTAAAATTTCAAGCACAGAAGGGGTAATCATTTTGAAGGAGAGTAGAGGGAGAGACAATTCACAGTTAACCTCGCTGCATCTAAGTTACAAAAAGAAGTTTGGGAATAAGTCATCTCCAAGACCCCATGGGAGAGACTCACTGATCCATAAATGTGTTGTGTGTTAATCAAGCCACATCTCCTAACTATGTTTTCATTGCCACAGATAAACGATGCACCATGTTTTATAGCCCATCCGATACCAGACTTCAACAAGTCTGCGAAGGAGTAACGTGCAAATGCGTAGAAGGTAAACTTCACGTAACATGTTCAGACTGCAGGCTTGTTTAAAGCAGTGCTCATAATTCAGGGCTAACCTGGCAGAAGCTCTTTGACAAACTCATTCCTCAGAAGTAGACATCTCAGCTGATTGAAAACTGATTCCTTGAATACTGGAAAGCTACTTTTCAACAACTTCTGAGCACCCTGCTAGTTTCTACTGTACAGAGACAGAGAAACACCAGTTAGATGATTGTTGGATATTAGAGGGATAACAGAATGTAAAATTCTTACTTTTCCCCTGGTCTTTCTAATGTAATAGGACCACAGCTTAAGAAAACAGTCTCAGAACTGAGCCACTAGCCCTATTCTTTTTCCTTTTCCTTAACATTTAGTGACATCTCTGTTTATTGTCCAGTTCCCTTAAGTCTTCCGTAAATCCAAGGCAGCGTTCTTGGACAAGGAAAAGACCCAGAACTCAATAATAATCAACTGACTCCATGAGGGTCTGGGTTGGTTTGGGGTTTATTTTGTTTTTCAAAATACTTGATATCTATACTAGGTACTTATTGTACCATTTTATAGCTCTAAATCAGTCCAGTTATCGTTTCAGTTCCTTCAAGGGACTTTTAATTATACTCAAAATGGGAAAATTTCCTCCTTTCCTTAATGAAAGCATATACATTTCAAAAGAACTGAATGTAGAGTGACTACCTATCCTAAGCCTCATGTCCCAAATTTTGTTTTTGTTTATTTCATTTTGGTTTTGCTTTTTATAATGTTTCACTTTATGGAAGAGGAAAAAAATGGTACCTGTAAGATTATAATGGATTGTCAGGGTTGTAAAAACTGTGTTTACTGCCAAAGGAAGTGTCTGCCTCTTTATGTTAACCTAACTTTGACCATTTTTCACAAAATCCAGCTGACTGTGGACAAATGCAAGCAGAATTAGATATGACAATCTCTGCAGATACTAGAAAAGAAACAGCATGTAAACCAGACATTGCCTATGGTAAGTTCAAAGTTTCTATATAGAGTTCCATTAAACATAGTTTTATGAATACATGATCCGTTAGAGAGATCAACAACTTTTCCTAGTGACTATTTAGATACTACATTCCATATTCCCTTGAAGGAAAGAGTCGATTTTCAGCATTAACATGCAAGATTATCCTTCAGCAAAGAAATAGGACTTTCATTTAAAACAACAGGAGTGGTATCCACACCTAGCTGAGACACTTTGCTCCACTAGATCCCATCCAATTAAACACAGAGAACTTTTGAGAAGCCATGAAGGTATAAGATTTCACTATTCTTCCAGTCAGTTGAGCAGAGGCAGAGACAAAGGTGGTTTGGGGGCTTAGAATTTTTTTGCAAACTCCCTTCAAAGACAAGGTAAAAATATCGATACTAACTCATTTTAAATATAGACAGAATTGCAGTCTTCCACTTCAAAACCCAGAAGCATCTCTTTCTGGTTGTCCAGAGCTCAGAGCTATGTCAAATGCCCAGGAAGGTTGTGGTCTTCTCTAAGTTCAGAGAATTAGCTCCTCTGTGTGTGTGTGTGTGTGTGTGTGTGTGTGTGTGTGTGTGTAAGTTCCTTATATATATATATATTGGATACTGACCTTTTTTTTGCCTTTCTTTTTTTTATAATTTAAATTCAATTAGCCAACTTATTGTACATTATTGGTTTCAGATGTAGTGCTCAATAATTTGTCAGTTTCATTATAACACCCAGTGCTTATCACATCATGTGCCCTCCTTAATGCCCATCATGCAATGACCTCATCCCCCCACACCCCTCTCCTCCAGCAGCCCTGTTTGTTTCCTAGAGTTAAGAGTCTCTCATGGTCTTTCTCCTTCTCTGATGACTTCCCATTCTGTTTTCCCTCCCTTCCCCTATGATCCTCTGCCCTGCTTCTTATGTTCCCCATATGAGTGAAACCATATCATAATTGGTTTCTAATGTTTATTTCTGGCTTCTTTTTTTTTTTTTTTTTTTTTTGAGAGGGAGAGAAAGCACATTTTACACTATCTCAAAACTGTGTGTGTGTGTGTGTGTGTGTGTGTGTGAAGGTAGGATATCATGTAAGTACAGTTAATTCAGCACTGTGTGTTTACTGACTGCTTTCTTATATGTTTTCTCATTGGGGTCCCATAAGACCTCTTTGAGGTAACAGAGGATTTTCTGTATTTTTGCCAGTGAATAAACTGAGTTTTAGGGAGATCAAATAATTCGTTCAGAGTCAGGAATTAAGTAGTAAAACTAGGATGCATCCTGGTCTCCAGTGTTATTTCCATATTACACTGATCTCGCTTACTGGAAATACAGCCATCAGAGTAAATTGGGCATGGTTTATAGTCTTTCTTTCCATAGAATTCATCTTGACTTTTTAAAAAAGATTTTACTTATTCATTTGAGAGGGAGAGAGTGAGCAAAAGAGAGAGCATGAGTGGGGACAGGGTTGGTTGTGGGAGCCGCAGAGGCAGAGGGAGAAGCCAACTCCCTACTGAAAGGGAGCCCGATGTCAATGTCGGGTTTGATCCTAGGACGCTGAGATCGTGACCTGAGCCAGAGGCTGATGCTTACCTGACAGAGCCACCCAGGCATCCCAATTCAGGATATTTTAAAATCTGTTTTAAGCTACTAATTCACTTGGCCTTTGGTGCTGGCACAGTGAACTCATTCATTCATGTAGCTAGCTGGAATCTCAAAAATGGGCAAACCTTTTAGGTCATTCACTTCAACCCTATCAAAAGCAAAAATGAGAGGATATTTTCTTAGGCTACATGGAAGGGACAGGTCCCGTCAAGCTGTTTATTCTAAACCTGAGATCAAATACTATGGATTAAAGATCTATGCCTGAATGAAGAGAAAACAGGATAAAGAATGTCTTGTGTCAGATAGCTGCCAATCCCAGCAAAGAGCAGTCAGAAGACAGAATCCTATCAAAATCCAAAGATCAGAGCCATTGGAGGTATCCAGGGAATCAAGGCAAAGGAACAGGAGGCCCACAGGGCAGACCTGCATGATAAAGGCCCCTCTGTGGGCAAATGGAAAAGGAGAGGGCTCTTCCATGTTCCCCAGGGGCATGACCCCACTAATCTTAAAGGATCAAAATCTGAACTTTACTTCTAACAAAGACGTATTTTGTTTGTTTAGTGTGCTCTTGTCTTTTAATTTAATTCTGCTCTTATCCTAATCAGCCTGTTCTATAACAATGGCTAGGGCTAATGATTCTTAGCAGAATGAATCATTAGTCCTGATCAGCAGAATCAGATCAAGAGATTTAGGAAGGCTTTTTGGAAGAAATGAGATTTACCTCAGGGAGCCCGTAAGAGCTTGCATGCTTTCATTTCTCATTTGACAAACTCTGGCTTCTACTGGACATGGCATTAGTGATAGTAAGCATTAATTCTTGTGTTATTTCTTCTACCAGCTTATAAAGTTCGTCTCACATCTATCACTGAAGAAAATGTCTTTATTAAGTATACCGCAACCCTCTTGGATATCTACAAAGCTGGTGAGAACTCATTCATTCATTCTTTCACTCAACAAATATTTAGTACTTACAGTGTGCCATTAATGAGACATCGTATTGATAGACTAGGCATTATATTAGACCCAGAAAATACAACTTGAATAACACAGCCACAGTTCTTACCTTCATAACATTTATATTCTATTCGAGGAGACACGTTTAAGAAAGAAAGAAAGAAAGAAAGAAAAGAAAGAAAGAAAGAAGGAAGGAAGGAAGGAAGGAAGGAAGGAAGGAAGGAAGGAAGGAAGGAAGGAAGGAAAGAAAAGAAAAAGAAAGAAAGAAAGAAAGAAAGAAAGAAAGAAAGAAAGAAAGAAAGAAAGAAAGAAAGAAAGGAAGGAAGGAAGGAAGGAAGGAAGGAAAGAAAGAAAGAAAGAAAGAAAGAAAGAAAGAAAGAAAGAAAGAAAGAAAGAAAGAAAGAACGAACGAACAATTCTAAATCATAACAAGTACTATATTTGAGACATGTAATTAATGTGGGAAACTCCTTCAGTGTGATAACAGATGGCATCTTTTGGGGGTGACGTTAGGAGCTAGGCATTCTTAAAGGGGTGGGGTGAAGAGGGAACCAACTATGCAACCACCCTGAGGCAGCGAGTAACCTGGCACCGTCAGGGAGCTGAAGATCCCCAGTGTCAGAGGCAGGGAGAGACTACTTCGAGGTGCAGCTGTGAGGTAGGCCGGAGCTGGGTCATACAGGGATTTATCGCGCATGACAAGAAATTTGGATTTTATTCTAGAAGTCCAAAGGGGAACGAACAAAAGGTTTGAGGTAGGCAAACAAGATGATTTGATTTATGGTTTTAAAAGATCATTCTGGCTTCTTTTGTGGGAGGTATTAAGAGTAGAAACAAGGAAACCAGTTAAGAGCCGTCTATGAAGTGCAAAGCTGTGGGTTAGATGTCATGTGAGGATAAATGAGACTTTTAATAACCAATACAATAAAATGAATTCACATGTTAAAAAAACCATATAAAACATTTAAAAATATGTTCCCTTTTATTCTCTAATTAAACTAAGCTAAATAAAACTGCTTGTCAAATTATATAAATTGTCACACAAATGATTCATTAAATCATTCTAATAATTCCAAATAAGTTTTTTATTTTTAGAAATTGTCAGTCTTATTTTGCTTGACTCACTACAGGATTGCCCCTGTCAGAGCTTTGATTTGATAATAAGGAACCACATCAAACTTCCAATTACATCTTTATTGAATTGATAGTCTTTTCTTTTTCGTAAGATTTTTTTTTATTTATTTATTTGACAGAGAGAGAGATCACAAGTAGGCAGAGAGGCAGGCAGAGAGAGAGGGGGAAGTAGGCTCCCCGCTGAGCAGAAAGCCTGACGCAGGGCTCAATCATGACCTGAGCTGAAGGCAGAAGCTTAACCCACTGACCCACACAGGCGCCCCTTGAATTGATAGTCTTTACACAACCTATAATCTCAATAAGTAGTATCTCCTAAAAGCAACAGTATTGTTTATGGTCCCGAAGTCTCTCTTGGCTTCTGCTAAATTGGTAGCAATTGCATTCAAAATGTTTCTAGTCCTTCAGACACTGTATGACATTTTTATGTATTCAGTGTATCTCTATTTTCAGCTAAATCATGACAACAATTTATTAAATTTTTGAAATTTGAAATTTATCGAATAGTTTCCCTAATTTTCTTAATTTTTGTTTTTAAAGATTTTTATTTATTTGACAGAGAGAAACACAGCGAGAGAGGGAACACAAGCAGAGGGAATGGTAGCGGGAGAAGCAGGCTTCCTGCCGAGCAGGGAGCCCGATGCGGGGCTCGATTCCAGGACCCCGGGATCATGACCTGAGCTGAAGGCAGATGCTTAACGACTGAGCCACCCAGGCACCCCCCTAATTTTCTTAATTTTTATTCCCCTTCAGCCTTGAGAGTTTTACAAACATCATAGACAAAGTTTTAGGATTCACAATTTTTTAAAAAACTTTTTTTTTTTTTTTATTAACATATAATGTATTATTTGCCCCAGGGTACATGTCTGTGAATCTTTGGGCTTACACATCTCACAGCACTTAATAGCACATACCCTCCCCATTGTCCACAACCCAGCCACCCTATCCCTACCCCACCACCCCGCCCCCCCCCGGCCACCCTTAGTTCATTTCTTGAGTCTAGGAGTCTCTTATGGTTTGTCTCCCT
>CM053615.1:66434297-66460684 GCA_028646535.1 Procyon lotor
TAGGCAGAGAGGCAGGCAGAGAGAGAGAGGGAAGCAGGTTCCCCACTGAGCAGAGAGCCTGATGCGGGGCTCGATCCCAGGACCCTGAGATCATGACCTGAGCCGAAAGCAGAGGCCTTAACCCACTGAGCCACCCAGGTGCCCCAATTTTTTAAAAAACTTAAAAGTTCATCCTATTTTTTACTTTTGCCATTAAAACAAAAGCATTTTCATTAATTAGCTTTTCCCTTAAGTGGTTTTATTTTGTTTTATATCAAATTTATAATAATTTTTGATTTTGTTAAAAGCTCTCACTCCACTTTCATAGTTTCCTTTATTTTTATACAATTTCACTATTCATTCTCTAATCTGTGACCTTATTAAAGTTGAAATATATTTTCTTGAACATCTGAAGCTAGTATTGACATAATTGCTAGACTATCATGAGCAAGTCACCAAAAAGCATATCTATCCACTTTCTAAATATTTGTTCCTGTCTCACAGTATCTATCAAAGCGAACCAATCAGGCTTGACATGATTTCCAAACTGTTTTTGTGATTCTAGCACTACCATCTGCCTGCCAAAATCCCAATATTATTTTCCAATTTTCATTATAGAAATGTTTTCATTATTGCAATTTTAAAAGTTTTCCTATTATTACTTACTTCTGCTTAGATATGCAGTAGTAAACACTAAGCTTAAAGTGAGATTTTATTTGGGTCCTTTCTTTGTAGTGTCCAGAGACACTTGACACCTGCTTGATAGATAATTCAGTCAATGCCAAATTGAATAGCTGGGAACTTCAGAATTTTTGCTAAAACCTGGCTCTTCCTTGGCAATCTGTTTGCACCAATAAGGTGTTCAGATAAGTATTCCTCGTTGACTCCTTTTCTCTCCAACAGTTTGATATGTTGTTCAGTTATTCTTTCTAGTACCTTGAAATCAACAAAACCCACTGAGCGGTCTTCAAAGTCCCCAATTTTTTATTTTACTTTATTTTAAACACTTTTTATATTAGTTGATTTTCTCAATAATGACTGAAATTTTATCACCTTATTTATAATTTCCAAAAAGTCATGTTCTCATTTCACTAGGTATAAATTTTATAATAAGTAGGACCATAAATCTAAATTGCAACTTTATGTTTATACTGATTTTCTTCTGTCAAGTGTTTCAAGTATGAAAATGCTTCATCATTTTTAGCCATAGACTAGAGTTAGGTTCTAATAATACTTTCCAAATCCTTATTTGCTTGATCGAAACTCTGATAAAAATGTGTTTCTGGTTTTTTTTATTATTTCAAATGTTTTACTATATGAAACTGATTTGTGATGTTATTCTATTTTTTTTCTCATTGATGATCACAAATTTTCTTTATCTGAACCACAATTGTCATTCTGATGAGAATAAATGTTTAGCACGCTGATCTTTTCACAGTCTAACTTTTGAGTCCCATTTGCATCCAGAGTTTCACATTATAAGGAAGAATAAACCATTCCTATTTTTACTGAAATAATCAAGTGCTCTTCATTCCAGAAATACAAATTATTTGTCTTATTTTGTACCAATTCTTGCATAGTATCAGAAGACATCCCAGGCCGTTCTGAATGTTGTACAGTATGAGACGATTCCCAAGCTGTAGTTCTTTATCAATGTCATTTCTTCTTTGTTCCCTGTTCGTTCAGAAGATTCATGTTTATGACATTTAAAAGGAAATGTTAAGAAATGTTTGCATACTTTATTATCTCTTCATTCTGGGTGTTTATTTTTTAATATATATAAATTTTAAACATATAAATATCAGAACACCACATATTTGCCACTTACCCAAAAATTGCTGCACGCAAACAGTAAGCCAAACTAAAAACAAAACTATTTAGAATAGAGGGCAACCAGGCAGTTCAAGGATAATAATAAACTGGTGTTTCCTTTAAACACCATAGGGTGCTCTGAGTGAAGATATAAATGGAAAAAAGATCAGTGATAGTGGAAGAGGAGGTTAATTAACTATTCCCTCTTCTGAATATGCTTGAGATGTCTTATAACAAAAGGCTTTTAAAAATAATGATAAGGCCCCAGCAGCCACACTCCTTACCACGACAGGGGCTGAACTGGTAAACAGTGCTGGGAATACTGCTGAGATACTGCTGCCAGGGCAAGTCATGTCCTAATGGTCATCAGGAAAGCGTAAGAAAATCAGCTGGAACTGAGGTGTGCACGCTCGTTAAATATCACTAATTAAAGTTTGCCGTATATGCGGTTACTATGAAGCATATGTCCAGAAGTTTTTCAGGATTTAATAATTAGGCTCACTCTGTCAGAGTTAAGTAACTGATCATCAGTCCTGAATCTATAGCAATGAATCAGATCTAGTCCCTGCCTCAAGAAGTTTCCAGCCTAGCTGAAGGCAGATACATGGAATGAAACATTGTGATAGAAATTCAAGTATAAGGGGAGTGAGGGAGAGGCAGAGAGATATTTATGACAAAGAACATCCAGGAGTGTTTACCGGATACCTCGAGAATTGAAGGTGTGTTTTCAGATGGGTAGAAATGCAACAGGACAGCATAAGAAGGAATGCATTCTAGGTAAGGGAGACACTTTCTTGACTACTCTTGAGTTCTTTGGGAATCCTAAAGTTATCCTCCCAAGTCTTTCCTATGTCTTGTACTTCTCTACAAAGTTATTCATTGCCAGCTACCAAGTACTTTTTTATTTTACTATGTAACAATTGGGGATTAATGTTGTTCAACCATAGAGAAGTTCTTTTAATTCCTGGTTCTACAGGAGTAATAGAAGCACTTACATAGTGCTTGCTGTGGTATAAGCACTTCTCATGTATTCACAACAGTTCCAAGAAGGTGGGTTTTATTGTCATTCCCGATTTTCCAGATGATGGGTCTGAGCCTCATTTGTCCAGGGCCACACAGCTAGCAAATGGCAGAGAGCCTGATTCCAAAGTCTTAACCATATGGACATTGTCACTTTCCAGTAGACACTCGATATAAGTTTATACTCATTAATAACTAGCCATGAGGAACTGGAATTGTTAAGAGTCTATACTCGTGACATCGTAACACGAATGTGATAATCTTACTTGTGTACCTCTCAGGTGAAGCTGTTGCCGAGAAAGACTCCGAAATCACCTTCATTAAAAAGGCCACATGTACTAACGCTGACCTGGAAAAAGAAAGACAGTATTTAATTATGGGTAAAGAAGCCCTCCAGATAAAATACAATTTCAGTTTCAAGTAAGTCATTTTGGAGTCTTTGATCTTTCCTTCAAAACTAGGTGTCATTTATTCTTAGCTACACGTTTCTTTATGTGCCCTGCTGTTAACCAACAAACCATTAGGAGCATAAATGCAGTAATGTGAATTTACACTTGATCTTAGCCATAAGACCAAAAATCAGTGAAACAATTAAAACGAAGAACCACAAAACCATGAGGGCAACTGAGCACTCACTGACGGATAAACCAACTGAGGACCTGGATCTGAGGGTGCCTCTGAAGGCGCTCACCCAACCCCCTCGATACCATATCTGCCCCCCTCAATAAGGTCTCAGACTCAGACAAAGAAATGTTTAAATCTGTCTCTTATTGTCTCTTTTTAAAAATAGATCTTGAAACAGATACTGTTCCTGCCTTTAATCGTGGGAGCCCCCAAGCAGCTTCCTGAGATTTGGGGGGTTGTGGTCCTTCCCAGGGGGAGGCCAGTGCAGCAGAGCCTGGCTGACAGCGTGACCTCCTGGGGCCGGAGCAGCCTGAGCTCCATGGGATTCGGCTCTTCACTATCTGTGGCCATCACCACAACCATTTCACTGTGCTTTTTTCTTGGCAGGTACATCTACCCTTTAGATTCCTCTACCTGGATTGAACATTGGCCTACAAACACGACATGCCCCTCATGCTCAGCATTCTTGGAGAATTTGGATAAGTTTGCTGAAGACATCTTTTTAAATGGCTGTGAAAACCCCTGAAGAGTTTTTAACTATGCACACTTTTCACTGTGGACTCCTGTTGTTGAAGTGTCTTCCTTTTCTTTCTTTTCTTTCTTTTTTTATTTTTAAACATTCACAGCTGGTCTTATTTGGAAAGCTCACTTTGCTTAGGATTAGTGGCCCTTGCTTTTATTAAAGAACGATTTTAAGAGCTGTAACTTTCTGAAATGATCCGGCCTTGGAGGCACGGAGACAGGGACTCACGCCAAGGTTATCGGACACCAGAAGCAATAAAAATTGGAACGCCTCCTAAAACCTGCTGCTCAGGAATGTTTGCAGGGGATGAAAGAATAGCCCCATTGAAATGTAGTATCTTCCAATAACATGGCCTTTGCTTGAAAGAAAACACCAAGGAACAGAATACTGATCATTAAAACCTGACTTTGCTTTCAAAGTGTGCGAAAAAAGCATGTTGTTTTATGCTAGGGCCGCTTCAACCACACAGACAGGCAAATTGAAAGGTGGACAGAGGCAGCGACCGAGACCTGAGAAGACCTAATATCAGAGCCTTCAGCAAACTGAGAAGGTAGGCCCCCCCTCCGCCCTGGCCCCTCCCCTCCCAGTGTCCTCTCCTTACTTTCAGGAGGATCCCACTCCTCTCTGCCCCTCCCTCCCAGCACCTAGTCATTTCCCCCAGGGACTTGCTCTTGCCGAGTATTGCCGCCCTGGAAGGCAAACCTCAGTGTGGCAACCTGGGGAAAAGAAACCGAGTGGGAATCAAGAGACCTTTGCTCTGGCCCTAACCAGGTCTGTGAGCCCATCCGAACTTTGGAAAAGAGGATCTGCAATAGGACATTCATTTTTAAATGACGTTTTGTAAGATCTCATGAAAGAATTTTCCCCTAGATTCCCATTTAATGTCTTAAGGACCTCACAAGATGCAGGCATTCTTACTAACCCCATTTTATGGATGAGAACATTGAAACTCAGAAGAATCAAGCCATTTTTCCAGCCTCGTAAAGGGTGGAAAAACTTATCCACTTTCTCTCAGTCCACACACATCCTTCTTCCACATCATTATACCAGCACGTTGCTTGTCAGGTTTAATTTTCTAAGACCAATGTAGAATGCGGCTGGAGTTTTTTAGGTAGAGTTTAACCAGCTCCACTGAAATCTCACAAGGAAACGTGAAGATAAGTTCTTGATATAATACTGACGGTGACTAAAATGCATTCCCTTCTTGAAAAATCTGCATTTTACCACTTAGGTGAAATGACGTGAGGTTTACAGTGTTCCTTGTAGGTAATAATAAGATTCACTTCCGGGAGCTAAGAATTTGTCTTTGTTAATGACCAAGCTCACATTGCAGGCACTCCCTTGGCAAAAACCACCCATGTGTTGAATATGCCCAAACTGTGCCAACAAGGGGTGAGGTGCCCCCCCTCCAGAGGAGACCTGAAGCATCTCCTGTCACCTTCTTGCTGAATGCAGGGCTGAGAGACACCAGAGTCTCTGAGCTGCTGGGTAGACTTTTCCCTGAGCCCTGTGGCAAGCAGACTGGGCCACAGTGATCCAATTAACCCTGACGCAGTGGAGATTTCAAACATCAAATCATACCTTTCTGAGTTAGCCTGGTACCATTGAAAATCCCACCACCTCCACTTCAGCTAACTCTTGTGTGTTTAAACATACTTCTTTAGGGAGGCTTTCACAACCCTCCAGACAGTGTGGGATCCCCCTTGAATCCTGCATTTCTCTTCCAAGGCACTTGCAACTGCTTATCTAAGCGCATATAATTGTTTGTTTAGTGTGCAGCTTCCTAGCACCACTGTAAGCTCCGTGTGGGCAAGTCGGAATCTGTTCTGTTCACCACCATCTCCGATGCGGTGAACGATGCTGGACACATCACAGGGACTCATTACGTGTTTGCACATTCCCACTAAGGATGGGGCATCAGAAGGCCCAAGTTCTAGTCTTGTCTTTGCCCCCTCAGGGACTTGGGACAAGCCTCCTCATCTCTTTGGTGGCCTGTAAAACAAGGCAGTTGAATAGTCAAAGGCCTTTCTATAGTTCTGAGAAGATATTTTATAAACTTGCATTGTGTAACAGAAAACAGAACCACAGGGCATGGAAGCAGGGCATGGGTTTTTGTTGGTTTTTTTTTTCTGTAAGTATGAGGGGAGCTCAGCAAAGTGAATGAGTACGAGAGCTAGGGGGCTTCCTGAGGCCCTCCTGAAGAAGGGCACGCAGGATTTGCATAGGTAGAAGGAGGCAGAAGGATCTTTGTGGTTGAAGGGAAAAGCATAGGCAGGCTTCCACTGGAATAGTAAGATTTAGGTGCTGTGAATATTTAATAGCCATAAGTTTAATTTTTTTAAATTTTATTTCCAGTTCGTTAATATACAATGTTATATTGGTTTCAGGTGTATGATACAGTGATTCAGCTATAGATTTAACGTGTATTTTAAAACAACTAGCACCTCAAAGCTGCGATATACAATTTTCTTTGAAAATAAATGTATTTATCAAAAAGTAGGTCTATTTAAGGAAAAATTTTAAGGAAACAAAAGCATAGTTTGTTCTTAGGGCAAAAAATCATGAGGTTGGCATGTACAAGATTGACGTTTAGGAAACTCTGTCTTAAGAAAATATGTGGAATTGACAATGAGCCAAGCTTAAGGCAGGCGGCCTGGCCTCACTCCATATTTCTCAGTGAGGGATCCTGAGCCAAAGTTATGTTCAGTCTTACTTTCCAACCTCCGCGATGCTGGTTTATTCCGCAACATCCAACAAATATGTCTTGATTTAGTAACTGGTAGGCCAAGCCCAATTCTAGGCACTTGGTACTGAGATCCCCACCCTTGTGGACCTTAGATTCCAGCTGAGGAGAGACACCATGAACAATAAAGACAGTAGTTAGGCACTGGACCCTGACTGTTAGAAGGGGATGGAGCTTGGGGAAAAGAAAAGGAGAGCAGAGTAAGGGAGCTGAGGAGTGGTCAAGAGAGGGGCTGCAGGGTTTTGTTTTTTTTTTTTAACTTTAAAAACCTTTTTTATTTTATTTTTTATTTTAATTATGTCCAGTTAGCCACCATATAGTCCATTGTTAGTTTTTGATAATAGTGTTCAATGAATCATTAGTTGCATGTAACAACCCAGTGCTCATCACGACCCATGCCCTCCTTAAAACCCATCACCAGTTTTAAAC
Source organism: Procyon lotor (assembly GCA_028646535.1). Classification (NCBI taxonomy): domain Eukaryota; kingdom Metazoa; phylum Chordata; class Mammalia; order Carnivora; family Procyonidae; genus Procyon; species Procyon lotor. The sequence continues at coordinate 66,441,428 of CM053615.1, forward strand.
AGAGTGATCTGGTTAGAGTAGGTTTCAAAGTGAGACCTGAGCAGAGACTCGGAGGTGGCAAAAGAGGGAGCCATATGGCCACCTACGGGACGAGTGTTCAGGCAGAAGGAGCACCAAGCCCCCATACCTGAAGCAGGAGCGTGCCGGTGTCCCACAGGAAGAGCCAGGAGGCTGGTATAACAGAGCTAGAGTGAGCAAGCAGGGAGAGGGGTGGGGAGGAGGTCCGTGAGGGCACAGGCAGAGGATCACGGAAGGGCATTAGCTTTACTCAGAGGGAACGGGGAGCCATTGCAAGGTTTTGAGCAGAGGAGTGACAGTAGGAGGTTACTGCAGTAAATAAGGCAAGAGATGTGGCAAGTGAACAAAGCAGAGCTTATTGACTCTGCAGTGCAAGAGAACATACCCCATGGGAACCATGGAGCTTCTCAGGAAAGGATGTGAGAGAGGACTTCTTACAGGATTTGGGCTTCTGATGGATTCTTTTAGGGAAGGTTTAAGGAAGCAGGGCTTTGCTCTAGATTGAATGCTCTCAGGAAGCAGGAGTAATCCTATGATTGAGTATCTGAATTCTTATCTACCTGGAAGGAAAAGTAGCAGTCAATCACATTAGCCATGAAAGGGGGCGTGTTTGATCGTGTGCATGGGTGTGTTTGATTTTTTGTGGTTTGGATAATGTTCTTGTCTTGTTTTCCACTCAAACATGATTATGGAAAAGTCTCTTTTTTTCCCATCTTGATCCATTGTGCCTGATGTGATGTCTCTGTGTTCCATGATGTCAGCACAGCATGACTCTGAATACCAACCAGGTCAACTCCTAGTGTCACCGCACCTGGCTTCCCGTCCAGCACCCAGCTATCTTCTCCCTCACAGGCCCTTTTTTTCCTAGAAAACGCACTTATGCAAGCAACGCACAGATTTGCATCCAATTTCAGAAGCCCCTGTGAAAGTCTTCTCGTGGGCCCGAGGACCGCCTCAGGGGCTGGGACTCCAGCAGCCAGATTGGAGAGACTCCCACAGACACAAGGCAGCTCTGCATCACGTTTCCATAGGTTTCCCTCCTCTTGAAAACAAATTGATTCCGCATACTCAGTGCAGTGTGAGAAACGTGTCACCAGGGACGTGATCTTTAACTTTGATTGGGGGGTGGAAATATTCCTTCATGGTCCTGAATCAGAAAGGAATTGAGGAGGAAGAAAGGAAAGAATGGGAGGAGAGAGGGTGGAGGAGAAGAGGAGAGGGAAGGGAAGGAGGGAGGGAGGGAGGGGTTTGTTTTAAGACAAGACGAGAACTCCATTTCTAAGAACCGTCTGGATTCTTCTCAGCTGGCAGGGTCCCCACCCTGACAGACATGTTGGCAGAAGCAGATCTGTTCCTTGGAACAGTGTCTGCTCCTTCACTGTTTCCATCATTACAATCAGATATGTGTGCATTACACACACGGTCATGAATTATAGGATCCTGAAATATCCAAACCAGGAAGGACCTAGAGCTCCTCTCATCCAATTCCTTCATTTTCACCTGGGAAAACGGGCCCAAGGAGCAGCGAGCTGGTGGTCAGAACCCCATTAAGTGGAAGGGCTGGGACATGAGCCCGAGGCATCTGACTCTTAGCCCAGCGTTCTTTCCACCACGCAAATGAGAGGAGGTTACAGAGAAATCAATTTTTGCTCCCTCCAAAGAAGCATTTTCTTACAGCCAGAGCTGTTCAGAGACAGAGGAGGCTATCTGGGAGGGACCAAGTGCCTGATCACCAGCCCCTTCCAGGAGCGGTACGGGAGACATTCAGTGTGGGAGGTTTGCCCCGATGACGTTCAATGTGCTTTCAGGTCTGAGAGGTCATTAAGAGAAACAAAAACGTCTGCTTTACTTCCTTAAGCCCCCGTTTTCACATTTGAAAAATCTGAAAAATGGGGAGCATTAATAATTCCCACTTTAGAGGATTTCTGTGAGACTTAGGTGAGATAATAGAGACCATGCATATAAACTGATGGTCATAGTGCCTGGCATGGAGAATGTTACTTGGGGTGGTTAATAATACACCCTTGGCACACAACGGATGATGAACTTACATCTCTTGCCTGGCATCATGCAGATTGCATTACGTGGAGTACCTATCAGCATTTCACAACCCTGTGATAATGGTCATCATTCTTACTTTTAGGTAGGAAACAGCTGAGGATCTGGAAGGTTAACTGGCCCTAAGTCTCATACCTTCACAAGCGGGTGGGCATCTTTTGGGCCCCGGGGCCCAGGCTCCTAGCCTCTGAGCAGGATGGCCTTCTCACACACTGGAAGATTGTTACATTGTACATTGTTATTGTGTAATCTTGGCAAAGCTTCGGCCTCCCTGGGCTTCAGTGCCCCATTACCCAGTGTGTTCTGTTGCGTGTTCTCTTGAGTTCCCCCCAGCCCCAGCATGGTAGGGGACAGGTGGGGCAGACTGTGGCCAACAAGGGCTCTGGGTACAGGGCGCAGGGGCAGTGGGAACACAGGACGTACAAAAATGGAGGCAGCACCAGAGAAAAACTCCGCAAAATGTGTCCTGAGATCATTTTCCACATGGACACAACACAATTTGAAGAACTCTCAATCGACAGGTGCCCCCATCTCCCCTCAAAGGACTCGAATTTGCCAGTAGAGTTGATGTTTCCTCCCTCATGAACCTCCTATGTAGACTCGTAACATACAGAAGTGTTAAGATCTCCTGGAGGGGAAGTGAGGTGGTTAAGTCTTGATCTCATTTCCTAGAGATCATCTAATCAGCCTCTCCTCATTTCACAGATGAGGAAACGGGCCAGAAAGGAGCAGGGGCTCGTCAGGTCTCCCACAGGGGAATCAAGGCCAGAACCTCGTATTAGCAGCTGGTGTCTCCTCCCACCAGCTGGGACTAACAGGCAAGCAGAGGTCAGAGCCCCAGGTGGGGTCCGGGGCTACCATTTTCAGCAGGTGAGATGCGAGAAGTCAGAACTATCCTAGAAAGAGGGTTTTCCATTTGGCTGAAGTTTGGGTTTTGGGTGGATGTGTGTTTTATGTGTTCTGTGTTGGTGTTTTAGGGGTGGTAGATGGAAAGGGGGGTTGGTTGAAGCTGACTGGGTCGAGAGAAATCAGAGCTAAGGAAAGAGTTATTCAGCTTAATAAGTTCTTTTTTTCAAAATAGAGAATCTTTCAGAAATTAGAGCCAGGACTGAACTCGAATTCTCTGAGAATAGAGAAAGAGAAAGGAGATATGCCCAGAGTAGGAGGAGAAAGTAGAAAAAGGAGGGTTCCTGGGTCTGCTGGAGCCTAGTGGCAGGGTTGGTCATCATCCAACCCTCCTCCTGCCATCTCCTTCACTGCTGAAGGCAAAAGGCCAAAGTGTGGCCTGCTCGTTAATTAAATGCTAAGTGTGGAAATGAAAAACGGCCCTTTGGTTTGGCTGCAGTGTGTGTGTGTGTGTGTGTGTGTGTGTGTAAGAGACAAAGACAGGACTTGTTACTATGGGGAAGTGATAAGGTGAAGAAGTTATTGTTTGTGACCTTGGGAATTGTTTGTGACCTTGGGAATGTCCTGGAACCTCAACAAGCCTCTCAGTTTGCCCCTCTAGGAAGACAGAGTAGTAGTATCAGCCTTGGAGGGTATCAAGGGTTAGAAATAGTAGCCAAGTGCCAGCCCAGGGGGCACAGTCTGTGGTGGCCAATGGCAACCAGCTGGCTACGGAATTTCTACCTCTCGGAGCTCTCTGGGCCTCGGTTCTCCGTTTTGGAAATGAGGTGAGACTCTCCCAGCTCAATTTACAGGGTTGTCGCAGGATGAAATAAGATCAAATGTATGAAAGAACTTTTAAGCTGTAGAATTTTGGACAAATATGGAAAATAGCATTCATAACCAAAAGCATTTTTGTGCTCAGATACTACAGGCAGATACTGCCTGATAAGATTTTAGAAGACTGGCCAGGGGTCCACTATCTTAAAAAGTGATCTTCCCCAGTGCCTCAGATTTTCCCATATTGCTATGAGAAGTCCTTCCTGTGGTCCTGGAGGCCGTCAGTCTTAGGGCCGCGCTTCACCACGTGCAGTCCCCCGACCGGCAGCTTCCCCATCACCCGTTAGAAATGCAAATTCTCAGGCCTCACCTAGACCTACTGAACAGAAACTCTGAGTGGAGCCCAGAAACCTGTATTTTAAAAAGCTCTCCAGGAAAAGCATAGGCACATTCAAGTTTAAGGAGCATTGTTTTGGAGCTTGTGAAGGTAGAAATTCTGATTCTTTAGGTCTGGAGGGGCCTGAGATGCTGCATCTCCCAGACGATGCCCAGAGTGCAGGTTTTCAGACATAACAAGGTTCGAGAGCGTCCTACAAAGTCAGGATTTTTGCACGAACGGAAATAATGCCTTAATAACCCACACCTTAGTTAGGGGTAATTGTGCACAGGCCTCGGGCTGTGGGAATGGGTTGCCGAAAAGGCTGAGGCATTCTGGGAGCAAGAGAAACAAAGGGGGCAATGAGAAAGAGGTCTCAAGAAAAAGAGAGAAGGTGAGAGATCACTGAAGGAAAAGTAGGCTGCCCTTGCAGAATGTGCTCAGGGCAGATCCGGGCATTTATTAAATCCATTCACTCACTAAGTGCTGTCTCTTTGTTAGGCACTGTTCTGTATTTTTTACACTCATCAACTCACTGAATCCAGCAACCACCTGACAAGCCTGGTACTGTTTCCATTTTACAGGGGAGGAAACTGAGGAACAGGAAGAGAGAGGTTAAGTAATTTGCCCAAGATCACTCAGCTAGTAAGTGCTGGAGCTGGGATTAGAACTCAAGCAGCCGGACTCATTAGCAGTAGACTATTCTGCCTCTGGTGTGGTTTCCGCCATCAGGAAGCTTACAGTCCTGTGAGGAACACAGGCCAGGATTAATAATGGCCAACACTTGGGTGATGCCTGTAGTGTGCCAGGCACTATTCTGAGCCCCTTACACATATCTACCATTTTAGCTCTCATAGCAATGCCAGCAGATGCGGCAGGGCGCTGCCGAATGGGCCTGGCTGTGCGCAGAACTGCGTAAAACAGGTCTCTCTGTTCCTGGAGGTTTATGCACAGAGGGCCTCAAACACCTAAAGTCCTAGACTCTCTGCTCTAAGTAGAAAAGTTCCAATCCAGAAATAACCTTTGCAAAGGGGCCTCCAATACCTGGTCCAAGCCCCACTCTGTGTCGTCGGCCTCCACACCCTCACTGCTTCCTGACCTGGCCTCCCTGTGCTGAAGAGCAGAAGAGCCAGCTCTTTGGCTCACCCTGGCTCCCACAACTACAGCCAAGGTCATGTAGCAGGTGAGCCCCCCTGTGTGTGCAGCCCCAGGCAGGCCTGTGAGGCCAGGCTGTGGACCCTCTCGACAAGCACCAGAATGAGGGGCCCATTGAACACTTGGTCCCTGCTGCTGCTGCCTCTGAGGCCTTGGCCCAGCAAGGGCAGCAGCTCCAACCTGCCCTCCCTCCCTCCCTCCCCCACATTCCAGGAATCACTACCTTGGAACCTGGGATTCAAGAAGTTGCCCAAGAAATCAAAACTGACCTCACATCTTTGCAAACCACTTTGGCAACACATTTCAAGAGCCAAAATATGTGTCTATTCCTCAATCCTGTAATCCTTCTCCTGTTGGATTATTTATAACAAATTTTCAAAAGTAAGGGAGAGGGTTCCTATACAAAGATCGTCTGTGCAGGATTAATTCATTTAATAAATATTTATTGAGTTCCTCCCGAGTGCCAGACACAGTTCTAGATGGTGTAACCAAGACAAACGAGGTCCCCGCTCTCCTAGGACTTACATTATAACTGTGAAAAAAGACAATAAATGCCTACATAAATGAGAAAAATACTCTATTTACAAAACTCCCTGCAGAGAATTAAAATAAGGGTCTGTGGTAGAGAATAACTGACTGGCTCGATCTGGGGGTCAGGGAAGGTCTCTTCAATGTTGGCAAATAAGATGACCTTTAAAGAGGAGATTCTCATGAGGAGAAGGAGCAGCCATATGAAGGTTCCAGAAAAGGAGGCTGGTAGCCCAGGAAACTTCAAGAAGGCTGATCAAAGGACGCAAGTGATGGGAAATGAATTCAGAGGTGGGGGAGGGGCCAGGTCACTAGGATTTTGTAAGCACCGGTGAGATGTTTGGACTTTATTTACTAGCTAGTAGTAAGCAAGGGCATGAGACCAGATTGTAGATGAGAAAGGCTCAGGGAGACCAGTTAGAGCTATTGCAGCTATTTTGGTGGGTAGTGACAGGAGCTTGAACTAGAATGGTAGACATGGAGATCAAGAGGAATGGATGGATTCAGGGTATCTTCAGAGGCAGCTAAAAGGGTTTGCTGAAGGAATTGGGACGAGGGTGATGAAGGCAGAGGAATCCAGGATCATTCATGGATTCTCGACTTGAGCTACCACAGAGGCCAATTATACAGTTGGGCCAGGCAGGAGAAGAGAAACATTTGGGAAGTGAGAAGGGAAGATGTTATGGGTTGAACTGGGTCCCCCTGAAAAAGGTAGGTTGAAATCCTAACCCCCGGCAACACAGAATGTGACTTTTTTTTGGAAATAGGGTCATTGCAGATACAATCAGTCAAGGTGAGATGAGGTCATGCTGGAGTGGGGTAGGCCCTTATTCCAACGCGACTAGTGTCCTTATGGGGAGAGAGATTCAGACACAGAGACGAGACACACATGGACGACAGCACGTGAAAACATGGACACTCGAGGAATGTCAGCCATATGAGGGCAGAACAGAGATTGGACAGACACCTCTGAAGGGGTAGGGATGCCAAGAACCGCCAGCTTGTCATCAGAAGCTAGGGAGAGGCAGAGCAAAGACTCTCCTGCGGAGCCCTCGGAAGGAACTGACACCTCGAGTTCAGAGCTCTCATCCCCAGAGCTGTGGGAGAATACGCTTTTGTTGTTTTAAGCCATCCAGTGTGTGATGCTTTGGCAGCCCTAGGAAGCCCCGAGGAAGAGAATGGGGGTTCTGCAGGGAGCCTGTTATGTTTACCTAAGAAGTCATGGAGATACCCATGTGGAGATATCAAGCAACAATTGGATACATGCGTTTAAGCTTGTGGTATATCAAGCAATGCACCGAACTTCAGTGACGTGCTTTACGTGATCCGTTAAATATGCCATATGAAGCGATGGCCTGAAGAGGTAGAAATGAGTACGCAGATGACGGTACACACGTTCCATGAAATATTATTCTGCCTCCAAAGGGAATCATTATAAAGACTAGGTTTAAAGTCTAGACTATAAAGACCTGGAAAAATGCTTATGATAATGTTACGCACACAGGGCCCCATAATTGCCATTCAGTAGTGACTATGGGTGAGAAGCAGGTGTCAAACAGTCTGATTCCGATCCTAGCTCCAACTCTTGGGAATGGCCTGGGATACGTTGCATGTCACTGCCTCCCACAGGTTATGTTTGTTCAATATACTTACAGCTCCGGGGTAAGGGAACAGGAGGCTGAATTGCAAAGTGCTAAGATGGCAGAGTAAAGAAGCAATTGGTGTGGACGTTGAATTAAGCCAGGAAGCCTTCCTGGAAGAGCTGGCCTTTGCAAAATAAGTGCATGGCCCGGGGCAGAGTGTCTACCAGAGGCCAAGCATTGTGGCAGCATCAAGGGATAGACTCGGCAAAACCTCCAATAAGTCTTTCTCTGTGAACGCACTTGGCTGGAACTCTTACCATACAGAGTGTCCTGATGGCTTATCTGTGTCCCTTCATTCCTGTGTGAGTGAGTTCGTTGAGAACTGGTGCTGTGTCTTGTTCCTTTCTGTTTCCTTAAGCACAAGACCTCACACGGGAGATAAAACTTAAGGTCTGTTACATTTAGTAGAACATCAGAATCAGAATTTGATTGTCATATAGGAATGTGCAACAGAGGATCATTGATACAGAGTCCCTCGACCTGTGGACATGAGGCTCCTTAAAACCCCCTTCAGGTAAGGATGGGAAGCCTGAAGCACAGCTAAACTCTCAGTGCCTGTTAGGTGACTTGATCTATGGTGAGTACAGGGACTTAATTGCTTCGGAAGATAGAAGCAAATACCATCAATTAGAAAGATATAACCAAAGAAGTCAGCCTATTTTACAATAGCAAAGAGGATCAATACATTGAGTAAATAAGACTCACAGTTTATAATCATAAGCCAACTTAATTTCATTTCCCAACCCCCCCAGTGGAGGGCTGCCCTTTAAAGAAAAGTCGGGCATCCTATAACTTTTCTGATCACTCTCAAGAAATAAAAAGTCCTGTGATCACTTTAGTCACCAAACAAACTCTATTCATAAATTAGATACTCAGTTCCATACAAAAGCAAAATTTCAAATTTGATTTAAAATTCAATCTTTTCTTCCAACTGGGGCTTGCTGCGGGTGGGACCCCTACAGCTGGGGGAAAGGGCATAGTCAGCTGCTGTTTCCCCCCCACCAAGATTTCCCTCCCCAGTTTGCTAAATGTGACTTCTGACTTCTCCAGAGCTGGAGGGGTAGAAGGTTGGGGAGGTGAGGAGAAGCAGAAGAGAGGAGAGCAAGAGAGGTCTTACGTGACCAATGCTATCACACAATGGCTTTAAAGCTGACTCTAGTGTAGACACATCTATAGATTTTTTTCAGACACTCCCCCCGCAAGCCCTGAGGACCTCCCCTTATGTGGGCATGGCACTGCTTCGAATCCCATTGTTCACTCCTTCTGCAGTCCTAAAAACCCAGCAATACCTTTAGTTAGTCCCCCCGTTAGACACACCTGAGAGGCCCTCACATCAGTTCTTCCAGTGCATGGCTCACTTCTAGTCCATGGGAACAGCATCCTTTGCACAAACCATCTTGAGGCGTTCAGGCTGATCTGAGCAGTGCCACCACTCCTTTGTCCCGTTTGCCCAAGATGGCACCTGTCTCTCATCCTTCAGACTCTCTGGTGGCTGTCAGAAGCCAGTCTACTCGTCTCCCCGTCTCAGATTACCATTGACACACATTAAGCTCTCTGAGTAGATTCCATAGAGCATTTTTCTCTCTCTCAGTGTAATTAACAATGTGATAATAGTTCCAAGTGTAAAGGAGCCCCCCTTTCTTGACTTGAGAAAGGGAGACACACAACTCCTCACTCCGACACAATCTTCGTTCAGCTCAATGGCAGCACCGAGGGTAATAAAGGGCATATATCTTTGTGTGTGTGTATGCACACACAAGTATACGCACACATACATGCTCACATTGGGGAATCCACCACTGTTTCTCAAGAGTTTCAGTCTATTAGGAGAACAAGAACATGTATCCATAAGGTTAGCACAAGGCAGAAGAGTTCCTGTTGGACACCACAGGGAAGGTTCCATGGAGAAGGCAGCTCTGAGCTGGGTCTTGAAGAATCACTAAGATATGCATAAGCCAAAATGAAATCTTTTCAGAGAGAGGGAATTATATGACTGGATGTCCAGTGGTGGAATCAAGGAGGTGTGTACAGACACCACTAAGTAGTTTGTTTAAATGAGACAAGTGAAAGAGAAAGCCAAGCCAGACCCAAAACGAACAAGATAAGGGGTTTGGATTTTTGCCTACAGGAAGTGAGTTTTGAAGGTTTTGAACAGGGCAGCAAAATGGATGATGGGTTGAAAAGGGTAGTGACTAATTCTTGGTGAAATGTGGTCCTCATTTCCTTGAGTCATTAACCAGGGTCCCATTAAGAAGAAAAACAAAACAAAAACCTTCCAGGACTTGCTTCCTTTTCCAGGAAAACGCTTGCCCTTTGGAACTTCTCATGAGTTCAGTTTATAAAGACATCCAATCCTGTTTTTGCTCTTAGATAAGGGGCTTTGGCACAGCTGCCAGTCCCCGCAACGTCCTTCCAGCCCTGAAGCGCCCAGACTCAGGCTTGATGGGGCTGCTCGACCTCTCTCCCCATGGCCCCCAAACTGCCCTCTGGAAGAGGCCAAGGAGAAGGGCATCGCTTTCCGAGCAGGAGAGCCATGGACGCCTTGCCTCAATGAGCCCACCTACGAAGGCTTCACCCTGGGCCCTTTGAAGCCCAATGGGAAAAATCCAGGAGGCTGCAAAGCCAAGAAACAAGTTTGGATTCAAATCCCAGCTTTCCCCTTACCTGATCTCCAGACCTCCCTCAGCCTCTATAGGTTAATCTGTAAAATGGAAACAAAACCACTTCCCTCAGCAACAAGGTTGCCCTGAAGATGAAGCAAGAGGGAATTCGTAAGCATAGCTCGCACATAGTAGATGCTCAAAGAATATTCCTCCTTCTCCCTCCCCCAACATCCCTGTGTCTTGGTTTCCTTGCCAATTAAATGTGATAGGAATTCAAGGACAAAGCTGAATCTGATGAATTTCCCAAATCTCTGCCACCTGCCCCACACAGAGGCCAATGAGAGCAGAAAGCCTTTCTCTGCCTTGTCTGAACTCTGGAAACTGTTTCTTCTTTTATGATTTTCAACAATAAAAAAAAAAAAATCACAAAACCACTTAGTAGTAGTACACATTGGCACATACTCAGAATGAGCCAACCTTCCTCCATCTCTCCCCATTAGCACCATCTGACTCAGTTTCCCCATCTTTAAAGTGATTGTGTCTGAGACGGGTCCCTTCTTTCACTCTCCGCAACTGTCCCCTGGATTGGAAGGATGGATCCCGGCAGAGGGCATGCTGAGTATAACCTCTTGGCCAAGACCCTGGGGAAAGGCACCCAGCCAAGGAAAATACTAGTGGAAAAAACGAAGAAAGGATTCCAGGTTTATGAGTCCCAGACTTTGAAAAACAAAACTGCTGAGTTGTCTCCTGAGTTAGGGAAAAAGAACACCACAGCCTTCTTGAGATTTCCAGGAAACAATTTGTGAAGGCTTTGGGCAAGACTGGCAGGGGGACTCAGGGAGGCCCAGCTGGGTTGGATGCCCTAGGAGGTAGGGGATGGGGGGTGGTGGTGTCCCTGTGGGACACTGAGTGTTCAGGTGTTCCTGGGCACAGTGGAGTTATGTGACTGTACGCAGTTCATATGCGCCTGTAGGTGCACACATGTTTATTTGCATGTGGGCAACCCCCCAAGTATTTTTTTTAAAGATTTTATTTATTTATTTGACAGAGAGAGAGAAATCACAAGTAGGCAGAGAGGCAGGCAGAGAGAGGGGGAAGCAGGCTCCCTGCGGAGCAGAGAGCCTGATGTGGGGCTCGATCCCAGGACCCTGAGACCATGCCTGAGCCGAAGGCAGAGGCTTTAACCCACTGAGCCACCCAGGCACCGCTCCCCCCTCAAGTATTTGTTGAACACTTTCTATGTTCCACTGGGCATAGTGCAAGGGGATTGGTATGCAACAACCAAGAAAACACAGTCCCTGAGCACAGGGAGCTGAGTTTAGCAAGGGATGCAAATTAGCAGGCATTTCAGTTCAGAGTACAAGCATCTGGGAGGCAGTTTGTATGGCCGTTCAGAACACTAGCTTTGCAGTCAGGAAGTCTGGGATGCAAGCCCAGCCACCCGCTAGCTCCACCACTTTGGAGATCTCTGACATTCGGTCTCCTTAGCTGGAAAGTGACCATATTAAAATGACATCCTGGGAGATAGCGTGCATATGGAAATGTTTGGTGACCCGGCTCCATTATGTGCTTGCAAGGTCTGCACCTGGATAAGCACATACAATGTGCAAAGTCTGGGTGAGCTGGGTGCGGGGTGTTGGCACATCTGCTTAGGTCATGCATGTGGTGTGCCAGGCTCTAATCAGAGGTCACAAATAGTGGCCCACAGACATAGCTTGTGGAGGCACTCACCCAGTCTGGGTCTGGTTTCTGGATCACGGAGTGTTCTAAAAATCAAGACATTCCACATTCAAATCCAGATCTCTAGTTTCTCTTCAAACCTTGGACAACCTGGTCATCCTGCGAGCATTTGCATGTGTGTGCCTGTATGCCATTGTTTCTGCTTCCCATAGATGGGTCCCTCCCAGGAGCACCTCCCTCCTGGCTGGTCTCCAGCGCTGTCCTTGGAGGGACTCCAAGGTGGTTCAGGAGGGCTCGTGTGCAGACATGTTCTCTATGAAAGGAGAGGCAGGACTGGGAAGAAGCTGGTGCCAGGATCCCAGCCTCCCCAGGCAGCTCCAGTTTTGGACATCAGAGGGGTAGAGAGAACTGAGGAACCTACCCAAGGCTCAAGCTACGTGGCCGGACACTGGTTACCAAAGATAGTAACCAAGGATGGCAGCTGGAAAAAACGGATTTTCTTATCTGTTTGACTTTGCGTTTCAAAAATGCCTCGATTATAGCTCCAAAATGATTAAGACAATAACCTTCTCAGGAAGCGTTGCTGGGTGTATATACTCTGGTTCTTTTTAAAAACGAGCAAAGAGGGGGGTACCTGGCTGGCTTACTCAGTAGAGCATGCAATCCTTGATCTAGGGGTGTGAGTTCAAGTCCCACATTGTGTGTAGAACCTACTTTAAAAAATAAATTAATGAAAAAAATAAAATAGTAAATTAATGATAAAATAAAATGAGCATATAGGCTCAGTGTATAAGCTAAAAATGTATTTGTTAAAATACATTTTGGGAACCTATTACTGGCTTGAAAGGTAGGACTGACATCTTCCTACTGTCCTCGGATCCTCTTAAGATGGCAAATCGGTCCCTCATAATAAGTATTTACTGGGCCCCCATCATGTAGGCCGGGCAAAGGGGGCTACACAGATGAATATGCTCTGCTCCCAGGCCTTCGGAAAACCAAGTCTTATGGAGAGACGCCCAAAGAGAAATGAATGCAAAACAAGAAAGGACAGGGTATTATTGTGAAATCTTGGGACCAAAGAATATCAGAACACAGAGGAAGACCCATGACTTACTGTGCGAGTTTGTCCCCCTCTCTGGATCCCCTTTTCCCTTTTGTTGGATAAGAAGGTCAGAAGAGATGAGTGAATACCAACCCCACGTTCACAGCCCTGCCCAGCCCCCAGCTTCAGCATTTTTTTTTTGAGGGAGTACAGGCTGTAGCCCCAGTTCTTAGCCTCTCATTCCCCGCCCCACATTCTTGTTTCCAAGTCTTGGCTTGTGCTGGGAATTCATCTGGCTTGAGCTCTGAAAGAAATTCATCAGAGGAGGTTTTCCACATTGCTTTCTCTTAAAAAAAAAAAAAGTCTGGAGTCCAAAAAGATGAGGCATCTGATGGAATCTTCCAGCATCCGTTACAGGGGTTCCTGGTCCAGGTGGGGAGAGCAGCCCCCAGACCCCTTCTCTAGCACCAGGACTTGCCGTGAAGGATTCCTCTGAGGTAGTAATCCCACTTTGCAGATGGGAAAAATGAGGCCTGAGGATAGGAGGGACTTTCCTCACAGTTCTGACTCCTAAGCAAAAGCTCTCCTCACTCCCTGATTGTTCTCTCTCAGGCTGAGTCCTAAGGACAGAGGGAGATGAAGACCACCAGGCCAAGTCCCTCTTCAGCCTGATGTTGACTGATGTTGAGCTCAAACATTGAGTTATTCTTGTTCTGCACCACCAGCCAAAGGCCCGAGAAACCCAGTCTCACACAAGTACATGTTAAAGAAGAGCAGTAATTCTGTAGCCCAGAAAAAGGTCTTGGGGGCCTGGGGTATCCACCTTTAGGAGAGTCTTTGTTGCCAGAGTCCACAAAAGAAGGAATTTCACATGTAAAAAACCAATCTTTTAGAGCAGGGTACACAGGTGACAAGAGATAGCAAAGAGAAGTAGTAGGTGGAGTAGTGTTTAATCCAAAGATGTTTGCCTTCCTCCTCATTGGCATCTTGGGAGCTTGTCCTTATCAAAGCGTCCATCCCCCAAGCTCTTTGCCTCAACCACATCACTATTCCCATGAGTGTCATGGGCACTTTTATCGTAAATTGAAATTCCCATCATGGTTTCAAAGGGGCCAGTCCCACAAATAATTGGAAAAACCCTAGGGACACCTCTGATGCCTACAGTTCAAAGAACTTCAGAGGCACCCTGTTCCTCACCTTAAAATCTGGAAATCTTTTGAGAAAGTGAAAAGCACCCAACATAGAAACTCCCTTCAACAAACAACCCCAGATTTCTTTTCAAACTTTTGTTAGAATGCCCTCTCTCTCTTCACAACACCCTAAAAAAAGGCCAATTTTTTTTTTTTTTGATGATGGTAAGATCATCATCAATGATGTTCCCTTTAACTAAAACTGTTTGTGGATGGTGTCTTGCATGTTAGTCTCTCCTTGAACAAATGTTTATTGAATGCCTCCTATGTGCTAAGCCAGGGGAAACAATAATGAAGAAATCAAATACAGCTCTACTTAATGGATTTAATTCACTTAATTTCTTATATTCCCTATAATTCATATATTCTAGTGGAACAGAAAGAAAAAAAACTTATAAACAGGCACATTTTGTAAATTGCCAGTTATTATAAGTGTATTAAGAACCACGAAATGTGGGACGTTTTTAATCATCACAGCAAGGCAGAGGGGGCATACTACGGGCTATAGTTTTCACAAGATCATTTGGTGAATATCTTTATTCTGTTGTTGATATCACTTGTGCACTGGAGAAGTATTGAATTTGGATTGAAGAATCCAGTATAATTTGGTCTCCTTCTCTCCTAGGTGACTGCTAACCTGTAGTCATCCATTTCATTAAATTTCTTGACTCAGGAATTGGCAGTTATCAGAGGAGATTAAGATAATGCTAACAGGAAAGCTGTTCACCGTTGTTGTTGTTGTTGTTTTTAAGACTTATTTATTTGAGAGAGAGAGAGAGAGAGAGGAAATGCAAGCAGGGGGAGTAGGAGAGGGAGAGAGGATCAGGCACAGTCCCCGCTGAGCACGGAGCCTGACACGGGGCTCAATCCCAGGAACCCCAGATCAAGACCTGAGCAGAAATCCAGAGTCGGACCGACAGAGCCACCCAGGCGCCCCACTACCTGTTTTTACTGAACAAGAGCTGGGACAAAGAGTGTTGCTGGTAATGAAAAGAAGGCATATAAGGGCAAAATTGGGAGCACTCGGGAGTTTATAAGGAGAGGGAGTATAGACCATCCTGAGCTCCACATTTTAAGGGTTGAGGACAAATAGGAGCAGACCCAATGGCTGTCTTCTGCTGGCTGCGCGGGCAGCAGGTTCGTGCACATCTGGGAGGTAGCCGGGGTGGGGCCGGGAGCCGTGTCCGCCTCACTCACAGATGCAGCTCGGGGCTTGGCTTATGGTCTAACCCAGTGTAAGTGTCCAGGTGAAATCAAAGAAAATGTCTGCAGCAACTGGGACCCATTCTCCGTTCCTCCCATGCCCCCGCCTCCCCCAGGATAGACTCTGATTTCCTTCTCCTCTTCTTCCCCCTAAATGGAGCCAATGACTAAGCTCCTCTCTTCTCACTGAAGAAGACATCAGCTTGTCTCCTGTTGAAGAAATGTCAAGGGTTCAGGGGCTGGAGAGGGGGCCGGCATACTGAGCTGGAATGAAGAGCCAGGCGGCCCCACTTCACCTGCCTGTACCCGAGGCCTGGATTTTGTGAACTGGAAGCAATGGTGTGCGGAGGGTCCGAGGGCATCTGTCCCACTCTTGTTCTCCTCCTTACCGTGACCACAGACCCCCGTCCTGCAGAGGCTTACTTAGACTGCAGTCTGAACCTGCCTTCTCCCAGAAGGCGAATGACCTAGGCCAGGGTAATGTCTCCCTCCTCTCACACCCTGGCTCCCCAGCAGCCCGAACCACAGCTCGGGCCAAGGCTCACTTGTCAGAGTGCACGTTATAGGGGCTGGAACAGCAGAGGTAGGTCAGACCAGGAGAGAATCCCTGTTTCCACCTTCGGGACCTGAGCCCGGCTCATTAGGTCCATGATTTTTAAACCGTGTCCCTGGAGCCCGGAGGTCAGGATAGGGAGGACAGAACCCGGGGCAAAGGCTCTGGGCCACCCACTCTGCCTAACAGAGCATCTCTGCTTCAGGCAGGTTTATGTATTTGGGTTCCATACAGAAAGCATTCAAAGACACAGTCCTACAGCTAATACGAAGTTCGAAAAACCCAACACATTCTATGACCTTTAAGGTCATTTGCCTCTATCAAAAAAATCTATGAACGGTTATTTTTGAACTATTACATAAGCATTCATTTATTCATCCGACTCCCCCTTCCCCCAAACAACTGGTTTAGAGGCAAGGGAAAAAACGAACAGAACACAAGTCTGACTCCTCGTCCAGTGCTCATTCCAATATATAAATATATGCTCCAATAGACCACTACAGATTTTCAGGCGGGGGCAGAGAGAGGGAAGATACAGCTCCCTTTTCCTCCCAGCCCCAAACCGTCAGAGCTTTGTCAGTTTTCACCAGTTTTCTAGTCTCCATCTTAGAAGGGATTAAAACCCTCCGCTCTAGGAAATAGGGCAGGCGGGGAGGGGGCCAGGCATTCAGGGGCTTGGGACTTGGGCTCTACCAGCACAGAATGGTTCAAAAAACTATAATTATCCAGAGTCCTTCTGGCCATTCAAGACAGAGTACCTTTCAGGAGTCCCAGGCCCGCAAGGCCATGAGGCTAGGCAGGCAGCTTCAACATCAAGAGCCTGGTGGCTGAAGGATGGGGACAAAACTGGAGAATGGAGCCTTTCGGTGCCTCCTAGGACAAACCCAACAGATAGGGATGTGAAAGGGGCCACCGAGGCTCAGATGTTCCCCACTTCCCTGATTTGCTTTCTTGTTCCTCAGTCACAGCCTAGCGCTCAGACCACCAGATCTTAGGGCTTAGCCAGATGGACTACATTTCTTTGTAAATTTATTTTTAGAAAAAAAATTTTCTCTACTAGGTAGAGATGAGTGGTCTCCAAAAGGTCTCGTTTCCTTTTTGAGTCAAGTTCAGCTTCCTGGGGCTTGGCTTTCAATTTCTTCAGCCGTGCTGTTCCCTGAGCACCCAGAGGTCCTCTGGTGATGCCCCCTCAATTTCAAGAGCCCCCCAAAATAAGCCAAATGACTACAGATAAGTTTTTGGTACTTTCCAAAATTAAACTATTTCCCTTGGTAAATTTCCACCAAATGAGCTCATTAATTTGAAAACAGGAAGTGACACATGAAGAGAGTGAGGTCAGGTTGCTTGTTCACTTGCACTGCTTTATTTTGGGGACAGAGAGGACAGGATGGTTGGGACAGAGGTGGGACCAGAGAATGGCTTTTTCAGGTCCCACATCCTTCGTGGATTGGACCAAGCATCAGTGAATTTTTAAGCCGGAGACTCAAAACTCAATCATTTTCTCTTCGAATGGAAAGACCCTACAGAGACCACCCCTGGTCAGCTTCCCACAGGTGGCCCTGGAGAGCCTCTGCTTGTTTGTAAGCAGGTGTCTCCCCTCCAGGTAGGACCCAAAGGCTCTCCTTTCACCAGCAGGGCTCTCTGTCCTGCAGCACCAGCTGCTCCCTCAGAAGCGGGCAGAAGTTCTGCTCTAGATGGATAGGAGACTTAACTACATCTCACATGAAAAAAAACAAGATCAGGGGCACCTGGGTGGCTCAGGTCATTATCCCAGACCTGATCCCGGGCCCAGGGTCCCGTCCCACATGGGGCTTGCTCAGCGGGGAGTCTGCTTCTCCCTCTGCCTGGCGCTGCCCCTGCTTGTGGTCTCTCTCTCTTTCTCTCTCTCTCTCTCTCTGACAAATAAATAAAATCTTCAAGGAAAAAAGAAACAAAACCAAAGAAATAAAGCACAGTTCCCAACTCCAGTTGGGTATCAAGACGAAGAGAGAGAGAGACACCCTGGTACAGAAAGAGAATTTAATGGATGCCTCTGAGTAACTAAAACCAAACCAAACCGACAAGGTGGGCAGCCTCACTCCTCCCTCAGCTACCAGTCCGGCAGATTTTAGAGGTCTGATGGAGGAGTCTTTGACAAACTGGAAAAAAATAAAGGTTGTTCGTACGTTTTAAACAAAACTCCACCCCAACACTAAGTTCCATAACTATTTTGACTGATATACACAAGTTCATAAAGAATAATTGCTCGTGCGTGCGTGCGTGCGTGTGTGTTTAGACGAAATCAGAAAGGGTTCCTTAAAACATCTAGTTTGGTAAACGCAGAGCGCCTTTGGAACCGCTTTGCACCGGATCTTCGCGACCGCCCCAAACCCGTAAGCTTGCGCGAGCCGGGCACCGCGCTGGGCTCTCGGCGGGAATCCAAGAGAGCTAAGACTGGGGCTTTTGCTCCTGCTCACCCCATCCCCACGCAGGATCTCAGGCAAGCGGTGGACCTGGTGGGGGTTCAAGTCCCAGGTCTGTTTACGTTTACTCTGCAGACGCCTCCCTGAGTCCTGCCTTGGCGCCGGGGCCACCGCGGGGGACAAGGGCCACCGCAGCGTGCCAGGACCCACGCTGCAGACGCGGCCCCGAACCTCAGTTTCCCCACGGGGGCGGGGGAGGGAAGCGCTCGCCCCGCCCCGGACCCGCCCCCGCCCGCCCCGGCTTCCGCCTCCCGGGCCACGTCCCCGGCGCCCCACCGGAAGCTCCCGGCGGGCCGCGGGGAGGCGGCGGCGGCGGCGGCGGCGCCGAGGTTGGTGGCGCTGCACCCGGTTCCGGCTCAGCCCGAGGCTCCGCGGCCCCCGCCCCCGCGCTCCCCGGCCCGGGACGCCCCAGCTCCCTCTCGCTCGGGCGGGGGCTCCCCCAGCGCAGGCCTCCCCGCGCGGGCGGTGACAAGGACTCCACCGCTGCAGAGCCCGCCCCCGGACTCCCTACCCCAGCGCTTCCTGCGGGCAGCCGGGGCAGCCCAGGGGTTCGCCCAGCCTTGACTAGTCGCCCCGGCCGCTCTGCTCTCGGCAGGGGCACGCAGCTGGAGCTGTGGCAGTGGGGAGGGGACAGTCACCTGTCCCGGGGCGGGGGGGGGGATGCACGAACGGGGTTGGGGGCGGGGCACAGAGAGGCAACCTGGCATCACTGAGGGGGACTGCGGGCTGTGCTCAGGTTGGGGACGCGATGGGATCGCAAAACTGGGCGACCCCATTCTGGGGGCGGACCACCGGGACTCCCAGGGGTCTGGTCCAAGTGCACCGCAAAGGTCAAGTGGAAGGCTGCCGAGGGGGCTGGGGGCACGCGGCGCAGAGAGCCTCCAACCTTGCGGATCCCCTCGGTGGAGTCACGGGGATGGGACCAATGGAGGTTCAGAGTAGAAGAGAAAAGGGGTCAAGGAGAAGATAATGAGCAGCCGGAGAAGTGGGGGCGGGGGGGGGGGATCCACGGGATGGTGTGGACGCTAGGGAAGGAAGGGGATTTGAAAGGAGGGCCAAGAATGGTGTCAGGTGCTGCTCA
>CM053615.1:66460784-66471936 GCA_028646535.1 Procyon lotor
AGGAAGGGGATTTGAAAGGAGGGCCAAGAATGGTGTCAGGTGCTGCTCAGAGGGCTGTTAGATAGAAACTGGGACAGGCCCTGGGCACTGGTGACCCCAACATTGAGAACCTTGGGCAGATGGTTCCGGAGACTCAAGTGAGGAATTCTCCACCTGGAAAGTCTTTTCTACAAGTTGTTTAAGTATGGAGAGAGTGTAGGTGCCGGAGAGGACTTTGGGAAAAGGGCGAAATGTGTGGTTAGAGCATATGCTCTGGGTTCAAGAATCCCCACGCACTATCTGTGAGACCTTGGGCAAGTCACTTAACAGGTTTGTGCCTCAGTCCCTGATCTGTAAAATGGGATGATGAAGACAGTCCCTGCCTCAAAGGGGTCATGTGGAGATCAGATGAGGTGGTTGAAAGTACTTAACACGGCACTAAAATGCAGTACCTATTATTTTTCACTTTTATTATTGGAACAGCTGGGGCATATCTTGATGCTGATGGGGAAGATCTGGTAGAGAGGGGGGCATTGAGGACGGAGGACCGGAGAGCAAAGGGACCAGGGAGAAAGGGTCCCAGAACCTGGATGGGGAGGTGGGTGCCAGTCTATGCCAAGTGAAGGGAAAGAGGGAATTGGTGGGGACGCAGGGAGGTGTGCAGGTTTGGGGTATGTGGTTAAGGGAGCGCCTTTCTCATAGGGCTCCTCTGAAGTAGGCCTCAAGGTCATTTGCAGAAAGGATGCAGGTCCCGACTCACACCTGCAGCAGTGGGGGTGGGGGGCTGTGTCCTCTTTGCCAGCCGCCCCAGTATCGCTCCAGGGAAGGGGGTCAGTTGAATTTTTCCAGGGGCAGAGGACTCTGGCCTGCTTCGCCCACTTAATAAGGCTCAAGTAAAGTTGATGGAGGTGGAAACGCTATGGAGGCATAATTTACCATCTTAATTCTTTTCTTTGATCTTGCGCAGCTGGAAGGGCTGTGGCCGTCGTTGGGGTACGATGTCAGAGCCTCCCAAGCACTTGGCTCGGGCTGCGCACCATGCGGGGCCTCCGCCCACCCCTTCGCTTGGTCACCACAACGGTCAGGGAGTGTAGACCTTATTATTCTCCCCCACTTTACAGATGCAGAGACGGAGGTTCGGAGAAGTTAAAGGCCGTGTCCCAGAACCCACAGCTAGTGCGTGGAAGACTTAGGATCCCCACTCAGATCTGTCAGACCTCAAAGCCCAGGGTTTGAAACCACTATGAAAGTTTGCAAAATCCAGCAGGATGGGAAGAGGTGGAGGGATCAAGTCTTGCATTGGGCGGGTGAGAAAACAGGCCGGATGCTCGGACCTCCAGTCCCGCCTCTATAAGCCCCACCAGGT
Source organism: Procyon lotor (assembly GCA_028646535.1). NCBI lineage: Eukaryota > Metazoa > Chordata > Mammalia > Carnivora > Procyonidae > Procyon > Procyon lotor. The sequence goes on from CM053615.1 coordinate 66,462,130, forward strand.
CGTCTTGCTTTCATCTCTCTTCTGTGGGTAGAAAACACAGATCGTGGAGTTCTCAGACCTGGTGCTAATGCTGTTTCCCAACCAGGGGCTTGTGACTTCGGACCAGGCATCTCGTTTCTCTGTGCCTATGTGTTAAATCCCCAGCAGGTCGCCGTGAGGAATAGGAAGGAAAAGGTTGCCCAGCCCACAGTGGACGTTGCCAGAAGCCATAGTTCCCACACAGCCCGTGGATCTCCCTCCCACTCGGCCATGAGGCCAGCTCCCTGTGACCTAGTATTTATTGAGAGCTTTGTTCTCAGGGCTGGGGAAGTGGTGGCGCCTGACCCAAGTGTGCGGCCACCTATGATTTCCTGAGTGGGGAAATGGGGGGAGGGCCTGAGCAGTTCATGGTCCCGAGGCTTAGCTTCAAAGGAGCGGGGAGGGCCCCCCTGTCGTCACCCTGACTGATGAGGGCAAGGTTGGGACATCAGAAGCCTCCCAGCTGCCTTGGGTTGCCTTGGCCATCGGGGTCCCAGAATCTTAGAGCCCAGAGGGGCCTTGGAATCTGCCTGTTACAAGTCTTTTTTTTTTTTTAACAGATGGGGTTGTCAAGACCCACTGTGAGGAAGTGACTTTTACCTGGGAGAGGCTCTGACCAGGGCCCAGCTAAAGTGCCTGGAACTTGCGTTTTTGGACCTGCCTCCAGAACCCTGGGGATTTCCGCCAGGGCAGTGAGCACCCCCACCGAGAATTCTAGGCTCCCTCGAGGTCCCAGGAAACACAGAGAAGCCCCCAGCTGCGACTCTCTGCCAATGTCCCCAGGGAGGAGGAGGAGGAAGCCAGCAGCCGCCCAAGGTGCTCAGACAGGGAAACTCTGATTGCAGTTCCTGAAAATCTGGGGCCCAGTTCTTTTTTTCTCTCTGACTTGTTTTCTTTTTCTCTCTCACTTTAGAGAATGACTGGACACTCCTAAAGCCTTCTGTCACCATCCAGGGGATTTTTTGCACCACAAAGGGTAATTCCTGCCCCATCCCTGCTGTGACTCAGCTGTGACGTTGAACCACACAAGCCTTCGAAAAGATAAAGTCGTCAGACTCCTGCTCGCCAGACAGAACTCACGTCTTCTCTGGGCAGATTGCACAGGGCTGGTCTCCACCCCACAGCTGCTTAGACCGGGAGCTCCTGGCCCACGTGGGACCCCAGGATGGCCTCTGGCCCAGCCAGCAGCCCCCGCCTGGCCCCTGATGAGAACGAGTTTCCCTTTGGGTGCCCCCCTACCGTCTGCCAGGACCCACCAGAGCCCAGGGCCCTTGGCTGTGCCGCCTGTCTCTCTGGGAATGTGAGGTGAGGGGTCGGAGGAGCAGGGGGCGGGTGGGAAAAGGTGTCAGGGAGGGGCCTCTGACGGGAGGCAAGGGTGAGCTAGCAACCGGTGGCTTTCGGCAGGTGACTTCACCTCAGTGGGCCCGTTTCCATACCCCTTCCTTGTCATCCCTGGCACCAGCCCTTCCAGTGATGGCGGGAGCAGGAGGCACGGGGAGATGTTAGCTCGCCTAGCACAGGCCAGCGGGTGGGGGGGGGGGTGGCTCTGCCCCCAGTGGGGGCCGCTTGCTGACTGGAGAGCCTGGTGCGCTGTGCCCGGCACCCTGAAGCCTCAGCTTCTTTGTCTGTAAGAGCCTCCCGGGGTTGGTATGAGGCCCAACCAGCAGTATGTGGGAAAGTTCTTAGAAGAGTGAGTAGAAACTCCCTTGGTAAGTGACAAACTGCTGTGAAATCCTCTCCCTCCGCGATGCCACCCATCACCTGGCAACCCTTTGAAGGGGACACACAGAGAGCTTGATTTATATACGTCTATATATGTTTCCATATAATATATTAAGTTGTATATGTCTCTATATAAATACTTGTTTATATTTATATAGAATACACATTTTACATATGTATAGAATATATATCATACATATTGTATAGAATATGTAAAAATATGTGTATATTTATATTTACAATATAAATAACTCGGGTGTGACATTAATATGATCATCAGCATCCCATCTTAAGCAACTGTTATGCGCCTGCTGTAGGCTAGGCACTCTTTCCTTGGATCACAGAGGAGCCTGGGAAGGTGGATACTGTTATTTGCCTATTTTACAGATGGGAACAGTGAGTTCCAATGGAGCGATTAGGTCAGCTTGCCCCAGGCCAGACTCCTGGCAGATGCGCTCCTAGTGTCTCTCATGCGCCCCCAATGTGGCCTTTGTTTGGGGCTTTGCAGCGTCAGAAGGTGGGAAAACTGAATCAGGCAAGCTTGTGAAGTTCAAAGGCTCTGACAGAGGGGCGGCTGCCGGGAGGGGAGAGGATGTGGCCGTGGACAAGCCAGGTGGGGATGGGGGGCGGGGAGCAAAGCTTGACTGCTTGTACCATCGAGCTGATGTTTCTGGGTTCGTCTCGGGCTCTTGCCATGGGTCCCTTGGCTTTCCTCCCCCTTCCTCTAAAACGTAGCAGAGCAGGGGACGGAGCTGACTGGGTATCGGAGGGACCCAGGCCTGAGGCCTAAAGAGCCCTGCCCGACTCCTGACTACACTTGGCCAACACACGTGTCTTGGGGGCCTCATTTTCCTCCCGGGCAGGATGGGCCTGACCCTCAGCTCTCGCTGTGGGTCGGCGTCACCTCGGAGCTTTCCGAAAGCATGTAGGTGCGTGTTGCTCTGCTCGGAGTCTGACGCCCACTCCTGGTTAAGAAGCTGGGTTAGTTCTCTGAGGCCCCTTCTCGTTCTTATTGACTGTGGTCATCTGTCATCCCTGAAAATCAGACCCGGAGCCAAACAGAGGAAGCTGAGAAGAGCACGTTTAGCCACTTATCTGCAATCCCTTACCTGAGCCCCTGGGGTCAGATGTATTTTGGAGTTCAGAATCTTTCAGGTTCTAAAAAAGCGAGGCAGCGCACGGCTACGTCATTCTCCCAGCAGAAATCGGGGCAGTCCCTTATAATCCAGCATATTGGTGTTTCTGCAGTGAGACAGAGATGGTCCCCGTCATTTGGGTGCGTACAGGTGATGATAGCCTCTGGTCACCCCAGGTCACGTTTGGCTTCAGCTAAGCCCACGGCTAACTCCTGGGGAGACATCGGGGGCACCCGGTGCTTTCAAGTCTGGGATCGGGGAGAGCCAGCTTACTGACATCAGCCGCCACCCGAGCGAGGCCCAGGCTTCTAGAGCCATCAGGTTGGAGGGGTGGCGCCAGGAAGTCATGAATGCTTCACTCAGCAGGCTTTGTTTGTGCGTCCCCAGGACCAGCGAGGACCGGATCTGTCCAAAATGCAGAGGGGATGACCCCCAGTCTGTAAGCCCGGGAAGCCTGCTGTCTCAGGAGAAGGTACGCGGCACCGCCAGGAAAGGGTATTTGACTAATTTCTCCTCTTGTCAAGGTTGAAGCCATTAGGCAGCTGCCCACAAAGTCCCAGGCAGGCACCTAGCCGCCCGTCCAGAGTCTGGACTGAATTCAGTTCGTGAGCAGTGAGGAGCCTGCCATTCACCGTGGCAGAGGGACTGGCCCAAAGCACCTCGCTGATGTGCGACGGATTCAGGGTGAGAACACCAGTCCAGACCAGGGGTCTGCAAGCCACGGCCTGTGGCCCAAAGCCAGCTGGCCACCTGGTTGTGTCTGGCCCGCAAACTGAAAACGGTTTTTATGTTTTAAATGCTTCGAGAAAGTCAAAAGAGTGGCATTTTGTGACACATGAAAGTTTTTATGACGTTCAAACTTCTGTGTCTATAAATAAAGTTTTATTGGCGCACAGCCACCGCCCGCTCATTGCTGCACCTCGTATGGCTGCTTCAGCCTGCGACGGCGGAGGTCAGTAGTTACAACAGAGGATTCAAAGTACCCACTGTTTGCTCTCTGGCCCTTCACCAGGCGAAGTCTGTCGCCTCTTGATCTCGACAGGTCTCTCTGCCCGGGTAGGCCCTCCGACAGGGAGAAGTCCTTAGTTCCCCTCTCGAGCTCTGCCAAGCTGTGCTTCTAGGCACAAGAAACGGCTTTGGCCGTGTGAGGAGCAAAGAGACATTCGCACGCGCCACAGTCTGGAACTCTAGCCCTTCAGAGTTGGAAGAACCCTCACAGGTCTGTCTGTCCAGGGCAGAGGCTCCCACAGGCTAGCCAGACCTGGTCCATTCCCACCAGGACAGGACAAAGTGATCAAAGTAAGGGTACTGTAGTGAGTGTTTTTAAAACTAAGACCTTTTCATTTGTAGAATCAACCTTTGCTCTGGGATTATGTCCTCCGTATACATGTCTTCGTATAAATGAAATGATGGTGCTAGTCAATGATAGGACTTTTGATAACGTCTTTACTTGGTAAAATAAAAAAAAATGGCAATTTTCATGTTCGTTTAACAATTAAAAAATAAACTTGTATTGGCCCAAAGCTATGAGAACGCTGCCCGCAATCTAACCCCCAGTCTTACACCTCGGGCCCCAGTGCCCACTGGGGAGTCTCAGCACAAAACTCCCGAGTGCCCGGCGTCTCACTGTTTGGCCATCCTCCCTCCCCGACTGCTTTTAGCCAGAGCTCCCTCCTCACCCTGAGACCACGGCCCAGCGCCCAGGAGCCTGGTGTCCAGGGATGGTGTCGTACCTTCTGTACGCGGCCGAGGACATGCTCACATGTGTTTCTCCATCTGAGAAGCAAAGAAGCCCAGCTGGCTCTGCAAGGCCAGCCCAGGACCTGTGACGTCCGGCCAACCTGTCTGTGGCCGACGGACAGGCCATGACCTGTCTGTGACCCGGGAAGCCAGGGGCAGACAAGCCTTCACACCTTCTTCTCCTTCTCTGTTCTGGCCCCTCACCTTCACAGAGCTGGAGGAATTTCCTGCCCCCAGCAGAGCAGGCCTCTGCTCTCCCACCCTCTTCTCAGCGGCCCCGCCCCTGCAGGCCCTCGAGGGAATAGTAGTAAGGACCCCAGGCATTTTCCCAGAACTTTCCATGCTGCAACCGTGCTAAGAGCTAATTGGATAAACTGATCCGTGGAGTGGCTTCCCACGCCTCCCTGTCTGGACGTCTCGGTGAGCTAACCACGAGACGCCCGCAGACCTGTATGGAGCCCTCAGCAAGGGCCGCCGTGCTCCACCTGCAAAGGGGAGGCCACGTGCTCCCTGCCTTCTAAGGCTCCTGCCTGCTCCAGTGCTCCAGGAAGATTGTTTTCAATTTGTCCTATTTTTTCCTCTTAACGAGACTAGTACGCCTTCGTTGTACAAATCTCGGATAATAGAGGGAAGAGATATTTTCCGTCTCGTAATCCAGGGGTTTTAATTTTTTCATCTCTGTGCACGTGAAATTCGATGAGAGTACTCTGATTTAGGGGGAGCCTGGCTCCCCAGCCTTTTAGTTATCCCATCTCTTTCTCCTGTCCCTGCCCCTGGGGGACTCTGGGGGGCTCCTGGGGTCCTGCAGAGCAGTGGGAAGCTTGTGCCCTAAATCAAATGAAGCAATTCTGATGGTAGAATCACAGGTACTCTGACAGCCTTCGGGGAGGGCGGGGGGAGGGGGTGCCAAAGGCGGCAGCAGGCCTCCCGTCCCGGCTTCCCCACATGGTGTGATCGTCACGCACCCCCCACCTCCCAGTGAAAAGCTGGGGTCGGGGGCATGATCCAGTGATCTCACACCCGCACAAAGCCACAGACTGGAAAGACCAGAGACTCCTCTGGCTCCTGAACCCGATGGGAACTTTGGGGGACTTTTGACCAAAGGAAAGCAGCTGATTAGAAGTCAATACTTTGCATATGTGGTCACCCTGAAGTTTGTGCATGCAGGAGAACCTGGGGAATGGGTGTGGGGGTGGGTCAGAGGCCGACCCCTCAACCCCAGAGGCGCCCAGCCTTGTGAACTCTTCCCATGCCGTCCGCGTTTCGGCGTGTCCTCATCCTCTGACTTCGTTAGATGACTCTCTCTCTCAGAAACGCTCTCAGCCGTGGACTCGTAAGACCCAGATATTAAAGGATCACTGTTGACCTAGTTAGAGGCCAGGTTCTTGCCTGGAATGACCTTTCTCTAGAAGTGACAGTGGAATAAGGAACAGCCAGTGCCTGGAAAGCAACAGTCAATTCTCTGTGCCCGTGACCGTGCGGGGAGGACTGTTTCTTTCTCTCTCCGGCCTCAGAGACCTCTCGAGGAGGCCAGAAGCAAGCCGGCCTCTGACGCCGGTGGCTTCCAATAAGCCGCAGGCTTGTGACCCCATGAGACAGGCTCTCTGACCGAGGGGGATTCTGATGCTTACGCTGTGTTCCTCTTTGTTTGTACCGAGCCAGAATCTGTCCCTTGGGGCCCTGAGAGGCAAGTCATCAGCCTTCTGTCCCCCGAGGCGGGCCCGCATCTGTGGGAGGACACTGACCGTGTCCCTCTTGAGTCTGTCCCCAGACTCTATGCATTTGGGGCATTTGAGGTGTTTCTCCCCGTTATTAGTGTCCCTTGAAGTGTGTCAATCCTGTAACATCCTGTGTCATGGGTGGCGGTAATGTCCCTATTTTGCCGAGACTATAGGTGATATATTGAGGCTCAGTGAGAAGATATGCCTGGATCCATGTCCTATCACGAGGGGGAGGCAAACCCAGGTTCCAGAAGCCCCAGCCTCGTCGGCTGGTGGCACCTTCTCTTGGTGGATCACCCCAAGTGTTTCATGTAGGTTTAAGTAACACCGTCAGCCCTTAGATCTGGAGTCCACAAGATGCTGTGGAAAAATAGGAAGGGGCAAGAGTGCTTTCAACTAGGACACTCAGGCAGGGCTTCCTGGAGGAGGTGGCCATTGAGCTGAGCAGAAGATGCCAAAGAGGAAACGGGCTGTGGCACATAGGGCAGGAGCTGGCAGGCAGACACAGACTGACCAGGTCCCCCTCCCATCATGAGGAAGGACCTCTCCCTCAGCCCCAGCTGGTCCCCAAGCAGGACCCGAGCCGGCCTCCGTGTCCAGGGCGGCAGTGGGGTCAGTGCCGGGCACCCTCTTCATGCTCACATTCCCAGAAGCCCACAGGTGCCCTAGTCGGGGAGGGGGGACTCTGGACGGGACTCCTGCCGACCCCATCACAAAGGGCCTGGTGAGCACGGTGGCTGGGAACAGCGCACACCCCCAGACTTCTCGGGCACGGACAGAAGGACAAGTGTTCCCTCAGGGCTGGGGTTTTGTTTTCTGTTTCTGTTTCCTCCTTGGAGAAAATTCCACTGTGGATTTTATTTTTAGCAGTTTGCAAGCCCTGAGGCCATTCACAGGGGTCGCTTGTGGCACCAGACAGACCAGGCTGGGCCTGGGACAGATGCCCCATTCTTCCTCTGCGGCCCTGGCCTGATTCCCTCCCCGGCCCCTCTGGCTCCACCCTTGAGGGGAGGCCACCCTTCGGGTAAGGCAAGGACTCCCGGGTGGAAGGAAGGACCCTGGTCACGGACTGTAGGTCCCCGGCCTCAACCTCGCCTCTGCCCTGACCTGGCTTCGCCCCTGCAAATCACTGGCCGTCCCTGAGCCTCGAATCCCCCTCCACTCCCACGAGAAGCAGAGCCTCCGAGCTCCAACCTCCTCCTCCCGGCCTGTGCGACCCACCGAGGCCGAGCTCGCCCAGCTGCTGAGAAAGCGGCAGACCCTGCAAGGTCTCATGACTGTGGGCCCACAGACTCGGATCCAGGCGGCTCCACGGTGTTCATGCTTGGGGTGACCGCGGCCCAACCCTTCCTCACTTCTCCGTCTGTGTTGAGAGGAAGCGAATTCCAGCCTGCCTGCCTCCAGAGGTCACTGCAGGGATCCTGTGAGAAAACACGCGCGAACGCTTTGGTCCAGTATAAGTACAAATAGGGTTAAGATGTTCCTCATCTCCCCAAGGAAGTGCAATGGCGAAATAGGGTTTTATAGGATTAGTTATTAAGACTTTTCGGGGTGCCTGGGGGGCTCAGTCGTTAAGCGTCTGCCTTCGGCTCAGGTCGTGATCCCAGGGTCCTGAGATAGAGCCCCGCATCGGGATCCCTGCTCTGCAGGAAGCCTGCTTCTCCCGCTACCATTCCCTCTGCTTCTGTTCCCTCTCTCGCTTTGTTTCTCACTGTCAAATAAATAAAATCTTAAAAAAAAAAAAAAGTTTTCAAGATGTGAGAAGGGCACCTCGGTGGCTCAGTCCATTAAGCATCCAACTCCTGATTTTGGATCAGGGCGTGATCTCGGGATCCTGGGATCAAGCCCTGCATCGGGCTGTACACTTAGTGGGGGATCTGCTTGAAGATTCTCTCCCTTTCCCTCTCCTTCTGCCCCTCCCCTTGCTCATGCTCTCTCTCTCTCTCTCAGATAAATAGGTCTTTAAAAAAGAGTTCAAGCGTGGGGTATTAAATGAGAAGCATATATATGACAGTCATGGGAGAAAGAAAAAGATACCCAGTGCTTAATCCATGGAATGAAAATAAGGATAATATGCTGCTATAGCTATTACTCGGGGCTGACATTTATTGAGCGCCCTGGGAGGCAGAGGGTGTTCCCCAAAGCTGTCCACATCCCAACCCCCAGAACCTGTGAACATGTAACCTTCCGTGGCTGGAGTCGTCTGCCCGGCCGCCATCACTAAACCCCACAGACCGGGTGGCGTGAACGACAGAGATGTCTTTTCTCACCGTTCTGAGGCAGGAGCCGCCGGCAGGGTGGGTTTCGTCCAAGGCCTCTCTCCTGGCTTGTAGACGCCACCTTCCTTCGGTGTCATCGTTCATCCTCCCTTGGCGTCCAGGCGTTCTCTTGTTCTAAGGACACCAATCCTGTTGGGGGGGGGGCGCCATCCTGCTACCTCAGTTTAACTCCGTTACCCCTATAAAGACCCTGTCTCCAAATGCAGTCGTGTTCTTGGCGGGGGGATTCCCAACAGATGAGTTGGGGGGCACAGCTCTGCCCATGACAATGGCAAAAGGGGCTTTGCAGAGATGATTAACTCGAGGATTAAATTGAGATGGAGAGGGGCGCCTGGGTGGCTCAGTCGTTGAGTGTCTGCCTTCAGCTCAGGTCATGATCCCAGGGTTCTGGGATCGAGCCCCGCATCGGGCTCTCTGCTCAGCAGGAAGCCTGCTTCTCCCGCTACCACTCCCTCTGCCTGTGTTCCCTCTCTCACTGTGTTTCTCTCTGTCAAATAAATATTTAAAAAAAAAAAAATTGAGTTGGAGAGATGACCCTGGATTATCGGGGGTGGGGGGCGGGCACGTCCAGGGTCATCGCAAAGGTCCTCATAAGAGGGAGGCAAGAGAGTCAGGGCCGGAGAGACTGGAAGATGCTGTCCTGCTGTCTTTGCAGGTGGAGAAAGGGGCGTGAGCTAAGGGAGGCAAGCGAGCTCTAGCTGGAGAAGGCAAGGAAACACTCCCCCAGAGCCTCCAGAAGGAACACAGCCCCATCGGCACCTTGATGTGGAGGTTTCTGCCTTCCAGACCTATGGGATAATAAATGGTTGTTGTTCGTAGCCATTAAGTTTGTGGTATTTTGTTGCAGTAGCCAGCGCTTACGAATATTGTCCTGTGCGAACCCCACAACTGCATGGGGGGCTCCTATTCCTATCCCCATTTTGCAGATAAGAAAACTTGAGGCAGGGGGAGGTTAATAAGTCTCCTAGGACCAAGCAGCTGGTGTGTGAAGCAATTGAAATGGGCTTTGCACCCCTGCGGGCTGACAGCAGGGCTGGCTACCCCCACCTCTGAGGCCGTCCGAGTCACCCTGCCCCGCCCTCCGTCAGTCCCCGGAGGCCGGCCGTGGCCCACACCCCCGCCCACGCATCGTGATACATTCAGACCCCTCCTTCCAGGCTGCAGTGGGCTCTCTGGACACCGGCGGGGCTC
>CM053615.1:66472036-66483784 GCA_028646535.1 Procyon lotor
TCCGTGCCCCAAACCAGCGGTACTCATTAAAGCCACGATCTTGCTTATTTTACTTTTAAAGAATAATAACCAGGGTGGTTTTGTACTTGCTCAGCCCGAAAGACCTCTCCACCAACCCCTTGTATCCAAATCTGCCTTCATTTTGCCCCATGAGAGCATTTTTTTTTAATACTTTTATTTATTTGTTTGACACAGAGAGAGATCACAAGTAGAGATCAGAGAGAGATCACAAGAGGCAGGCAGAGAGAGAGGGGGGAAGCAGGCTCCCTGCTGAGCAGAGAGCCCGATGCGGGGCTCGATCCCAGGACCCTGAGACCATGACCTGAGCCGAAGGCAGAGGCTTTAACCCACTGAGCCACCCAGGCACCCTGAGAGCATTCTTTTTAAAAAACAACAACAAAGCCCTTGAAAAAATCAAGATTTTATTGCATAGCAATAAAATCCACTCCTTAAGTGTACCGTTTGATGAATGCCGGGAAATGTAGACAGTCCTGTGACCGCTACAGCAAAGGGGGTGAATGTTCCTGCACTGGAAAAAGCTGCCTTGTGCCCCTGGCTAGGCCATCTCCCAGCTGCAGGCCCAGGCAGCCATGGATCTACTTGCTGTCACCTGAGTTTCTTTTCTAGAATCTCATAAGAATGGAGTCCTAGCGTGTAGTCTTTGGCTTCTTGCAGTGCTTGACTTCTTTGATTTAGCAATAATGCTTTTGACGTTCCTCTGTGTTACTGCATTTATTCGTATTTTAGTCCGTCTGATTGCCAGGGAGCATTCCACAGTGTGGACAGAGCACGCTCTGCGTTTCCATTCACCATTTGGTGGGTATCTGGATCGCTTCCAGTTTGGGGCTATTATGATTAAAGCTACGCCGAACAGCACATACACACATAGACGTGCGTTTCAGGTTCTCTCGGGTCGATTCCTAGGGATACAGTGTGTGGGTTGTGCACTTGCCATATGGCCATGATTTGTAAGAAAGTTGCTTTTTAAGTATGATTTAACTTTATGATATGCTTGCATAAATTTTTCCAAAGTGGCTGTGCCATTTTGCATTCTCAAATTCCTCTATATCCTCACTCAAACTTGGTATTTTCTTTTTTTGCCCATCTCGTGAGTCGATAGTGTATTTCACTGTGGTATTTCGTTATAATTTGTATTATCTTTTCATAGGCTTATGTGTCATTTATATAGTCCCTTTTGTGAAGTATATGCCATTGTTTAACCCATTTTGTTAGGTGGCTTGTCTTATATATTGAATTTTAAGAGTGCTTTATATATTCCGGATATAAGCCTTTTCTAAATAATGCGTTTTGGAAAAAGTTTCCTGCTGATGTCCCATGGGCTTATTCTTGGTAAGAGATAGTGCTCTGGTGTGGGAGGAGCCCTGGGGCCAGCTCCCTCCCTGTGCCTTCTTGGGCAGATTCCCTCCCCTCTGTGAGCTTTGCTGCTGCTTCCATAAAATGGGAACCTCCTCGCAGTGTCGTTGGGGGTCCAGGAAGAACTACAATCATGAAAGCGTTTTGTGAACTCCTCAGACCTATCAACAGGTTAACAGTGCTGTGTACTTGCTGTTGAGTACTGAGTCCTGTGTTGCTGCCCTCGGGCTGTCCCTTATCTGGAAGGGACAGCCGCGCAGAGCGCACATGCCTCGGTCAGTCACGGGTGGATGGCTGGGGGGGCCGGGGAGGGAGGGCAGATGGGAATCTTGAGGAGACGCCCCCTGGCTTCAGGAGGAGGGAGGTGCCCAGCCATGTCGCCAGCGTGTCCTGAGTGTCTCCTCTGTAATAGACACTGCCCCACCCTGGGAACCCAACTGTGACCCTCAGAGATCCCCCAGCCCAGTGGGGGCAACCAAAGAGTGAATGATGCTTGGAAAGCCAAGTGGGACATATCCTGACAGAAGAGACAGCAGCGCTGCTCAGGATCTCGGCAGAGGTCTTGATCCTGTTCTGAACGGGGGGGTCCCAGAAGGGCTGATGGCTCGAAAGGTGGAAAGGAGTCAGCCGGGCAGAGAAGGAACAGCATGTGCTAAGTCACATGGGCCAGCCCAGCTCCTGCGCCAGTGGAGCCTCGTGCTTGGCAGAGAGCCCCAGTGGTGGCCACTGGGACCCCCATAACATCTGGGACATGATTATTTATTTCTAGGATCACCCCGAGGCGGCTGAGGCTGAAGCCGGGTGCCCCTTTGCTGGTGTTGGCTGCTCCTACAAGGTAAGCGTCTGGCTGTGAGAAAGGAGAGGGGTCCACTGAGCTCTGGATGTCCGTTACGTTAGTGACTCTTCAGAGCAACCAATCCCACTAGTAAATCATCTCCATACCCAGGGAAGTTCTTCTGAATGTCGCACCTGAGCACGGCAGCGTCACTAGAATGCGCAGCCCCCACCTCCCCCTGCCCCTCTCCGTGGTCCTGAATTAGCGCTGCCCTCACGGGCAGGGCGGAATTGTTGCTCCAGAGACTGGGACACGCACCGCTCACCCCGGGCATGTCTGATGCCAGGGTCCTCGTCCAGACCCCTCTTGCGACACACAAAGCATCTTCCCCTTCACTGGGTGAATGAACCTGACTCTCCTTGGCAGCCTTTGGGTAGCTGAACTCTCCCCGGGTCCCTGGTTCTCCTCAACCTCCTCCGTCTTCACTGACCAGCCCTGCTCTCTTGGCAGGGGAGCCCGAAGCTGCTGCAGGAGCATGAGGTCACCTCCCAGACCGCCCACCTGAACCTGCTCTTGGGGTTCCTGAAGCAGCGGCAGGCCCAGCAGGCCGCGGGCCTGGGGTCCGGGCCCATGGCCCTGGAGCAGAATCTCTCAGACCTGCAGCTGCAGGCGGCCGTGGAGGTGGCGGGGGACCTGGAAGTGGACTGCTACCGTGCGCCCCACTCCGAGAGCCAGGACGAGCTGGCCCTGAAGCACTTCATGAAGGAGAAGCTCCTGGCTGAGCTGGAGGAGAAGCTGCGCGTGTTTGAGAACATTGTCGCCGTCCTCAACAAGGAGGTGGAGGCCTCCCACCTGGCTCTAGCCGCCTCCATCCACCAGAGCCAGCTCGACCGCGAGCACATCCTGAGCCTGGAACAGCGGGTGAGCGTGGGAGGCAAGCTCCCCGTCAGGGGGGTCCCGGGGGGCCCCGGGGCCCTGTCTCTAGAGCAGGGGACCGGCAGCCTTCCATCTGAGCATTCTCCCTGCTCGGAGCGGACGCCTGCCCCCCGCCCCCCGCCATCAAGCGGTCCCTGTCCTGTGTTCCAAGACCCTCGAGGAAGAGCACCGAATCCCAGGTTATAGCCAAGGTCCAGCCCCCCCGTCCGGTGTGCTTCATTTCCTTTGCTTGAACTTTTCTCCTGTGACAGCGTACTCCCTTCCCGAGCATTTCATTCCACCAGGGGACATTTTTCACAATGAGAAGGTGCGTCCTTATACTAAACCAAAATCAGCCTCTCTCTGTCTTCCTGGCATGTTCCTGGTCCCGCATTTCAGGGCCTACGGAACAGTTCAGCCTTCCAGTCCCTATGGAAGCCCTTCAGAGAGAAGCAGCCACTGAGTATTTCCTTTTTGAAGCTCAACACCCCCAATGCCTTCACCCCGTCCTCAGAGCAGCTGGCTTCTTGCTGTCCTCATAGGCTCTGGCTCAGTCTCTGGAGGATTCCACACACTCAGAGTGGTGGTCCCAGACCAACTCCATGTAATCCACCTACCTGACAGTTCTTGGTTGAGCAGGATAATGTCCTCCCTTGTTCCGGAGCTTACACTTTTTCTAATAGAACCAATCACCATGCTAATATTGCTTTTTCTTTTTTTTCTGTCCAGCAACATTCTATCACTGCCTCATGTTTGTTGGGAATTTAGTTGGATTTTAGTTCCAGCTCCACCACTGACTTGCTGTGTGGGTCTGGGCAAGTCACTTCTCTCAGAACTTCAGCTTTCCCATCAGGCAAATCGGGAATTTCCTCTAAGGCTACTCGCTTCCATGACTGCCTTCCTGACCTGAGCACACCCAAGAATAAGTCTGTTCTTTCTAATGTCGGGGGGGGTGGTGCACGTAACTCTTGCACTGGTGAGAAGGGGGCTCCCTGAGGCCTGCAGCCATGTCTTCAGTACGTCAGGAACCTTCCTGGCTCTAGTCCCACGTGCACCATGCAAGGCCTGAAGACAGAGAAAAAGTGAGCATGGGCCCAGCCTCCATCAGGGGGAACCATCTCTCTGGTAGGAAGGGCAAAAAGCCGTATCTGAAGAAACTTCTGGAAGTGCCCTGCAGAACACCACTGAGGGAGACCAGCGGAGCTGGGGCGGTAGCGGGAGGCTTCCCAGAAGAGGGCCCTGTGAGCCAGGCTCCTGATGGATGAAGAGGAGGCGGCCCGGGGAGGAGAGAGGCCACGGAAGTCCAGGCGGGAGGGACAGCACAGACAAGCAGATCACATGCCCGAGGGAGGCGTGGTCAGGAAGGCATATTGGGGGCAGAGCTATGTCCTATCCTCCCATCCCCACCCCGTCCCCAGGCTGTGCTCTGGTGGCCCCCGCTAAATGGGCTTCCCCACAGGTGGTGGAGCTGCAGCAGACGCTGGCTCAGAAAGACCAGGCCCTGGGCAAGCTGGAGCAGGGCCTCCGCCTCATGGAGGAGGCCTCCTTCGATGGCACCTTCCTTTGGAAGATCACCAATGTCACCAGGCGTTGCCACGAGTCAGCTTGTGGCAGGACCGTCAGCCTCTTCTCCCCAGGTACCAGCTCCCCAGGAGAGCAGCCCGGCGGGAGGCAGGCAGGCTTCTCTGGGCCCCGGGAAACCCGCAGGGACAGCAGCCAGCTCTGTGACATCCCAGCCACCTCCACGACCCTGGCAGGCTCGCCGCTCAGCCACACGGAGCGTGGGCGGCTTGAACCGGGCAGGCCTTCTACCTCCCCGACATCAGTCGTATTCTACAAACAGGAATACAGTTGTTGTCTACTTCTGCGGGTCTCCATGTGACAGAGAGAGTGCTCTGTTGGAAATGAGAGGGGTACGGAGGGTGCCCCCCACGGGCGCTCCCTGGGGGACCCCCGCCCTCAGCACACCAGTGGTCTGCAGTAAGGCCAATGGAGAAGGAAGCAACATGCGCACTTGTAGGTCGTGAGTGGCGGTGCGACTAAGTGCCGGGAAAACCCACGCGGTTCTCGTTCATCTCTGGGGCCCGGCAGGAAGCAGTTAAAGATTTTATTTATTTGAGAGAGAGAGAGAGAGCAGGGTCAGAGAGAGAGGGAGAGGCAGGCTCCCCGCTGAGCAGGGAGCCCGACACGGGGTTCCATCCCAGGACCCCAGGATCATGACCTGAGCCGAAGGCAGACGCGTAACCCACTGAGCCACCCAGTAAATGTTTCTCTTAATTAATTGGTCTCCATTGATGTAACGATGTGTGCGTCTGTGCATAAAATTCTCAGGCGTGCGTGCTTTCCCTCTCATCTCACACGTATGCATCTAAGTGGGTGGGTGGACCGTTAGGAGATTTCTGCCGATGACGATTTTACCAGCCTCGCACATTTCCCCGGGCTTCACACCCTTCCTGTCCACCAGCTCCTGACAACACCCACCACCGGCAGGGCTGGGATCCGGACAGGCACTGGCATTGGCCCCAAGCCGCAGAGCAGGGCTGCCCCCCACCCCCCAGGTCCCTGCCCTCGGGGGCAGCCCCCTTCATGGGGTGGCCTCGCCTCTTCCACAGAGCCCTCCCCACCCCGCCCTTCTTTCCAAAGAGGAAAGAAAAAGAAGCAGTGTCTCTGACTTCCTGTTCCCCCAAAATGTAAGGGGACAGATGAGTCAGACTGCCAGCCCGTCCTTCCTCCGTCTCTTCCTGCCCGCTCCCCCAGCCCCTCCCAGAGGGCCCTCGTGGCGACAGCCACTGGCACCCACACTTGCACAGCCCTTCCAGCTGCCCACGGCCCCTCTGCGTAATCAGCGGGGCTGATTCATCTGCCGGGGGCCCTCGCCAAGGCGACTGGCAGAGCTGTGAGTTCCCCAGGCTCCCCCAGCTTCCAGTGGTGGCGGCTGCTCCACCGAGGGCAGCAGAAAGGTGTTGTGAGGCAGGAGTTCAGGCCCTAATTCTGGCTCTGCCCACAGCGCACTGAGCCCGGGCCCAGCCCCTTCCCCTCGCTGGGCTTGGTTTCCCCGCAGCAAAATGCAGGTGGGTTACAAGTGTGGTGCAAGGCCGGCAGCATCACCGCCCCTGGTAGAGATGCCCGTTCTCAGGCCTCACGCGGCACGTGTGTGTCAAACTCCCGGCCGGCAGTCTGGGCTTCGGACGGCTGGTTGACAGCCACTGGGCTAGGTGATCTCCAAGAGCCTGGCTGGTCCTCCTTGCCGCTCAGCCGAAAAGAGAGCTGCGCTCCAGCCCCAGATGTCTTAGTTTTGAGCCACTGACCTTGGGCGAGCCTAACCACGGGTCCGGTTCCCTGGCCCGCGCGGGCGACACCGTCCGGCTCCTTTGGTGCTGACTCTGCCCTCCGCATTTCAGCTTTCTACACGGCCAAGTACGGCTACAAGCTGTGTCTGCGCCTCTACCTGAACGGGGACGGGACGGGGAAGAGAACCCACCTGTCGCTCTTCATCGTGATCATGAGAGGGGAGTACGATGCCCTGCTGCCCTGGCCTTTCCGGAACAAGGTACGGGCTGGGCGGGGGAGGGGCGAGCCCGGATCCCGGTCCCCTCCGCATCTTCCATTTCGCCTTTTGCAAAACAAAAGCCTGAATGTAGAAAACTAGATGTTTTACAAAACATCTAGTACCCATGGGCATTGTGAGTCCAGGGACTAAAAGGCCCAGAGCTGTGCCCCGGGAGGGCAGGTGGCTATGAAATTCACATGACAGGGTAAAGAAGGAAAACTGCCTGGAGGAGGTCCCGTGGGGCTGGCCTGAACTGGCAGCATTTTCAGAGAAAGGGAAGGAGGCAGATGCCACAACACCCCTCTGAGAATGGCCAAAACCCTGACGACACAAGATGCTGGCGAGGCCGTGGAACAGCCAGAACTCGCCGTCACGGCCGGCCAGAAGGCGAAGACGGAAGGTGGTTTTGGCAGTTTCTGACAAAATGAAACATACTCTCGTCTCTCCCTGGCCCTGAAGCCACCCTCCTTGGCCTTTACCCCGTGAGCTGAAAACTTTGGTTCTCAAGAACCTGCACACAGATGCTTAGAGCAGCTTCGCTGATAATTGCCAAAACGTGGAAGGGGCCAGGCTGCCCTTCGCTGGCGGAGTGGAGGCAGGATATTGTCAGTGCTAAGAAGGCACGAGCCATCAGGCTGTGGAAGGACCCAGAGGACCCGGAGGGACCTCTCCCCGAGTGGAAGGAACAGTCTGGAAGGGCACGTACAGACTGCGCGACCCCAGCTCTGGGCGGTCTGGGAGCGGCACCGTGGAGACCGGGCAACCGGCGGTTGCCAGGGGCCGAGGGGAGCCAGAGCGCAGTGTATTTTGGGGGCAGTGAAGCTCTTCCGTTTGCTAGAATTCTGGGTACGGCTCATAAGACCCAAAGAATGAGTGCACAGCCCCGAGGGTGAACCCGGAGGTGAACCGTGGACTTCGGGTGACTCGGACAGGTTCATCGCTTGTAGCAAACGTACCGCTGTGCTCGGGGGTGCCGGCCGGGGGACGGGAGACTGTGCGGGGGCAGAGGGGGTGTGGGCAGTTTCTGCGGTTCCTGTTCACTCGGGCTGTGCACCAAAAACTGCTCGAATAAACAGAATCTATTTAAAATATTTAGGACGACAGGAGCAGGGAGGCCTTCCCTGCGGTGAACCAGCAAGGAGGGCCAAGAACACCGGAGGGGTGGAGGGAGATAAGGGCCAGCAGGTGGGACAGGGCGGGAAGCGCAGTGGTCTGGATATGAGTCACTAGGTCAGGGGCTCCCAGGCCCGCCAGGGAGGGTTTTAACATACCCAACGGCTGGGTCTCACTCCAGTACGCAGTGAGGCCTGAGCATCAGGGTTTTTGAAACCTTCCCAGGGCCTGCTAAAGCGCAGCCCAACCCGAGAACCGGTGTGGTCGGCCGTGGGTATTTCAGGGGCGTGCAGTGGAGAAGGAGATCTGTGTCGCTTTGAGATGCTCAGCCTCTCGGGGTACACATTCGTGGTTCGGGACATGGGTTGACAGCCCCTCCAGAGAAGGCCTGTCTGTTCTTTTTCCTCTGCCTTGTCCCGGGAGATCCCAGCTGTAGCTGATGGATCAGACATTCCAGAGCAGGAAGGGGCGTCGTAGGTTATGGAGCCTGGCCTCCTTCTCAGTGCCTGGCCCCACCTTCAGCCCCTAGCAGCCGACTGGACTGGAGCGTGGCTCTGGTGGGGGGACGTCTGATCCCGACTCGCAGGGCAACCCTGGGAGGCGTCCATCCCTGGGGGCCTTGCCGCACGCCAGACGGAGTCCTTATGTTGTTTCCTTGACTCCCGATCGGCCTGAGCTGGGGTCAGAGGGGCGGTACGGGGGCCCCTCGGTGCCACCGCCCGGAGCCTGACCCCCCTCCTGCCCCGGCCACGCAGGTCACCTTCATGCTGCTGGACCAGAATAACCGCGAGCATGCCATCGACGCCTTCCGGCCCGACCTGAGCTCCGCGTCCTTCCAGCGGCCCCAGAGTGAGACCAACGTGGCCAGCGGCTGCCCGCTCTTCTTCCCCCTCAACAGGCTGCAGTCGCCCAAGCACGCCTACGTGAAGGATGACACCATGTTCCTCAAGTGCATCGTGGAGACAAGTGCTTAGGGCAAGGAGGGCCGTGCCGGCGCCCCCGGCCCCCGAAGGAACTCCGGGGTATGGGGGGGCTTTGTACGCTGACTGAGGGCCCGGCCATGGCGCCCAAGATCCCAGGGCCTGTGATGGGCTGGGCCGGCACCATCTGAGCGGGACTGACGAGCGTGGCTGGCCATCAGCTTCAGCAGCGGGGGCCCCGGGCTGGGCCCACAGGGGTCCGGAAGGAGGCAATAGCAGGGTTATCATCCTCTGCACTGACCACACGACACTGGAGGCCTGGGAGCCACTCCAGCCCTGAAGGTTGAGGCAGCCTGGGACCGAGATGGGGAGGGATGAGGACCTCGGCGGGGGCAAGGATGGTGAGCATGGGGAGGAGGGGAGAAGCTCTCTGAGCAAAGCAGCTCTCTGGACAGCAAGGTCCCTGTGCTGGGGGGGAGGGCGGGGCGGCATCAAGTTGGGACTTGGGTTTGAAGACCTTGAGGTTCCCTCCGGGCCAGAGAGTCTCTAGGTCTGGGCCTCCTGGTACAGGAGAAGCCTGGGGCTACAGGGGGCTGGAAACATTCAGGAGCCTCGTGGCCGGCAGGTTCCTCAGTCCCACACCTGCCCCCCCCCACCTCGTCTGGGAGCTCCGTTCCCCCACCTGCAGGGGTCCATGTGGGCCGGCGGCCTGTGCCTCCGCTGGCAGGACCCACTTCACCTCTTCTAGGTGAAACCCGGTCCCTCAGCTCCCGGGAGCAGCCGGAAGAAAGGTGGAGAAGGAGGGGGTCATAAACCCTCTGTCCTCCCTCCCTCAGAGGCCCCACCTTCGGCACTTTCCAGAATCTCATGTCACCTAATTAACCGAGGTGTTTCTTTTTTTCAGTTGACTGATCGGGGCCTCTGAGGCACTGAGCAGAGGTTGTCCTTTTAAATATGTATAAAACCAAAGAAAGAGATTGTTTTAATTTCTGTCGACATTTTCATGCAGTGCATGGTGGTGGGAGTTGGTTTGAGCTGCACCAAACTTGAAAAGCCCACTGCCAAGTCCTGGGTGGTGCCGTTGGCCTCGCAGAGGACTCCCCCCAGCCGGCAGGGGCACCCCCTCCAGGCCTCGGGCTCCTCTTCTCTGTGCCCGGGGAGCCTCCCCAGCCTGCCCGCCGTGCTGGGTCCTGAGAACCCCAGAGCAGATGCCCCACCGAGGAGTGCCGACCCGACGAGCCCCGGTGCTGCTACCCGCCGGGCCTGGCCGTGGCCCACACTTGTCTTCCCACTACGCAGGCCTCACACAACCGGTGCCTGCGGGGACCTTCCTCCAGCTTCCCAGAGCCTTTGTGTGGCCGCCCGGGGCTCCAGCTCGGGGTCTCACTCCCCTGCCCACCAGCCTTCCTGCAGCTTACTCGCCCTCCGCTCACAAGGCTCCAATAACTTCACCCCTCACCCCTCCAGAGTTCTCATCCGTTAAATGGGCCAGCAGCCCTGCCCACTCTCCCTGGCACAGCACCCGTAACACATCAGAACACGCGGATCCAACCTGGGCCCAAACCTGGTATCTCGCTGTGCCAGAGCCCCTTTATTTGAACCTGGGGGGCAGCCCTGGCCCGGCCTGCCCAGCTCAGGGCTTTTCACAAGGCCCAGATACAAGGGAACACACTAGTGTTCTGTATGTGCCGTGGCCCCTTGCCACGTGTGGCGGGCTCCAGACGTGTCAGGGCTTCCAGCCCGCGGTGCTGGCGGCCAGTCTGCAAGGGAGACGGACCTGCTTTCCCTCGACGAGTGGGAATAACAAGCAGAGGTCTGGCCCAGTGAGTTCTGGTGCCTTCTGCCCGAGCACCGGTGTCCTAGCAAATACATCTTTATCCCTGCTCGCTGTGTGCTGAGCTGATGGGATTGAGGACAGGCTGCTACTCAAGACAACCATTGCTGGCTTGTTTCTGATGGGAAGAGACACATACTTGCTTCTAACAGCATGAGTCGCAGACATTGTTTCAACAAAGCCTTCCTGAGACCCCCTGTCATCCCCTGGCTAGACACTGGGGACAGAGGTAAGACGTGCACCCCACCCTCAGGAAGCTCTCAGTTCAGTGTGGGAAGCAGGTCCTTGAGTAGATCATTGAGACTGATATGGAAGAGAGAGCACCGGATCCCAGATCCACTGGATGAAGCAGGGAGGGAGGGCTTCACGGAAGAGGTGACATTTAAACTCTGCCTTAAAATATTTTGAAATGCACAGGATCGGAGGAGAGGAAAGACACCAAGGTGAGGAGTAGTCTCAGCTGTGGGTGGGGGGTGTGAGGCAGAAGCATGGGGGGGGGCATGGGATGGGCTGCATGCAGAAAGCATGGGGGGTTCCCAGCTGGCTGAAAACGAGACGTGGTGGGGGCTCAGGTCACCTGCAGGTCGTTCTTGGGGCGTTTCACAGGACTAGACGATGAGTTCAAACATGCATCTTCCAGCCGAGCCCTGAGTTTAGTGCACAGAGCGCTTGACCCCTCACAGAGTTCTGGCGCTCCCAAGGGGGGAAGGCCAGACGGAGGCCACAGTTCCACGGGATCCTCGCTACTCCCCTGTGACGTGGGTGGCACGGAGCCCCATCTGAAGCACCGGGAAGCTAAGGGGGAAGAAGCCGGGTGCGCCCACGTCAGGTGGGGGCGGGGGCGGCAGCTGGAGTTAGGAGCCGAGTCCTCAGTGTCTTGTTATTTTCCTTCCCCTTGAAGCTTCCTTTGGCTGAAGTGTGTCTGCTGCGGCGATGAGGTCCCGGCCTCACGGAGGCCTCGGGAGGCAGCGGGTCCCTCCACCACCGGCCAGAGGGCCAGCCCTGTAGCCCTCCCGAGGCCACCCCGCGCCCCCGGGAGGGGAGGGTGAGCGGGGCCAGCACCCAGCACGAGGCCGGGGCTCGCAGGCGCCTCGTGGTGATTCTCTGACCGCCCCGAGCAGCACCGACAGCCGCTTGTTACGCCCTTTGCTGACGGCTTACCGTGAGAGACGCACACTCGCTGTAGAAAAAAATTAGGGAACAAAAAAGAACAAAGGTACTACATGGGAGGAAATAAGTCACCCATGAACCGTGAGGGACTACGGAC
>CM053615.1:66484284-66534031 GCA_028646535.1 Procyon lotor
CCTCCACAACCAGAGGTTTTGCCCATCGTGCTGTCCTCTCCAGTGCTTTGGGGGAGTGGGAGAGGGTCGGACAAATGAGAAGAGCTGGGTCTTCTGGACGAGCTGCTCACCCTTCTTCTCCGGGGGAGATGCCCACGCCTGGAGCACTGCGCCCCGCAGCAGCACAAGGGTGGAATTGTCAGGCCACAGGGAAGGAGGAGAATGACGGCAGGGGCCAGGGGAGCCGCTGACGTGCCAGTGACCCTTTGCCAGCAGCTGGATCTCATTTGCCACTTCTGCTTCGGGGACATGTGTGTGTTACGCAACACACATTCATGTGGTCCAGAGTTTGGGGGACCATCCAGTGAGGGCTGGGTTCTTCCTCTCGGGTCCTTTCCTCAATCCCTGCCCCATCTTAGGGCATTTTCCTCCCTGGAAGACCTTCGGTGTTTGGTGCTGATGTCATAACCGTGCAGGCAGGAGGTCGAGGTCTCTCAGCGGATTGGCGGAGGGGCGGGGCGGCCCGCAATTCCTCTCTTGTGGAGGAGCTCAGCTGAGCCCTCATCCCTCTCCCCTGCCTGCCGAGGGGACCCTGTCACCACGCCCTGGGGCAGTGGGCTCCCTTCTAGCAGCACGGTCTCCATTCTCTTTGTACAAGTGACAAGAAGGAGCTCAGAGGAGAAAAGTGACTCACTCGGGGGCACTCAGCTGCCGAGAGGCAGAGCCTGCTGCGACCTGGGTCTTGTGCCACAATGCCCAGCCCCTCCTCCTGCACCCAGTAACTTGTTGGTACCGATACCGAAGATTCTCTTTATGGAGACAACAGAAGTCTATCCCCACTCCCGTCGGCAAGCACAGCTCCATCCGTCAAGAAATCCCAGGGCCAGCAGTGAGGTGGAATCCGCCTGGGACTCAATCATCTGGGACAGTGACTGAGAAAGCGCCTCTCCGCTGCTACTGTCCTCCCATGGATGTCTGGGGGGGACCCATTGGGGGTAATGAGGTCTCTCGAAACCCCAAGACCAGCGAAATTTCCAGTGTTCAGCCTCCCCAGGACTCTGTACTCTTGCTGCGGGATCTTGGCCAGGCACCTGCCATCTCTGAGCTCCTTGTCCCATCTGCACGGTGGACAGGTGGCTGGTGGTGGGTCCAGGCCTCCAGCTCCGACCAGGTTGGATTCTGGGCACAAAGAGTCTGACTGGGAGAGGCCCTCTTCCCATGGGAATCTTCGGTGGTGTCTTTACTCGGCTCCGGCCCCTGCTTCTGGAGGACCTAAGGATCTGGTCTGCCCTCACCGGGCCACTGGTCAGGACATCCCCACAGCAGATGAGCCGGATTCCCTCAGTGATGGGTCAAGGAGTGCAGGCCACTTATGACTCACACCCCAAGCTTCACACTTGTGTTTGGTCAGAAGTACATGTGCTGGAGCCCAACTGAAGTCCTGCCTCTATCCTTTAGTAGCTGTGTATCCTTGGGCAGGTTATTTAACAGCTCCGTGCCTCAGTTTCCCCATGTGTGAAATGGTGATAATAAATTCCTACCTCGCGGGGGTGTCGTGGGATGAAGCAAGCCCTCCCAGGGGCACAGAAGCTGCCGAGTTAGCGGGTTAGGTGGTTAATACCCGGAGCATTCGTGTTTTCAGACCCTTTCCACCGATGCCGGCCACCGCTCCTTCGGGCCCCGGGGTCATCCTGTAGCTCCAAATGACAGCTCTGCCCGGCCCAGGGTTCCAGATGGCACCAGAACGCTGGGGGGAGGGGAGGAGCTGACACAGACCTCAGCCACCCTGGGTTCCTCTTCCACCCCTGCCCCTCGCACGGCCCCCACCAGCTGGCCGGCCCTGCCTACAGGTGCGGGGAGACTTTGGCTCAGGAATAGGCTATCTCTTGGCCCCTGTAAAGACAGTGAAGGGCGCCCCAGAAGGCGAGCCCCTCTGGTCTAACCCCCACCTGGCAGTGGGAGGGGCCAGAACAGAAGCCCCAGCTAGTCCTTCTCCACAGGAGCACTTGGTCCCCTGCCCCCACCCAAAACACACATCCCCCCACCCCGCAGGAGGAGCAGAGCCCGGTAAGGGCCAAACCTGGGGAGGTCACATTCCAGGAAAGGACCGCAGGCCCCTTGTCAACAAGGAGAAAGCCAGCCGCCTGCTGCTCCCGAGACTTGGTTCTAGAAGGGGGAAGAGGGGATAGACAGGAAGACAGGAAGAGCTTGTGAGGACACTCAGCAGGTCCCCTGAGGTCCTCCGAGGTATCTGTCCAGTGCAAGCTAGGGAGACGGGGGTACGGCTGCCTTTGCCCTGGAGAGACACTTCAGGCCTTTGCCCACGCGTCTTCCAGACCTTCCTTAACGCAACCCTCTGTTCCTAGAGCACATCAAACCTGAGACATCCTTTGATCTTCACAATGGCCCTGAAAATATGCCATTACTATTTGCAATTTTACTTATTTTTTTTTAAGTAGGCGCCACACCCAAGATGCAGCCCAGTATGGGACTTGAAGTCACAACCCTGAGATCAAGACCTGAGCTGAGATCAAGAGTCAGATTCTTAACCATCTGAGCCACCCAGGCGCCTCACTATTTGCATGTTATAGGCGAGAGCCACCGAGGCTCATGGGAGATGGGCAGTGTGACACGGATGGGAAGTTCCCACCAGATCACCTCCCTGGCTCAGCTACCAACTCACTGGGAACCTTTCGCAAGCATCTTCCAGCTCCGGGCCTCAGATCTCCCATGTGTGAAATGGGGCCACTGGACCAATGGCTCCAGGGGACCCTCCAAGTGGTCACTCTCCCACCACGGGGCAGCAGTAGCCTCCAGCCTGCCCCTCTTACAGTCAAATAAGCACTCATATCCCCGGTAGCTCATCGCGTCCTGTCAAGCATGGCCATTATCAACCCCGTTTTATGCACAAGGGAAGTATAGTCAAGCAGGGAGGTGAAATGACTTGCCCAAGATCCCGCTGCATGTTGGTGGTGGGGCTGCCTGTGAAGCTAGGAGACCTGACCGGGCTTTTCACCTCGGTTCTGTGGAGCTGCGCTGTGTGGTCTGTCAGTCACCAACACGGGGGGCAGGCGGACGTCCACGGCCTGATCCCCAAACCTCTGCAGATGCCACCTTCCACGGCAGAGGGACTTGGCAGATGCAGGGAAGGATCTTGGGAAAGGGAGGTTCTCCTGGATCGTCTGGGTGGGTCCAGGATCATCGTAAGACTCCTCATAAGTGGGGAGTCAAGAGGGTCCGAGTCAGGAAAGGGCAGAGTGACAACAAAAGCAGGGAGAGGGATGTGCCCGTGGAAGCAGGGGTCGGAATGATGCACTTTGAAGAAGGGGGAAGGGACATCTGGATGGATGGAATGCAGGTGGCCCCCCATGGCTAGGAAAGCCAAGGAAGGAAGGAAGTCTTCAGGAGGAACACAGCCCTGCTGATGCCTTGATTTTAGCCCCAGAAGCCTTGTTTCAAGACTTCAAGCGTCCAGAATGGTAAGATGGTAAACGTGTGCTGTTTTTTGAGCCACTGAGCTTGTCATAACGTGTTACAGCAGCAGTCAGAGCTAATGCAGGGCTGGAAATGTGGCCACCCCCAAACTGAGATGAGCCGTAAGTCTAAAATACACGCATTTCCCAGACTTGGTACAAAAAGGAGAATTTATTTCATTACCATTTTTTTATATTGAGGACATGTTGAAATGATCGGCATTTCATCCTATTAGACTAAGTCTATTACCGCAATTAATTTCTCCTGTTTCTTTCTTTCTTTCTTCTTTTTTTTTTTTTTAATGTCAGTACCGGAAACTTTGGAATTACAGATGTGGCTCACGTTGCATTGCCATGGGTCAGCAAAGAGGACTCTGCTCGTTGCTCTGGCGAGAAGGAGCGGGCCCCCCACTCTGCTGAAGGTGGGGAAGGGGGCCTTGTGCTGGGTAAAAGGATCAGCCCCCATCCCCCCACGCGCTGCGGGCGAGGATGCTGGTGGTGCATGGGTGTCCCTGCGCCCTCCTCCCTGACTCCCGTCTGCCCCCGGGGTGAGCCCCGCTTCTGGGCTGGCCCCCGACCCTGCTAGACGTGACTTCTATTTTTAGCAGCTGTACTTGCTTGCCCTCGGCACAGCTGGCTCTCAGGCTGGCTGGGTGGGGGCCAGCCCCACGACTGCCTGCTCCCTGCCAGCGGGGGTCGCGGGAGATTGCGACTCTGTGGTTCGGGGCCTTTCAGGGCTTGTAAGCAAACCTCTCCACATCCCGCGGCAAGGAAATATTATCATCATCTGCACGTATCCTATGACGAGGCCGAGGCTAAGAGGTCTCTAGGAGCGAGGAGGGGGCTGAGCGGAGGCTGAGCCTTCCTCCCCAAGGCCTGACCCTGCCCACTGAGTGTGGGGCGCTTGCCGGGTCTCCCGCAGCCTTTCTCCCGGGATATTTTAAACTTTGGAAAGTATTCTAAGCAAGAGAAAGGACAGAAGCACTTTGGAAGGAGGGGGTGGGTGGAGGAAGCTTAGCGTCAGGCTGTCCAGGGAAATCGGGTCAGAGTAATAAAAAAAAAAAAAATCCACATAAGCATAAAGGCGAAAGAACCTGGAAGCCAGAATTGCCTTACGGTTGGGAACCGAACCCCGGCGTCAGGACTACCCGACTTCCGGTCCCTGCCCCAGTGCTTAGCGGGCTCTCGATGGGCCTTCGCTGCCCCGGGTCTCCTCCACTCCACCGCGTGCTAGTGCTTGGAGGACCGCTGCGCCCCGGAGCCTCAGGAATGTTCCATGTTGCTGCTATTCACCAAGCGCTCCATGTGTATCAAATCCGGTCATGGCTACACAAGCTCACGAGGTCCCCGCTGTCACAATCACCGTTAAACTTAAGGAAACTGAGGCAGAGGCAGGTGGGGTCCCTCTTCCAGGTCACAAACCTCGTGAGAGGCAGAGCCAGGAATTTGTTGGCATTGAGATACAATTCAGGGGCACCTGGGTGGCTCAGTCGGTTAAGAATCCGACTCTTGATTGATTTCAATTCAAGTCTTGATCTCGGGGTCCTGAGTTCAAGCCCCGCATTCGTCTCCATGCTAGGGTGGAGTCTACCTAAAAAAAATTTTTTTTTAATTTAAAAAAAGATAAGATAAATCACATACCACACAATTCACCCATTTAAAGGGTGAAATTCAAAGGTATTTATATATACATAAAATATACATATGTACACTTACATATTGGTGTATTTTTTTCTGTTTCTTTGGTAGAATCCTAACTGATAGCAGTCCAGACTTGTTTTTCATTTTAATGTTCTATTTTCTAAATACCCATTTATTTTTAAGTGGACAAATATATAATCATGTCAAATAATATAAAGGTAGGGTGTATTTTGTGGTAAGTAAATTACACTCCAATAAAGCCATTGAAAAATAATAGTATAAAAATGATTGCTGCTCATTATTTTTAAAAAGGGACCAGGGAAGTAGAGAAAAGCATCCCACTGCTCTGAGATCACTGCTATTAACATGATCCTATATTTCCTTCCAGACACAGATATGGGTATTGGTACAGAAATTACACACACACACACACACACACACACACACGCTTTAATATTGGGGTATGGGTATATCATTCTCTATCCTGCGTTTCCGGTTTCTTATGAACAGTTTTCTGTACCATTAAAAAAGTCGGACTACCCGACTTCCCGTCCCTGCCCCAGGGACCATAAAATGTTTATTTGTGGCAGTGTTCTGTTCTATTACGTGGAGGGCGCTGAAGTCATTTTACAACCCTCTCACAGGCTAGCTCAGCTTCACCCCACTTTGATGAACTGTCTTGTGCTTGAGTCTTCAGTGATTCTTGGGGAGAGATGCTCAGAAGGGCGACAAAGTACCAACAGATGGAAACACTATCAGGGCTCTTGGTATACATTGAAATTTGTTTTCCAGAAATTACAGAGACAATTTACATTTCCCAAGCAGAACTGATATATCAGAGTATATATCTCACCTAAGTGTGATTATATTTCGAAAATATGTGCTAATTTGCTACCTGAGAAATGGCATTTGAAGATGTTAACACAGGTTCCTCTGGTCTCTGGGGAAGGTAAACCCGGTTCATGTGGTTATAAGCACCTTACATTCTGTTCTACGTGAATTGTCTACACACACCCTTTGTCCAAATTTCTAGGTAAACATTAGTATTTTTCTTATTAATTTGCAAGGAATCATCACAAAGTATGGTAATTAACTATCCCTCTGCCACACCTGTTGCAAGATTTTTCTCACTCTGTTATTTGCCTATTTTTATGATCCTTTCATATATGAAAGATCTTCATTTTTTTTAAAAAGTAAGCTCTATGCCCAACGTGGGGCTTGAACTCATGACCCCAAGATCAAGAATTGCACACTCCACCAACTGAGCCGGCCAGATGCCCCAAAATATCTTAATTTTTAAAATGGAGCTGTATTTTTTTTCTCATTGCTTTTCTTTTTTTTTCTTTTCCCAAATATGTTTATTTTTTCAGTGTTACGAGATTAATTGTTCATGCACCACACCCAGTGCTCCATGCAATACGCGCCCTCCTCAATACTGTATTTCTTATTGCTCAATATGTCCTCATCCAAGTAAGTTGTGTAATTTGTTAATAGTGCTGTACTAATTTCAATTTCCTGGTTTTGAAAATGCACTATGTTACATAAAAGGCTGTCATCGGGGAGAGGTAGGTGATGGGGGACACAAAGATTCCGGACTCTTTTTACAACTTCACCTGAGTCCTAAATTACTCTAAAAATCAAAGAGCAAAATGTAAAACAAAGTGGAAAAGTCATCATCTAGATTTTCTTTTAATTTTTATGGACTGTTTCCTCCATCAGAAATTTATTTTATACGTAGTGAGAGGCAAAGGCTCTCACTTAATTCTTTTCCAGATGGCTGGCCAATCGTCCTAGCCTTCCCCTTGAAGCATCCCTTCTTGACCTGGTCATCTGGGTTGCTGTCTTTATTATCATACACTGAAGCTTATAGATAAGGACTATATCTGGGCTTGTTGTGTTTTTCTGATTCTTTTGCCATTTCTTACATCCTTACCACTCTATTTTGATTTTTATAGCTTTATAGAATGTTCTCAAATGTACCAAATAGGTAGTATTTCCCTTTGCCCATCTAATTGTTCTTTTTAAAAAATTACTCTGATGTTTCAACATATTTTGATTTTTTTATCCTTCTAGATACAATAAACACAACTAAATATTTCAAAGATTTCCTGTGGGAATCTCATTAAACTTGCAACGTCCCTTGAGAAAAGTTGACGTCCATACAATTTTCCCACCGAAGACTATCATATAAAGGGAAGTCCCTTCATTTATCTTTTTGTTTCTCAATAAGGATTTATAGTTTTCTTCCTATAGGTTTTTCAGATTTCTTGGTAAGTTCCATCATAGGTATTTCATAACTGAGATCTTTTAAAATTATATTTTCTAGTTGGTTTTCTGGGTGTGTGGGTGGTACAGATATTCAGGACTCTGACCACCTTCCATATCCAGTTACTTAACTGAATTTCTTCTTAATTCTAGTAGCTTTTTCAGCAAATTCTCTTGGATTTCAAGAGCGATAAACAGATGCTCCTGAACCCAGCATAATTTTGTCTCCTTTCCAACAGCAATAACCCTCTGGAGCCAAGAGGACCCTTTGGTGGATAAACACAAACAAGTGACTTATGATCTGTGAATTTTAATTCCCTTATAAGTAAAGAAACAAGAAGAATACTAATACATAACATAATTCCCTAGCTTGTTGAGGTACTATGAGAATCAGATAAAATATTTGATATAAACTCTAATTTCAGAGTCCTTAAGAAGTGGTAGTGTCTTTCTTTCACCACCTTCCTGCTCCCCATCTTCTGTGGTGGCTTACATTTGCAGAACAATGTGAAATAATAGTAATAACAGACGTCCCTTTTGGATTCCTAGTTTGCGCTGGAAGGCTTCTACCCAAAGAGCCTGTTAATCAAGCCATCATGCTCTTACAGCCATAACATAAACACAGCAAGAAAATCACAGGCTCCTCTTTAAGGCAATCACGCTCCCTTAAATTTGAAAGCTCAAAAGTCTCCGATCATTTCATGTGTCAACTGTACATCAGTGAAGCTGGAAGAAAAAAAGAAGATGTTTTTGCAAAGCTTGCTGGAAGTTTCTATGCTTTGTTTTCTTAAGGAGTCAGTTCCTTTATGAGTTTCAGTGACTCTGGAATCCAAGCGAGAAAAGACCCAGGAGGCCAGGGTAAAGCCTTAGCAGGCCTGTCTCCCTCTGGGGCTCAGACAGAAAGAACATTGGACCTGGAGTCCTCTGACCTGGTTTCAGTCTCCGGAAGGTCCTCGTCCAAAGTCACATTACCAGCTCTGAGCCCAGCTGCCATGAAGCCTGGCAACCAAGTCCCTGACTGGTGAGGGTAGGAGGGGCAGCTGGGATCATACAAATAAGGTTCTGACACAGGGAAAGTTCCCAGGCACATTCAGTGGGAGGGAAATGAGCGCTCTGGGGACTGTTTATTTAAGGGGGGAGAATTCCTAAAGCCTTCTCCCAATACATTGTTTATTAAGTGTTCGCTCATCAAATCCTCCTAGCATCTACTATGTTCCTGGCGCCGTGCTAGTCTCAGCAATCGGTGGTCAACGTCCCTGCCCACAGGGCAGTTACGGAGACAGACAACAAATGAGCACAAATAAACAGGCCTTCCCACAGGGAGGGCCGGGCATAGCCAGAGGGAAGTGCAGGACTGCCAGCCGGAGTGGGCCCCTCCTCCGGTCCCCCCTCGGGTGGGGCCGGCACCGCCCAGCACCCGTGGCCACAAGGAATGCATTGAGTAGCGCCTGCATTCCAAGCACTGGATTCTGCTCCCCCTGGAGCCTGTTCCAGGCCCTCGCCAGGCCCTCGCCAGGCCCTCGCCAGGCAGCCCGGCCTGGAGGTCTGATAAGGGAGCCCCGCCGAGGGGAGGGGGGCAGGGGGTGGTGGGAGGGAGGGATATCTCTGTTGCTCCTGCTGGGGCCCAACAGGGGAGAGCTGGGGCTGGGACTGCAACGTGGCCTTTAGGGAAGGGGCCCGGTGGCCCCAGGGCTTCTGGAATCACAAGGATCCTGTTGCTCTGTTGTAGAAAACTAAAGGAAACATTACAAATAAAAAATCCAAAAGTTGCTCTTTGGGGCCCAACCAACTTTCTAATCTGGTTTCCCAGAACTTCCCTGATGGCGCCCTTGCCATGGGGTCTGTGACTGCTTCCCAGCCCCTCCCGGAACAGCAGCAGGTGCACGCGGAGGGGACTGCTCAGCATCGGCCGGAGCGAGGCACGATTCCCACACGCATGTCGTTTCCCTGCACACGCCCACAGTAGGAAGCACCCGCCGTCTTCACAGGGGAGGTGACAGGCTCAGAGCTAGAACCTAGGCTTTGCCCTTCCTGCTCCCCCACTGGTCTACAAACTGTGCCTCCTAATCACCCCGAGGGCTTCTTAAAGCAGGGGGCTGGGCCCACGCCCAGATCTTGTGAGTCTGACTCAGTAGTTCTGGGGTACGGCTGGGTCATTTGCATATATCCCACATTCCCAGCTGATGGTGATGCTTTCATCGGTTGGGGACCACACTGCGGGAACCTCTCTGCCCTACATGACACTGACAGTGCCGCCCTCTGGATCAATTTTCAGCATTTAGGCAGACCTTACATTCCCCATAGGCCGCTTCCCCAGGCAAGGATCTATGCCCATCTACTGCCTTACTCCTAATGACATTACAGGCTTACACTCCTGACTGTCCACCTGATGTCCCATCCTCAGAGGACTGCCCCCCAAGTGCTCCTTTCAGTCTTTAGCAACGGCTCCCCCTGAACACCTCAGGACACAAACTTCTTACGTTGGGGGGGCAGCCATCAAGCGATGAGAGCAAATGACGGTTCATGATGAATTTGCTCCTACGTGATCGCCAGGAGAGGGGCTGGCCAGTCGGGGGCAGGGAAGGAGCTGGAAAGCCTGGGGGAAACTGTGAGAAGCTTCCAGAAAGGGGGTGTTCAGGACTAGGGCTGCGGAGCTGAGTGATGAAAGGGGCTGGACAGAGTCTTCAGCAGCAGAGCTTGCTGGAGAGTCTTGGGGCAGCAGGAGACTCCAGGCTGGGACAGGAAGCCACCTGCCGTCAGCTCCATAACCAGGGGTCCTTGGGCGGGGTAAGCAGAGACCTGGGACACAGAGCTGAGGAAATGGAGGGCTTCCCAGAACTCACTTCCATTTTCTTCCCCCGCGGGTACATGTGGCTTCTTCAGACTCCAGCAGGCTTGAGCAGAGCGAGTGTTCTCACTCACGCTGCACCTGATTAATTAGGCTCCTAAATACTGACATCATAGACGAGGGCACTCTTAGTATTAATGTCACAGCAGCCATTT
Source organism: Procyon lotor (assembly GCA_028646535.1). Lineage (NCBI taxonomy): Eukaryota > Metazoa > Chordata > Mammalia > Carnivora > Procyonidae > Procyon > Procyon lotor. The sequence goes on from CM053615.1 coordinate 66,494,646, forward strand.
ATTAAGCACCTGTTGTGTACCAGGCACTTTACATGCACGATCTCATTCAGTCCTCCCACAACTCTGATGAGCTCAGTGCTGAGATTATCCCCATTTTACAGGTGGGGAAATGGAGGCTAAGAGAGGTTAAATAATTTGGCGAAGGTCCCGGTGGCTAGGAAATGGCAGGCCTGTTGTCTCCCTCTCTCTAAACTGTCACTTTCCACCCCATCATCCTGCTCTCATTTCCTGAACACCTGCTCTGGGCAGGGCTCTGGGTGCGACTACAAGATGAATCATTCAAGTAGTCACTTATTCAACAAGCTTTTTTTTTTTTTTGAGCACTTACTACTTCGCATGGGCTTATGTATTTATAGCATGCCTTATTCCAGAAAACAGAAACTAAACGGTACAGGTGTGGTCACGTGATGAGTGGCAACTAGAAAACCAAAGCTGAGACGATCAGAAGAACCCAGGAATGAAGCAGGCACACAAAGTACAGGACCTCGAGGCCATGTTAGAGAGACAGGCCCCAGATAGTCCTCCTGAGCGTTCTCAGCCGCCAAAACCCGATCCCACGTGGTTCTGGGTTCATGAACCAGTTGCCTAGGAGAAATGTGACTCTCCCAGGCCCCAGGGCCAGAGAGGCCTTCTCCTGCTGAGCTGACAAGAATCGAGGGAGCACCGTCGAAAGTAAGAAGCACTGTCCCCAACTGTGCGCTTCAGGGCCGGTGTGGGTCTCAGGGGCTCTTTCCTGGATGCTGCTTGGTGCTGGCGCAAGTCCCGCAGCTGCAGAGAGAAGGTGACAACACAGGACCAGCGCCTCCCGGCTTAATCTATACGCAGAGTGTAGAGGAAACATTTGGGGCAAACTGGCAGTCCACTAGCTAAATGCAGGCCTTGGGGGAGCTTTGTTTGGACTGAGAAGGTGTATTTAAATTGATTGAACTAAAAGGGACACATGCACCCCGATGCTTAGAGGAGGATTATCCACAAGAGCCAAATTATGGGAACAGCCCAAGTGTCCACAGATGACGGATGAAGTCCAGGAGTCCACTGATGAATGGATAAAGAAGATGGGGTACAGATATACAATAGAAGATTACTCAGCCATCAAAAGGAATGAAATCCTGCCATTTGCGACCACATGGACGGAGCTAGAGACTATTATGCTAAGCGAAATAAATCAGCCAGAGAAAGACAAATGCCATATATTTTCACTCCTAGATAGAATTTAAGAAACAATCAAACAAGCAAAGGGAGAAAAAGAGAGAGAGAAAGAGAAGCAAACCAAGAAACAGACTCTCAACTCTAGAGAAACATCTGCTGATTCCGAGGGGAGGTAGCTGGTGGGGGCGGGGCAGGTGATGGGGATGAAGGAGGGCACCTGTGTGAGCCCCCGGTATGGAAGTGTTGAATCACTGTAGTGTGCACCTGAAACTAATAGGACACTGTATGTTAACTGACTTGAATTTAATTACAAACTTTTAAAAGTGGTATTGAATTAGTTGTCACGTTTAGAGTTCACAGAAAAATCCAGATTTTTTTTATTAAGAAAGGAGGGGCATTTGACAACATGGGGCCCACATTTCCAAAGGACAAGGACTGGCCAGAGCTAAGCAGTTTCCCAATCCCTGCCCCTACCCCCATGGTTCCCTCAAGGCCCTTTCTGTTTTTCACTTCCCTGCCTGGCTTTGCAAGCCCTGGGGATCTTACAGCCCCGCCCCTGAGTGGAGCCGTGGCCTCAGAATCACTGGTAACTTCTTCCCACAGCGAGTCCTCGATGGGCTCCTTGGATTTGGGGTGGGGCTCAGACAGGCATCCTTCTCACAGGTACTGTGATGCAGGGGCTCTCTCCTCATCGGCCTGGGGGTGCTGGGGGGCCTCCGGGCGGGGTGTAGAGCGGCTCAGAGCCCTGGTCCAAACAAGAGGAGGAATGGTGCTTCTTTCAACACAACTTGAGGCCAGTACAGCGGGGCCAGGAGTTCAAGGTTAAGCCCGCTAGAGGCGCCCAGAGTGCAACTCCTCTGAGTTGCTGGGGAAGTCCTGAGTCAAGTGCTATAAATCACAGAGCTGTTCAAACTTGGCTGCCTGTTAGAAAAACCTGGGTTGAAATTTTCAGCCCGTGAGCCCCAATCCCACGCCTCGGCCACCCCCTTCCCAGACCAATTAGAACCTACGAGGATGAGAACAAGGGTGTCTGCATTTTAAAGCTCCCCAGGTGATCCCCGCAGGCTCCAAGGGGTGAGGAGCAGGACCTGAAACCGAGCACCTTCTCTGAGCCAGATCTGGTACCGACTGTGGAGACGCAGAGGTGAGCGAAGCTCCGGGTAAGGGAGTGGACTTTACAGTACCTGTGGTGAGTGCTCTGGGGGAAGCCAAATGGGGCACCTAAACGAGCCTGGAAGGCTCAAACCATCTCCCTGTCCTCTGGAGGAGAGGCCCCGGCTAAGTCTGGGGAGTAAATACCATCCAGCCACATAAAGAAGGGGAAGGAAAATCCCAGCCAAAGCAAGGGTACAGTCCAAGACTCTGAGGCCTTAGTGGAGGGGGAGGAGGCGGCTGGATCAAGGCTGGGGGTGGGGAGCATAAGAGGCCACAGAGGCGGGAAAGGGCCAAATGGCAAGGGGATTGAACTTGACCCTGAAGCTAAGAGGCACCTCTGGAGGGTTTTAAGGCAAGAAGTCATAGGGTTGAAAAAAAAAAACAAAACCCATGATGAGCTGGAGTTAGCAAGGAGGGCTTCCTGGAGGAGGACAGACTTGAGTTGGGTGGTGGTGGGTAGAATTTGGAAAGCTAGCAGGGAGGGAGAGGTGGGGGCATTTTGATGACAGCCACTGCAGTTAAAGCTCTTGAAAACTCTTCCCTCCCCCACACCCTTGGAAACCCTTCGAATCACACAGCCTGCCTGTCTTAAAGATGTGTTTGTCTGTTATTTGAAAGCTGTGGTTTCTCTTTAAGAGATTCTGGGCCCCATCCTTTGACTAGGAACCAGGAAGGAATGAGGAATGCATCCTCTTGCCCAGAGAGCTAATTATTGAAATGCTGTGGGCCTCACCAGGGTTTATGGTGTCACTGATCTCTTTCCCCCCAACAGCCCCTCATTTCTAACTGGTCAGTTTTCAGTATGTTTTTATGGGCTGCCCCACAGCCAATTGGAAGCTTTCTTCCAATAAACTTTCCCGGAATCAAGCAGCCAGGTTTCACATATTAAAATGAAAATATCAAAGGGGTTGTTTAAAAAATATATGTATGTGTATATAATACATATATGTGTCTATATATTTGTACATATGAATGTACATATAATCTCATTTGTGAAGCCTCAGCTCATGAAACCCACATCAGAGTCCAATTACATCTGCTTTTTTTTTCTGCAAAGCTGATGGTCAGGTTAGGATGTGGATAAAAATCACTTGATGGCTTGCTTAGCCATTCACTCAACAAACACTGGGCATTTACTAGGTGCCAGGCTGTGAACTGGGCACAAGAGGAAAAAAAGCATGATTGCTCCATCCCCACCACCATCTAGGGCTCAAAATATTGTACAAGATGTTTCCACATGCCACTTTGTGAGCTGCTCCTGCTGTTATTCTCTACACTTTTCAGAGGAGGAAATCGAGCCTCTTGGAGGTTAGATAACTTGCCCAGCATTGTGATGCTAGTCAGTGGTAGGACGTGCTCTTAGGTCACCCAAGTTCCCATCTAAGCTCTATCCACTCTACCTTGCTGACTTTTAAGCAACACCATCTAACTGTTACTGGGTCAACTAAGACAATAGCTCCAAAGGTTTAGCTTTTACTTGTAATCTGTCCAGTATCCACCCCCACTTAGAACCTTGGTTCCCTTTTGGGGGGAATTCCTCACTGTAAGGAAGGGAAAAAAAAAAAAACAAACCAGCACTCATTTCCCATGGCCGCCATTACTATGAAAGTATAGTGAAGCCAAATCCTTCGCCAGCATCATCTCCTGCCTGGTTAGAGAATAGGCATGTGTGAAATACAGCCTCAGCCAATGAGGTCCTTGTCTCTTAAGCTGACTCTTGAGTGAGTGGTGAGGGGACCTTTGCAGCTAAAATTCACTCTCAGTAGAAGCCCCTGGATCAGACTGTGCCTGCAGCATTCCATTGGCTGGGGTTCCGATGGCTCCCTTGGCTCTGCCCTTTGTTCAAGCCTGTTCTCCAGCCTCTTGTTGGTTCTATGAGCCCTCACTGTCTTCCTGCAAGTCCCTCCTCACTGAAGATGGCCAGAGCCAGTCCTAGTGACTTGTAACCAAGAATCCCGACTGATACAATGTCATAGGTCCTCCTCCTGTTCACTGAGCTAGCGGGAAATAGCCACCTTTCGTGGTGCTGTGGGCAGTGGCCCAGGAGATTCTTACCAGGAAAACCACTTTTGAAATGGAAATGCCCTGAAAATGTTGACACAGCCTCTGTTGCCAACACCAGAGATCTACCCTAGCCGACAGGCCGGGTTGTCCAGGGTCCTGCCTGCAGCCTGAACAGTCAGAAATAGTCTCCTGTTCAGTCTCACCACATGGTTCCAGGCCTTTCCACCCTTCCAGGGGCCACCAAGCTTGATCTTCTAGAACCCTATTCCTGTCTGGGTCTTTCAGGCCCCTTCACGGTCACAAGTGTGGAGAAGCAGACTGAAGTAAACCCGGAGGTATGGGATACGGACTGATGGACCCAGTGCCAAAGGGGAAGGATTGGGGGTGGGACCTACATATGTATCATCAGGGGCTCAGGAGAGGAGCCCATCAGGGCCTGATCACTAACCTGCGGTCATATATAGAGAGTCACTCACTCATTCATTCATTCATTTAGAGATATCTTTAAGAAATTGGCTCTCGGGTATGGAACTGCCAAGTCTAAAGTCCACGGGCCAGGCTGGTGGGCTGGCAACAGACAGAAGTTGGTGCCACGGTCCTGAAGAAGTGTTTCTTCTTCCCCAGGAAACCCCAGGTTTTGCCCTTAAGGCCCCTAACTGATCAGATAAGGCCCACCCACGCCACCAGGGGTAATCTTCACTTACATCAACGTACTGCAGAGCAACCACATTGACCGCATCCCTTCTCAGCCACGCCTCAATCAGTGTTGGATCAAACACCTTCGAGCTCGGGCCCAGCCAGATGGGTGCATAAAATTAACCACCGAGGAAGGGCCATCCCAGAGGGGTGTCTCAGGCTCAGTCCCATGAGCTCCTCCTTCCCGAGTACCCACTGCTCTGGACCCCCGCTCAGCTTCTCTTCTAATGCCCCCACCTCCCTCGAGCCTGTCCAAGCTTCACAGGTGACATCCAGACATGAACGATCTGAGCCACATCTAGGACAAAGAGCTCTTGAGCTCACAGCCTCCTACCCAGGGCGGCTCCCGCACAAGCTGGGCTGCCTCCACGTGGCTCTGGCCCAGATGTCTCCTCTGCTCCGTGGAGGGAGGCCTGTGGGGCTTTGTCATCTTGGGAGAAGCTGCTGTAAGATGCAGAGCTGAGGGGTCCTCGCTAACCTTGTTGGAACTACTGCCCCACTTTAGGCCCAAAGACAGAGACCAGACTCGAGGTCAAGTAGATGTTCCCCCCGACCCAGGCAGAGACTCCCACCGAAATTCACGAGAACATCACATATCACCGAATGTTCAAACCAGAAGGGCTTTTAAACAAGTTCTGGCAATAGAGAAACTGGAGGAATTGCTGGAGATCTGACAAAAACAACGTGACCTGCATCTCTGGGCAAGGAGGCAGAGGAGCCTTGATCACAGGATGGCTCAACTGCTGATTGACTGCTTAACCTTGAACAAATCTTTCCTGGATGACCTTGAGCAAGCCCTATCTGCTCTCCAGGCACCAGTTTCCCCAGAGGAGGAGTGGGTGACCCGACTTGGAAGGTCTTCTCCAGCTGCTGTGACTCCCTGCTCCCCGAGGCTGGTATCTAACCTGTCCTAGCTACGTGGCTGTGGGGACATCGCTTCAGCCCAACCTCAGATTCATCACCTGTAAAATGGGAGAACCATAATCCCCGCCTTGCTCTCCTTGTATAGCGGCTTTGGGGACAGAGTGAGAGATGTGAGGGTCCCCTGGGTAAACTACAAAGCGCTATTCATATATACAAAGTATTATCTAAAGATGAAATACTGTGTGATGTATTTAGGGTGTCTTAAGTGGCACAAGCCCCTACGAGAGACCAAGGGCATGGGAGTTAAAGGCTCTGGAACCAGACTGCCTCACCCCTGCCAAGTTTACTGTTTCCTCGTGGGTGAAAGAGAGTAATGATGGCTCGTGTGAAATCTAGGACCGTGCCTGGCGTGAGACATACGCTCCGGCCCCCTTGGTGATCGTCATGAATATCCCAACAGAAAGCAAGGGAGGCAGAGTGGCTTGAAAGTTATCTGTAATCCTCTCTGGAAGCATCTACTATAAATTAGCGTAGATGCACTAAATGCCCAGTGTCCTTGCTTTGGGCTTGAATCCTGTCTATCAGTTCTACATTTTATAATCACGCTATTTGTATCACATCAATCAGAGTTCTGATTGAATGTAATATGTGGACCTATTTCATATGAAAGAGAAGACAAAATAACTATCCTATGATAAAAGTGGTGTTTGGTGGTCAGATCTTTATACAAGAGCCTTTGTGGGGAAAGACTGGGAACTACACATTCTAAAGGTTATGCTTTAACCGGTGAGTAAGTCCGAAGCCCAGATTAGGAAGTGACTTATTTGAGGTCACCCAGAGAGGGAGAAACCAAGCTTCCGTGCAGTTCATAGAATGACAGTGTTGTCACAGGGGCCTTAGAGACCCCCGGGTATTTGCTCAAGGCCACCACTCCTTGCCTAGACCCCTTTCTTAATGTTGATGGGTCTGTCCCTCCAACCCACCGGCCGGCTCTGGTCTGGACGCCCACTGCACGTTTCCCTAAATGGCTCCAGAATGTTGAAATGTGAATAAAGCACCGCTTAACAGATGGGGAGACTACATTTCAGAGGAGGGAAGGGGCCCACCTACGGTCCTGCAGCAAGCCCTGGGGGGAGGGCCTATAGGATCTCCTACAGTCTCAGTGAGGTCTTTTTTCTCCCCTCCTAGGCTCTAAGAGGGGGCAGGTCCTTGCCTTCTCTCATTTCCCCCACAGAAGTCACAGGTAAAGGTGTTTATGGCTTGGCAGCTAACCAAGACCACAAGTACTTCAACGGGTCAAGGTCAAGTCTGACCTTGTCAAGTGTTGTCCTTGTTGTTTTTCATTTTTAAATGGTGTTAACAATCAGGCTTTCTACTCTAATTTGAAAACTCTTAGCACCTCCATGCCAAGGATGCTATTAACTGACCCCCAACTTTGGGCAATGAAACACAGACCCACCTAGCTGGCCACCTGGCTTCAAGGGTAAAAGTAACTTTACCATAGCTATGTCCCCAAATTGTGTTGCAACGATAATTATCTGTATTTGTGAAAAGAGGTTCTTCTTTGTGGAGCACTCGAAAAATATTTCCGGGAAAAAGTTATGATCTCTCAAAATAAGTTAGTCCTGTACTTTGAAAGCAGGTGAATTTATGGTGTAGGAACTACATATACCTCAATAAAGCCTAAAAGACCATGAAAGTAAGGGCATGGGAGTTAAAGGCTCTGGAACCAGACTGCCTCACCCCTGCCATGAAAGTCAAAAGTGACTTTTATCTTCTTCCTGTGCTCTTCCCTATTTTCCAAGTCGTCCTTAATCGGAAGAAAAAACTAGAACAGCCCAGTGCAAGAGAAGGATGAAGGAGGGTGACTTCCCCTGGAGGTCTTCTGGCCTTTTGTCATTGTCTCCCGGGATGGGCAGGTGCAGAGACACAGCTGCGGGGAAGGGGACCGGTCCTCCCTCCCTATTGTGTGTGACCTGGACAAATCTCGTCCTCTGGCTTCCATTCTCTCCCTTGCCAATGGATCTGGAGGCTGCCATGCCGGGGTCCCCAAGCTCTGGCGGGCCTCCGTGACAGATGTGTTAGGACACGGTAACTGTGATGGCCCCACACACGTGACAGCTAATGAATTACCAACCTTCCCTGCGCGCTCTCGTCAAGGTCTTTGAAATTACCCAATATTTTAGGGGTGCCTGGCTGGCTCAGTCGGAAGAGCATACGATGATCTCAGGGTCTGGGTTCGAGTCCCATGTCAGGTGTAGAAACAACTAAAAACAAATAAAGGAAATTTCCAAATATTTTAAACATACAGAAAATAGAAGAAATGTTTCGGGCTTGAGAAGAAGGGCTGCAGAGAAGAGCTACGGACTGGCCACCCAGTTCTGTCAAATGTCTGCTGTCTTCGCTTTGGATACTTTTAATTTTCTAGGAAATAAATCATCACAGTTAGAATTAAATCCCCTGTGTGTCTCTTTCTGCTCTCATTCCTAACCCTCCCTTCCAGACGTAACCACTAGTGTTAATTCAGTGTCTTTGATTTCCTGCACACATTTTAACACTTCTTGTACCTGACTGTGTCCCTAAAAATATATATATATGACATTTCTGAGTATTTTGAAATACTTTTTATATGACACTGTACCTATGCCACAACTTGATGCTGGTTTTTTTTTCCCCTTCCAGAAAACATCTGTGTTGAGGCTTATAGCCTTGGTTTATTTTTGTACCCCGTCTATCACTGTATGAACAGATCATGATTTATCTGGATGGCTGTGGATGCACAATGAATTAAGGTCTGAGTTTCCAGCATTATAGGCGGAGTGAGTGGAGCAGGGTCACTGCACGGCAGGTATGGGCATCCTGGACTTCATTAAAGGTTGTCTACACTTGTCCAGTGGAGCTGGAGCCCCTTACATCCCCATCAGTGGTGTATGGGGGTTCCAACCATGCCATGTGCTCAGCACCCCCTGCCCCCGCCGCCCCACATTGACAGACCTCTCACTCTGCCTGCCTGTCTGGTGGCTATGAAATGAGGTAGCAGGGCTCTCTTCATTTGCATGTCTCACGTGACAAGTGAGGCTGAACTTCTTTTCATATTTTTGGCCATTTAGATTTCCTCTTTTGGGACTTGCTCTCCTAACCATTTATTTTTATTTTTAGCAATTGGATTGTCTTTGTCTTGTTCGTCCCCACTTTCGAGCCGCTCCTGCCAGGTCCCGAAGCCCATTCAGATCACGGCACTTCTGCAGCTCTCTGTAGAGGATGCGCAGTTTAGCTTGTTGCTTTGCCCAGTGGCCCTGGTTGGTCTGTGGGCTGGGAATGGAGCTCAGCCCCAAAGTCAGCTCCACCTTCTCTTCCAAGCTCACCTTCCACTGATCCCTTCCGCACTCCTGAACTCCAGGCCCATCAACACAGCCCACTCTGTCCCGGGCTTCCTGCACATACGACCTTCTCTCCACCCAGAAGGCTCACCTCCCTCTTTTCAGATTCTTGCTACGTGCTACCTTTCCCACAATATTTACACTCTCTTCTCAATTCAGAGTCAGAGCTGAACAATCACAATCTCTACCCTTCTGGTGGCATTTCTTATTTCCCAGTGTGGAGTGTTTTAACAACTCACTTTGCATACCCCTTTTTCCTCTACAAAAGTATCTGCTCCTTCATTATGCTATTTTAATCTTCATTCCTAATCTGATTTTAACCTCATGTATGCAACCGCCTGGGAGGTGGGGTAGTGTTCATAGGTCCTTTGAACAGGTGAGGAATCATGGCCTAAAGGGGGACCAGCTTACCCAAGATCCCATAGGGGCCCCCAGGCAAAGCCCCACTGGAAGCTAGGACTCTCCCAATTCCACAATCTAGATCACTGCACCAGGCCCCCTCAGATGTGTGTGTGCATGTAGTCCCCCCGTGAGAGGGCTCTCAATAATACGTAATTTCTTAAAACTACAATAATCACAGCACACCCACTGGGTGCCAGGGGCTGTAAAAATCTTAATTCTAATCTTCAGAGTAACTCTGTTCAGATAAGGACACTCAGGGTCCTACAGCTAGTGATCAGTGGAGCTGGCCTTTCAGACCCAGAGGTAAGTCTTTAGGCCCATCAGCTCTGCCCATCGCACCCTAAAGGCAGAGCCAGCCAGCTGGAGAGATCATCCCCCCAGGCTGGGAGGCAAAGGGCCAACAGTGGGCAACTTGACAGTGAGCAAGGAACGCCGGGATGGGGATGTCCACCGACCACACCCATGATGCACACACTGGCCCAGCCTCCCCGGGGCGTCTGCAGAATGGGACGGTAGCAGGTCAGAGGAGGCTGAGGGATGGGGCGGGGGGTTGTTTGCAAGTGTTCTCCACCCCACCCCCACAGAGAGCGAGTCTGGGTAGGGACTAGTGTGCCCTTTCTCCCCCGGGCGAGGACGCTATCTGACTGGAGCCCTGTCCATTGCCTCCGTCGGCTATTCCTAGGACCCTGCATGTTGTCTTTCATCGCGTGAACTATTTATACGTTGTGTTTGTGTCTGTGGTATGTATTTGCGGTTGTATCTTTGTGTTGTGTTTGTGTGCGATATGTCGTTGGGTACTTTCTCTCCTGTGTCTGTGTCGTTAGCGTGTTGTGGGTCTACGCCTGTTGCTCGCCTACATTACGCGTATGCCGCGCACACTGTGTCTCTCCCTGTGTGTATCTAAGCCTGTGCTCCGTAAATGTCTCCATTGTGTGTTGTGTGTGGCGCGCGTTGGGACCTTGGGTCCGCCGCGGCCGTTTCCACGTTCGGCGGGGGCTGTGTCGCCGTGCCGACGGTCCACGCGGCGAGCGCGGGCGGCTGTGCGTTTACGTGCGGGACCCCGGCCGGCAGCCCGGGGCCGCGGCTCCGCGGACAGTCGGTGCGCGTCCGCACCTCCCCGCGGCGCGTCCGGGCCCGCGCGAGGTCTGCGCCCCGCGCGCAGCCTGCCGTGTTTCCTCCGGCGGCGCGGGGCGGTGCTTCCGCGGGTGCCCGCGGCGTGGCCGGGTCGCGGCGGGCTCCGCGTCCCCGTGCTGTCGCGCCGCGTGCCTGCGCCGGGCGCGCGGGGCGGCGGGGATGCGCGCGCGGGGGCCGGGGGCGCGCGGGGGCGGGCGCGGGCGGGCGCGGGCGGCGCTGCGGGGCCCCGCGGCCGCGGGCTCCAATGGCAAGGCCGGCGCGGCCCCCGCTAATTACATAAGCGGGACGTCAATAATTCGCGGGAAAACGCGAAAAAGATGGCGCCCCGCGCCCGGGGGGCCCCTTCCTGAGCGCCCCGGCCCCTCCCTCCCCCGCCTCCCCCCCTCCTCCCCGCGGCGCCCCCGCCCCGCCCCGCCCCCGCCGAGACCCCGACCCCGGCCCCACGGGCGGACACTCGGCCGGGCAGCCGCGGGCCGCGCGCAGCCGCCTCCGCCGCCGATGCGCCTGGTGGCCAGACTCCAAGTGGGACCGGCCGACACGCAGGCTCGCGGTAAGCTCCGCGGGGACTCCCCGCCACACGCTTCGCTCCCGGCACACATCCCTCTTTGCGAAATCTCCCCGGACTTCGGCGCCTCGGGAGGCGGCGGTGGGGGGCGGGGAGGCGGGGAGGTCAGGGTCCCGGGGAGCTGCGCGCCTGGGGCTGGAACGGGAGTAAGCGGCGCCTGCGGGGCGGAGGAGCCCCGCCCGGGTCCCTGAGCCTTCGGGGGCGGGAGGCGTGGGTGACAGGTCGCTGCTCCCTGGCCCCAAATCTTGACTTTACCCGTTCGGGGGCGGCCGGGGGGGTGGTGGTGCGGGGGTGGAGACCGACCGAGGCATTTGGGATTTTGCTCACGTCCGAAGTCAGGCTACAGCAGGAGTGGGACGGGGGAGGCTTGGCGTCGGAGCGACCGGAGAGAGGAGCGCTTGAACCCAAGAGGGGTACCTCTGCAAGTTTATTTTTTCCCCTCCTGAACACCCTTTTTTAAAAAGCCAACGGCCGCCCTGGGAGAGGCCCCGGCGCATGAATCATCCTCGCTTCCTGCCCCCACCCGGCCCCGCGCTCCGGGTGCCGCGGATTTGAACTGGACGCCGACGGGAACCCGCAAACAGGCATTTCTTTGCAGATGGGTTTGAATCAGCCAATCACAGCCCGCGGGGGCCCGCTCCGGGAGGATGGAGGCGCGGGGAGGGGGCCGCCACCCGGGGGCCCCCGCCCGGCCAGTGGGGGCGCGGCGACCCGGCCTGCTCCCAACGGCGAGGCGGGGGAGGAAGTGTCAGTTTGTGAACCTGCCGCGGCCCGGGGCCCAGGCCTGGCGGGCAGGGACTTCGCAGCGCCCCGGGGAACCAGGTGGCCCGGAGAAGGCTGGGATTCGGAGCACCTACCTCGCTCAATGTCTGCGCTGCTCTGCCGTCCAGAGAAGGGCAGAATACGGTTGTGGGGTGGAGGGGAACGTGGCCACAGTGTCGCCTGGGGGAGCCAAGACCCCAGCGGTGCCCTGCCTGCCCCAGGGCCCCTGACAGGCGCACACATGTATTTAATTTCACATACCCACTGACACACGGGCAGACATCGTGAAACACAATCTCACAGGAGTCCACACACACTGACACAGCAAAACACACAGGGCATTCTCCCTGTCTACAGATAATTGAAACACCAGGTGCCCGTGCCATGGCAGGGGAGGAGGGGACCAGAGTAGGGGGTGCAGGGAACAGAGCAAGGCTGTGTTGGGCTGGGCTTAGGGGTGAGTGTGTGGAGGGGCATAGAGCCAGGTGAGCTCAGAGAGGGGAGGAGAGGGCCGATGCCTTCCAAGACACTGGGGAGCCACAGAACGTTTCTGGAAAGGAGAAATAAGAAAGATTTGGGGGCCCTGTGGAAGAATCTGGTGGGGAGGCAGGAAAGCAGGGAGTGACGTGCACTGGGTGCTGGCGGTCTCGTTCCCCATCCCAGCGCCCTGCATAAGTGAGTGCAAGGCTCGGGAAGCAGTGAATGAATGAATGAATGAATGGCCCAAGCAAAAGAGAGGCCTGAACTCAGACCAGGATGGGGACGTGGAAAAGAGGGGCCAGATGCCAGAAATCCACTGGGCTTGAGTTGGCCAACTGGCAACTCACTGGTTGGAGAAGTCTTAAGGCGCTCAGGGGTTTGGGGTGCCATCAACCGTTCCATTAGCAGGAAGAAGAGAGCAGTGGGGCAGTAGTGTGTTCTATAGGATGGTGAGAGAGACAGGTGCTGAGAGGGTGGCTTGTGTGGCCTTACCTGCTAGCAGCAAATTTGCATCTGAGTAGAAACACACAGTGAGTTTCAACGTCCCAGAACTGGTTTCCATTAAATCACCGCATAATCGAGAGCAGGAAGTGGGGATTATGGAAGACATAGGTGGACATCTATACTTGGTCACAAACCACCTAGGAGTTTTCCTTCCTAGGTGGGTTTCCTCTGGCCAGATCTCAGGGCAGGGGTTGGGTGAGTTGGGGGGTAGCAGCAAAGTCTTCCCGCTGCTCCCCTGGAGAAAGCCCTCCACTCAGAACATGTTTGCTTATGGGATAAAGTTTCAGGCCCGTAGGCCTGGGAGTTCAGGCCGCCTGGGCAGGGAGACTGCTCTGTGGTTGGTTGAGAGATTCTTCCTCTTTAGAAGGCAACATGGTGTGGGTGGGAAGAGAGGCGGGCTTTAGTATCAGCCTACCTGATTAGGAGCCTTGGCTTGGCCTCCACCCCACTGGCCACTTTTCCCTGCCAAAGCTCAGTTTCTCTGTCCGTAGAATGGGAATAATAAGGACTCCTGCGCAGGGCTGTCACGAGGATCCCGTGAGATGATAGAAGGTGACTGACCCCTAGTTCCGTAGGTTGTGTAAGTGGTAGTCTCATCCCTTCCCCGGCTGGACCGCTGAAGCAGGGGGGCGAGGAATAAAAACCCTCTTCTCTTTCTCTTCCAGTGTCAGGGGAAGCTGATGGAGAATCGCCCTCTGGACCCAGGGACTCGGGACTCCTATGGTGCCACCAGCCACCTCCCCAACAAGGGGGCCCTGGCAAAAGCCAAGAACAACTTCAAAGACCTGATGTCCAAGCTGACGGAGGGCCAGTATGTGCTGTGCCGCTGGACCGATGGGCTGTATTACCTTGGGAAAATCAAGAGGGTAAACTTTTCCTCCCTGGCCCCAGTTCCCAGGTGCAGCCTCTGGCCTAGGCCTCCCTTCGCGCCCCTCCTGCTCAAAAGAGGAGCCGGGAAGGACCCAGAACCTGCTCTTGCAGGTACCATCCTTAGGGCCGGCGTCATCCGACCAGGTCTTTAGAATAGAGCTCTGTGAGCCTACAGAACAAAACAACATCGGGTTGGAGGGCATCTCAGATGACCTCCTGGCCTGTGCTGTGGTCACCTGGACCCTGACTGTGGCCCCAGGAGCTGGCGCACGTTACCTCCGAAACTGCTGTCTTCCATCCCCTCCCAGCCTAGCTCTGCTCTCTGGGGGCACTAGGAGCGGGTGTAATCCCTCTATGCTGTGGGGACAGAAACAGGAGAGGAAGACCGCGTCCCAGTGGCTTTGCCCTGGCCTCTTTCTCACGTCACCCCTCCCTCTCCATGCCCCAGGTCAGCAGTTCTAAGCAGAGCTGCCTTGTGACTTTTGAAGATAATTCCAAATACTGGGTCCTGTGGAAGGACATACAGCATGGTGAGTACTCCTAAGAGCTCGGGCTCCCTTGTCCCATCCCTGGCCCTCTCTCCTCCTCCACTTGCATTTTGGTTCCTTCTCCCCTTCTCTCCTATACTCCTGGCGCCTGACTTTGTCCATGGACCCCCAGACCCCAACAAGCCCACCCGAGGAGATAGGATGGCTAGTTGTGTGTCTGGGTGCAAAGGTATTTCTGACATCCATCATGCCCTTGCACAATCCCGCGTCTCGAGGGAGGCAGGCGGGTGGAGGAGGTGGCTCGGGGAGGTGCCCGGAGAGCTAGGATGGCACGTCATTTCCAACGCACAAAGCTGAGGGTCAGGCCGGGGCTAGGACCGGTGGGGAGGGACCCAGGCAGTCCAAACTGGCGCCTCTAGATGTGAGCACAGTGTGCCCTGCCCACGGGTGAAGAGGACTGGCGGGGGCAGCTGTCGCCGTGGTGGGGGGCCAAGGAAGCAGAACTGGACCAGGCAGGGTGAAGACGGACATGTCCGGACACAGCTGGACTGGCTTCGAAAGGGAGCTGGGTGGGGTGCTGCCCCTGCACGCACGGAGCTGATGTTTGCCCACTCTGGCCGCCATCCTCCCTCCCCACGGACGCCACGGGTGCCGCTTGGCAGCCCCAACACTCACACATTTCCAACACGGAGCTCCAGGTGTAGGCTCGGACCAAGTCTCAGCTCTGCCACCCTCTGGCTGCCCTTCCTTGGGCAAGTGACACCGCTCCTCTGAGCCTCGCAGGCTGGTGACATGGGACCCCAAGGATAGCACTTGGGCCAGCACTGCTGAGTTCCAGGGAGGCGATTCCGGAAGAATTTGTTACTGAAAGGACTTCGAGGAGCCTGCCAAGTAGAGGCCACAGAACCCAGCCCATTTGTACGGATTCCAGGCCACCCCTGTCTCCAAGGTGTCATGGCTGATGCAGACGCCGGAGACTCTGCTCCAAGCTCCTCCCCCCCACTCTCAATTCCTTCTACAAAGGTCCAAAGCGGTGAGGAGCTTTTCTCCTGAGCTCCCATTGAAGGCATAGGGAGCCAGCAGGTGGAGAAAGACTCCTTCGCAGACATTGAGTAGGAGGCCCACAGTGCGCTGGGGACCCCAGACGGGCTAACAGTGTTCCCCCAGGGAACGGCCTGTCTCCCCAGCCAGATAACTGGGCCCCACAGGCAGGACGTCTGGCGTCACCCAAGATGAGAGCACCAGGCTGAGTAAGCCAGAGCTTTGATTACTTAACTAAGCTTACTGCCTTTTTTTTTTTTTTAAAGATTTTATTTATTTGACAGAGAGTGTTCACAAGTAGGCAGAGAGGAAGGCAGAGAGAGGGGAAAGCAGGCTCTCTGCTGAGCAGAGAGCCCGATGTGGGGCTCGATCCCAGGACCCTGAGATCATGACCTGAGCCATAGGCAGAGGCTTTAACCTACTGAGCCACCCAGGCGCCCCTAAGCTTACTGCCTTATTGGCTTACACGAGCAGCTTACTTCCCTGAGCCGGTGAGGGCTTAAACTGCGACCCACAGGAGCATATTCAGGAACAAGAGGCAAGAGACCATGTATTCAACAAATGTGTCTCGAACACATTATGTGCCCCACAAAGTAGAAGGTCTTGGGGACTCAGTGATGAGCAGATACCATTTCTGCCCTTACAAAACTTTCAGTCCGCTAGGGGGAGCAAGGCAGAATCACGTATCTGAATATATTAATCTATTCACTCAAACCTTTCACACATAAGCACACATATTCTTCAATAATAACCAAGAAAAGTGAAAGAAAAAAAAAAGATGAGAAAGAACTTATAGATAAAAAGCAGTCGAACATACTTAAAATTGTTACTACATTTTTATTCAAGAAACAGTTGGAAATGTGAACGCTAATTGAATTTGTGGGTTTAAGAAATTGGGTTTAATTTTTAGGTGCAATAAAGGCATTGTAGTAGGTTGGGTTTTTTTAGAATTATATACTGAAATATTTTCAGAAAATGGTTAGGTATCGGGAATTGACTCAAAATAATACAAGAGGGGAAAGTAGGCGGCAATATAGTCAAAACAAGATTGGCTATGAGTTCTTAATTGTTGATAAGAACATGCAGTTTCATTATAATCTAGTATTGTTAACATAAAAAAATGTTTAACAAACTAAATTAGGCAGAAGAGGCAGCATGATATGGTCAGAAAGAACGGAGGATTTGATGTCAAATAGCCATGGTTTCGAATCCCTCCTCTCCTACTTAACTTCTGGGACTTAAGCGCTCTGAGCCTCAGTAAAAGGGGCTACTGATACCAGCAGCTCAGAGTGGTTGGGGAGATTAGGTGAGTGGGCCCATGAGGCCCAGTGCCAGGCCCCACACTGAATAGAGGTGCAGGACCTAGAAGGTGAATTTTAAACTCTTCCAATTCCTATGAGCAGGAGCTGACCCCGGGGGGCCTTTCTCTCTCCCTTTCAGCCGGAGTTCCGGGGGAGGAGCCCAAGTGCAACATCTGTCTGGGGAAGACATCAGGGCCGCTCAATGAGATCCTCATCTGTGGGAAGTGTGGCCTGGGTGAGTGTGGCGAGCAGGGCCCAGAGGAGGCCCCGACCTGCGGTTCCCCACCCCCCACTGGCCCAATGGGCATGCCTCACTTTTGGCATCTCAGCTGACTTCCTGTTTCTGTTGGGGCTCCAGAGTGACAGGGAGCTGGTCTCTGGGAATGAGGGCCCAGGGAGGTGACCCTCGGGGAGAGCTGGGCCTTCTAGAAAGTGAGACAAGGTACGCGGGTTGGAACGCCCCCTAACCCAGTAGAGAGGATGGGTGGAGAGATGGGGCACAGAGGCTGCAGCCAGACTGTGGTGTCTCCCCCCACTGGGGCCCAGGCTGTCTTTGAGTTGCCTGCTTGGACACTAGCCTGGGGCCTTGGTGAGGATCGCCGGCTGGTCCCCTGGCAGCTGGCAGGCTCCCGGCTCCTCCAACTTGTGCCCTCCCCAGCCCTGCGGCCTTTGGGTTCACTGGCCTGGGGCTGCTGCTCCCCCGCGGGCACTGACCAGCCCCCCTCTGCTGTAGGGTACCACCAGCAGTGCCACATCCCTAGAGCGGGCAGTACGGACCGACCCCTGCTCACACCTTGGTTCTGCCGACGCTGCATCTTCGCGCTGGCTGTGCGGGTGAGCCCTCCATCCTCGCAGTCCCTGCCTTTCCCCACTTCATCGGGAAGCCTGGACGCCCTGGGCTCCAGGCCACAGAGCCTGGGCTTTGGAGGCAGACAGTGCTACTGCCACTGACCCGCAAGTCATATGTCCTTGGCCAGGTTCCTTAGCCCCCCAGAGCCTGTTTCCTCAACAGATGGTAAATGGATCTGGGTTTGGTGCCAGGGGTAGGAAGCCTCCAGTAAATGGTGCTTTGCTATCAAAAGACAAAACCCATGTGAGCACCCCCACTCAATAGGTATTGGTTATTATTGTTACCAATATTGTTACTTAAAATACTGTTACTAGGAGAGCCTTCTGGGTTGGAGAGAGGATAGATAGATTTGGGATCAATGAGAAAAAGCTTCTGGTGTTCCTGACTGCGCTGGAATATCTGTAGGTCCGCGGGGTCAGCCTGTCCCTTGCTAGCCGCAGCGTGCAGACTCGTGTGGGCGCCCCGCACTGTCACCCCCGCCCCCCCCCCCAGCTCCCAGCCCCCTGCCAGGACCCTCACGGCTGAGTCAGACCCTTATCTCCCCCGCAGAAAGGCGGCGCGCTGAAGAAGGGCGCCATCGCCAGGACGCTGCAAGCCGTGAAGATGGTGCTGTCCTACCAGCCCGAGGAGCTCGAATGGGACTCGCCCCACCGGACCAACCAGCAGCAGTGTTACTGCTACTGCGGCGGGCCCGGAGAGTAAGGCCTCGGGAGCGGGGCCTTTCCCAGAGGGGCGGGGTCGTGCGGCGGGGGCGGGGCTCCATGAGGGGCAGGGTCGTGTGGCGGGGGCGGAGCTAAGGCCGCTGGCTGGGGCCCAGAGGCGGGGCTTGAGGTGGCCAGGCTAGGGCTCTCAGACTGTCCCTCCCTGAAAGGGTAGGAGGTTTTCAAGCGAGTGTTCAGATCTTCCCGGCCCCTTGGAGCTGTGCGCAGTCATTGTAGTGTTCCTGTGCTATGGGATTGTGAGCAGAGTAGCGATTAGATAATTCACTTAAAGTCTCACCGGGTGCCTAGCCCTTGATCAGCACTTAATAAATGTGAGCTCTTACTGCTGGGGCACAGGATTGAAGATAAACCTTTCCATTGTCAGAGTCCATGAAACAGGCTGCTGGTGAGATATTAAGGTGTGCAAGGTATTGGAGGTGTGCAAGCAGGGGCTGGGGGTCATGTGTGAGGCATGCTGTGGAGGGGATTCTAGTCCCGGCTATAGGACAGCAGTCTGATTGCTTCTTCCTGACCAGGATGAGTCTCCATGTAGCTGTGGGTGATAGAGCCCACTCCCTTGGACTGACTGCCCCAGACATTGTGGCAGGAACCACAGAAGTGAGAGATGGGGTCTGTGCCCTCAGGACACAGCCTAAAGGATGCGCCGAAGTCCTGAATCTTAGCCCCAAGCTCTGGTGACAAGTAGTAGGGGTCTAGAGGCTGGGCTGACCCAACCTAGCTGGATAATCTGGGCAATCTGGGCAAATCATTTGAAGTAGTTCATCTCTCAAGTGGAATGAACAACCTTGGTGTCATCGACTTCCCTGGGTGTGGGAAGGTCTCTGGGATAAAAGGGAGACATCCTTAACGAGACCTTTACAGAATTGGGACGGGGGCTCTCAGTGCTTACTGGGCAGAGCCGCTCGGGGCGATTGTTAAAAATGCATCTCCCAGGGCCCCCCCCCCGAACGACTGAGCAGGTCTCGAGTGGACCAAGGGATCTTCATAGTTTAACCCAGACCCCAGGTGATTCTGACCCACCCAGTCCAGGGACCTCACCTGGCCAGCTGCAACAAAGCATCAGTTGTCACTAAGGAAGTACCGCTTTGCTCTTCCTTCACACTCAGTGAGTAGTCGTTGAATGGCCACGACAGGGTAGACACAGCACTGGGTAAGAAAAGCCAGACAGGGTGCCACCCCTGAAGGTTATGGGGGCCGGCCGTCTCCCGGGGAAAACTTCCCATTTCCCTGGTGTTTGAGAAGCAGTGTGTGGAGCACAGTCCAGAGATGGGGGCTCCGATGTGGCATGAAGAGCACAGGCTTTGAAGGGACGGGGCCCAGGATTTGAGTCACCATCCCCCACTCGCATTCCAAGTGACCCAGAGCAAGCCATTTAAGCTCAGAGTCTCCTGTAAAATTAGGGCAGTAGCCGGTCTTTTACCAGACAGTGCGATGAAACGATGGAGCGAGCCTATGCCCTGACCACCTCCCCGCCCCCCCACCCCACCCCCGTGCTCGGTAACTGGGAGTTCTCTTCCTTTTCCCCCCCCGCCGAGTGCGCGTTGGTGTAGGGCGAGGCGGCTGCGGCCGCTGGCCGGCTGGGAGCGTGGGCCCGGCTGACCATGGCTCCCCTGGCTCTCCAGATGGTACCTGCGGATGCTGCAGTGCCACCGGTGCCGGCAGTGGTTCCACGAGGCCTGCACCCAGTGCCTCAATGAGCCCATGATGTTCGGAGACCGGTAGGTGCTCGGCTGGCCCGGCTCAGCCTTGGGGGGAGGGGATGGGCGGGAGAGCAGCAGGGGCAGTGGCTCTTCCAGCTCGCCTGCGGGGCCCTGCGCCCGCGGGGGTCTCCGATGGGGGGGGCCCTGTTTAGGAGAGGCAGCTCGGGGCGAGGGAGGCCTTCTCCGCAGAAGAACGTGCCAGGCCGTAGACCCAGTTGCCACCGACTTGTGGGGAGACCTTAGACAAGGTCCCACCTTGCCCGCCCCAGTCTCCTGCAGTGTCAGGGGAAGGAGGGGTGAGGCAGGCCCCGCCCCACCCCTACCTAGGCTACCGGAGGAGCCACTGGAGAGTGGATGATTGGCCTGGCTTCTGACAAATGGGGCCAAGCTAACAGAAGGCTTATGTGTGTTGCCCCAGATATCGTGTGTCTTGGTTGGTGTGTTATGTTTGTGATTGTGTGTGTGTGTGTGTGTGTGTGTCTCAGAGGGGAAGAGGGTGCCCGCTCCAGCCCAGCCTAGCTCAGCTCACTCTGAACTCAGCCGCACCCCAGGATAGTGACACAGGGCAGGACGGGCAGGGAGGTATTTTGTGGTCTGTCCTGTCCCATGCTAACCCTCACCCCCTGTAGGGCCACTAGCCCTTGGGACGAGGACCGCACTGACTGTGGGAAGGCAGGTGGGGAGTGTAGGGCGCGGGGCTGGGCTCGGGTGGGGTGCCAGCCCCTCCCACCACAGGCCCCTCTCCGCCCGCCCCCAGGTTCTATCTGTTCTTCTGCTCCGTGTGCAACCAGGGCCCCGAGTACATCGAGCGGCTGCCCCTGCGATGGTGAGAGGGTGGGGCTCGGCCCAGGCCCACCCCCGTCCCCTCCCAGCTGCTCCGCTCCCGCTTCCCTCCGGGAACAACTGCGTTCCCAGCCTCCAGCTCCCAGCCTCGCCCCTGCCCCTCAGCCCGGACCCAGGAGGTCCCAGCCCTGGCTGGCCGGCCGCCACCTCACCCCAGCCCCCCCTACTCGCCCCCTTGCCCAGGGTGGATGTGGTTCACCTGGCCCTCTACAACCTGGGGGTGCAGAGTAAGAAGAAGTACTTTGACTTTGAGGAGATTCTGGCCTTTGTCAACCACCACTGGGAGCTCCTGCAGCTCGGCAAGGTACGCAGGACCGTGGGCCGGCAGGACGGCCGCAGGCCGCTCCCCGGTGGGCTTCCCGAGCTCCCGGGAGGGGGGTGCGGTTTGCCCAGGGCTGCCCAGTGCGGGACGGGGGTCTGGGGAGCTGAGGGCTCACTCTGCAGCAGCACTGCCTGCCTGTGAGGGCTGTCGGCTGGGAGAAAGACCCAGGGCCTCTCAGCTGCTGCGTCCCTGAGTCCAAGCTTCTGAGCCCGTGCCCTGCAAGGGGCTTCCTGACCCAGGCTTTGCCAGCGGGCGGGCTGGGGTCTCACTGACTCAGCAGCGGGGAGCTGGGGTGGATCTGGCTGGGACAGGGCTCTCTATGGAGGTGTTTGACCTGCTCCGGGTGACCTGGCTACAACAGAAAGCGATGTGGGCCTGCCCCCTGCTGGTCTCCCTCTGCATTGCAGAAGTCGTCCCCCTCCCAGCTCCCAGGTGCGGGACCCTGGGAGCAAAGTAACAAACCAGAGGCTTTCAGGATGTCAGAGGTGGAGAGTGACTTGCTGGTGGCCAGTGCCACTTTGGAGCTGAGCCAGACTGGAACCAGCCTCTCCCACGGTGGGGCCATGCCCCCTTTTCCGTAACAACCAACTTAAGAGTCCTTTCCACCAATCCAGAGTAAGGTATCTTCTCTACTGATTGCCCCAAATCTTTCTTTGATGAGACAGGAAATTTACCAAAAAAACCCAAAAAACCTTTATGCTTTGCAGAAGTTTTTCATATAACATCTTCATTTATAGTATTTGATAATTTATAAGACATAAATATTGTTGGGGCACCTGGGTGGCACAGTCAGTTGAGCAGCTGATTCTTGGTTTTGGCTCAGCTCATGGTCTCGGGGTCTCGGGATCAAGCCCCACATCAGGCTCTGCGCTCGGCAGGGAGTCTGCTTCAGAGTTTCCCCCTGCTCCTCCCCCATCCTGTGTGTGCGCGCTCCTGTTCTCTCTCTCTCTAAAACATAAACCTTTTAAAAAACGATAACATGGTAAAGTCTTAAAAAATAGGTAGAGGTAGTATTTTCATAGCTTTTTTTCTGATTTATAAAAAGAACATACATGTTCCTGGTAGAAAAACTGTTAAGTGCTATAAAAAGTATAAGGAAATATACTTTTAAAAAATCATCCAGGGGGACCTGGTGGCTGACTCGGTTAAGTGTCTCACTCTTGATCTCAGCTCAGGTCTTGATTTCAGGGACTTGAGTTTGGGTCCCGTGTCAGGCTTCATGCTGGGTGGAGAGCCTTCTAAAAAAAAAAAAAAGTCTGGGGCGCCTGGGTGGCTCAGTCGTTAAGCGTCTGCCTTCGGCTCCGGTCATGATCCCAGAGTCCTGGGCTCAAGCCCCGCATTGGGCTGTCTGCTCGGCAGGAAGCCTGCTTCTCCCTCTCCCACTCTCTCTGGTTGTGTTCCCTCTCTTGCTGTGTTTCTCTCTGTCAAATAAAATCTTTAGAAAAAAAAAATCTTTAAAAAAAAAAAAGTCATCCATATCCCCCCATCACACTGAACAGAAACAGCTGCTACTAATGTACTCCAACCTTTTTTCTATGTCTGGTTTTCCTTGGTTTACATTATATAGTAGATAAACTTTTAAATCATTTTTTTCAGTTTCATTATATCATCAATACTTTTCCAGACTCTGAAAGGGTTTTCATCAACATTTTTAATGGCTCCATTGATTCCCGCCATAGTTTACTTACTGTGCTCCTTCCTGTCGGGGCAAGTAGTCTCCTCCCCACTTTCCACACTTGCTGATCATTAGGACTGACGCCGCAGGGAAGGTTTTTGTACTTTTTTCTTTTTTTTAAGATTTTATTTGTCAGAGGGAGAGAGCGTGCACAAGCAGGCAGAGAGCAGCAGGCAGAGGCAGAGGGAGAAGCAGGATCCCTGCTGATCCCTGCGATGTGGGACTCGATCCCAGGACTCTGGGATCATGACCCGAGCCAGAGGCAGCTGCTTAACCAACTGAGCCACCCAGGCGTCCCGGTTTTTGTGCTTTTGTACAAAGTTTTGTATTTCACATTCTGTTTCTATGACAGAGCCCGTGGTGTGTCATGACTGGGTCAAGGGCATGGACTTTCTTAAACCTTTTCTTTTTTTTTAAGATTTTATAGAGCACAGAGAGCGTGTGTGTGCGAGAGAGAGAGAGCAAGTGGGGGCAGGGCTAGAGAGAGAGGGAGAAGCAGGCCCCCCACTGAGCAGGGAGCCCAATGCAGGGCTTGATCCCAGAACCCTGGGATCATGTTCTGAGCTGAAGGCACGTGTTTAGCCAACTGAGCCACTCTGGCGCCCCATTATACCTCTTGATGGATCCAGGACAAGAGTTGGCTCTCGCGTTTCCAGATGGAGAAGTGAGCTCAGAGAGGTGAAAAGATTTAGAATCCTAGAAGTAGTCAGGATCCTCACACAGAGATCAAGGGGAGGA
Organism: Procyon lotor; assembly: GCA_028646535.1. Taxonomy (NCBI): domain Eukaryota; kingdom Metazoa; phylum Chordata; class Mammalia; order Carnivora; family Procyonidae; genus Procyon; species Procyon lotor. The sequence continues at coordinate 66,518,291 of CM053615.1, forward strand.
CGGGGACAGGGGTCACGTGCCTCCGTCTGATTCTCCTGCTGGCTGCCCCCCCTCAGCTCACCAGCACCCCCGTGACGGACCGAGGACCACATCTCCTCAACGCGCTCAACAGTTACAAAAGCCGGTGCGTGCGGGGAAGGGAGGGAGTGTGTGCGGCCCCGGCAAGTGGGATTGGGTGTAAAGCAGCTTCCTGCCTCGTGGCCTTTGCTCATACTGCTCCAGCCTGGGTTTCCCTCCCCTTCTCTTTGACTAGATTAAAGTCCTACCCATTCTCAGGGAGCACCCCACCTCCTTTGTGATGTGACCCCTACAGCAGCTTGATGTGTGTGGGTACTGGGCTTGGCTCCATGGAAGGTGCACTCCTGATCTTTGAGGGCCCCTCCTGCTCTAGCCATCTGTGGTTCTGGGCCAGGCACAGAAGGATTGGTTCATCATCTCCCGGCTGGGCTGCAGCCTCCTACCTCCTCCTCAGCAGGGTCTTCCCCTCGGGACTGCCAAGGCCTTCTTGGAACACACAGCTGACGTATCCCTTGCTGCCACTGCAAGGAATGCCCAGGCTCCTGGGCGCGGCATTCAAGGCCTCTCCTGAGCAGACCCTGCCCATGCCTTCTGCCGCTGAGGCTTGGTTTTATTTATTGTGGGTGTCAGCCATTCTGAACCCACCGCTCTCTCACTCAGTGCTTTTGCTCAGACCCTTCTGCTGACTGGAATGCTCTTCCATCCCTTTCACTCATTTGTTCCACGGACAGCTGCTTGTTGAAGTGCTGCTCTGTGTGGGTCAGCCCTGCGTAGGTGCTGAGGACGCAGTGAGGAATAGGACATGGTCCCTGCTTTTGTGAAACCTTTCCAGACATCTCTAGACAGAATTATCCACTCTATCTTCCACCTTCTCGGGGTTTGGGGCCCAGACACAGTCCTAATCTTAAAGAGTGGGGCCTCCCGCCCTCCCTGTGGACAGTCTCCTGAGGGTAGGACTGTCTGAATCACCTCCCCAGCTCATGGCAGCTAAGCCAGTGTTGGAAGGAGGGAAGCCTGGAGGTGTTTTCAGTCTCGTTAGGGAGACCAGAAAACAGAATGGCGTAGAATCCAGTGTCTCGGCCACAGCAGTTCCACTGGGAGCTGGAGGAGGCCTTCCTGTAGGAGGTGACCTCGGGGCCGGTTAAGGCAGAGAAGAAAAGAGAGAAGGGCAGCAGGAACTATACATGTGCAAGAGGAAGGACAGGGAGGAACCCTCAGCCACATCCCCAGCCACCACCTGGTACCCCTGGTCCCTCGGGCCTTGAGGAATCAGCATCTCCACGGGCAACACTGGATTGTAGCTCTAGGTCCGGGGAGGCAGAGAGGGTCATTTTAATGCTTGACTCTCCTGACCAGGAGGATGATGGACCGACAGACTCCAGAGCTTTCTCCTTCCCCGGCCCACCCCCCAGGTTCCTCTGCGGCAAGGAGATCAAGAAGAAGAAGTGCATCTTCCGTCTGCGTATCCGTGTCCCCCCCAACCCCCCAGGGAAGCTGCTGCCGGACAAGGGCCTGGTGCCCACCGAGAGTGGCACCGCCTCTGAGCTGCGTAAGAGAGGAAAGAGCAAGCCTGGGTCAGTGCCCGGGGACCGAGCTCGGGGTCTCTGCTCCTCCCAGCTCCAGCCCCAGCTGATGGGCTGTGTGGTGGGCCCAGAGAGGATGGTGGCATTCAAGAGAGCAGGGGAGGCCTCTACCCCGAGAGGCCCAGCTGGAGGCACCGGAGAGGGCCAGTTAGCAACCGAGCTGGGCCTTGGTGCCACACCCTGGGCTCCCTCCACTGTCGCCCCTGTTGCCTTGCTTGAATGGCAAGCCAGGTCACGGGGCCCAGTCTTGCTGGGTTAGGGCTCAGGCAGAGAGGGAAGGGGAAGTGAGAGTGTGTAAGGGGTCCCTGGCTCTCCTGGCTGAGCTGAGCCCCTCCTCCTGGGCGTCGGGGACAGAGCAGCCTTCTCTCTCTTCTGCCCACCATACCCCCCCACCACCACATCCTCCCACACCCACTGCCTGGAAGGAGTGCCTGTCCCCACCCGCACTGATGTGTCCCCAGCCCTGTCCCTCCTCCCTCTGGGCCTTCAGGCTCTGACCCGGCCCCCCCTCTCCCCTTTCTGTCTCCACAGTTTGTTGCCTCACGAATTCCAGCAGCAGAAAAGGCGAGTTTATAGAAGAAAAAGATCAAAGTTTTTGCTGGAAGATGCTATTCCCAGTGTTAGTTTCTTGTTTTCTTGCTCTCCACATTCGCACACAGGGTTAGCCCCTATCAGGGATTCCTGTGCAGGGAGCTGAGCCCCCAGGCTCGGGGGGCCTCCCCCACATCCCTTAACGGAGAAGCCAGGTCCCCCTACAGCAAAGGCCAGGCACTGCAAGACCATTCCCTTGTCTCCCCAAGTTCTCCCCAGAAGCCGAGGGGGGCGGGGCAGGGGAGTTAATGTTCTTACCCCCACAGTCCCGTGAGGTCACTGCGGACCAGGAAGGGCCGGGGACTCTCCTGAGGCCACACGTCAGCCCGTCGCCGAGGCCAGCCTGGAACAGGCGCCCAGAGCGCTCCTTCCCTGGCAGCCGGGCGTCGGCGCCGCAGCCCTCCGCGTGGGCGGGGACACTCGTGGCCCTCACACGTCCCCCACCTGACGGCGTGCAAGGCATTGTAGTCAGCCTCTCAGCCTGCTGTGCATCCGGGCCCCTCGAGCAGGGATCCACAGCTAGAGACGGGGTCGGGCCAGAGCCGGGGCGATACGGCTCCCTGGTCAGCCTGGGACAAGAATGCCGGTGGGCAGCCTTACCCCCGGGAGGCCCAGGCCTCAGAGAGCCTGTGCGGCCCACAGCGGAGAGAGGCTGCTGCGGAAGGCAGCTCTGATGCTCGCTGACCTTTGTCCCCCTCCTTCCTCTGTGCACAGAGTGACTTTACCTCAGCCTGGAGCACCAACCACCACCTGGCCAGCATCTTCGACTTCTCGCTGGATGAAATTCAGAGCTTAAAAAGGTAACCTGGAGGGACCCAGCATGGGGTAGAAGCAAGCAGAGAGACCTCCCTTCCCCAGCAATGAAGGAAGACTCTGGAAGGGGCAAAGCAGAAAGCTATTCGAGGAGCGGGTGCTCCCTCAGGGTCATCCTAGTTAAAAGCGTCCATACTGTATCAGGCTGCCTGCTGCTCCTCCCAAAGTCTCGGTGCAGCCTCCTCCTGCAGGAAGGCTCCAGGACTCCCAGGGACGGCCCCCCGGAGCAGGGTCGCAGGCCAGGCTGCCTCGCCTGGGCCTTCCCGTCCTTTCCAGCCCCTCTCCTGCTTCTCCTGGCCCTCATATACCAGAATTGCTTTGGTTAGCCCGCATTCCCGTGCCTCCCGGGAGCCTTCCCGGGTGCTCCCCAGGCTGTGTATCCCCACAGCCCCTCATGCTTGGTGCACCTCAGGGGAGAAACCGCACAGCCCTGTTTCGGTTCCGAAATGACGAAAGGTCATTTAGTGCTTCCTGGGGGAAGGCAGGCCTGGGCTCCAGCCCCCACCCAGCGGGTTACGAAGTGTGCGGCTTCAGCAGAATCCTCCAGCCACTCAGAACCTCCTCACCCGTGTCTGCCTGGCTGGTCGGGAGACTGGAACAGAGGCTGGAAATGCAGGCCCCTCGGGGCTCTGGCGCAGCCAGGTGTCGGGGGCCAGGCTCATCAGGGCCCCCGTGCCCACTGGGGACGGTGCCAAGGGAAGGCTTTCCCTAGGGCCCCATGACTCCTTGGACCTGGAGGGCTGGCAGGTGGACAGGCAGACAGACGCCCAGCAGGGGCTACAAGACAACTGCAGAGGTCCAAAGGGGTGCCAGGCCAGCGGCAGGCTGACCCTGTGCCCCCTCTTAGTGCCAGCTCAGGCCAGACCTTCTTCTCAGATGTGGACTCCACGGATGCCGCCAGCACCTCCGGCTCGGCCTCCACCAGCCTCTCCTACGACTCCAGGTGAGGTTCCTGCAGGATGGACTCGGCCTCCATCCTTCTCCCCAGCCGCTCCCACGCCCCCCATGCCTCCTCCAGCACAGGGACCCGGCCCCCTCCGCTCGTGAGTGGGTCTGGGACCGTGTGGTTCTGAGTCCTGGGGTTCAGACGGGGCTGCATATGGCCACTCGGGTTGCTCTGCCTCAGCTGCAGGGGACGCGAGACTTGTCACTGGGCAGTTTCCGCGCTAGGGTCTTGGCCTCTGTGGGCCATGGCTTTGCACGTCTGCCTCTGAGCGCAGGGTGCCCTGCTTCTTGGCTGTCTACATCTGGGGCCTGTCTTCTGGGTCACGAAGGAAAAGAGCCATGGATTTAGAAGCCTGATGGCAGGGGACGTGGCCCCGTGCAGGGTCGGGGGTCTGGGAGAGGGGACAGAAACGCCTGGGAACCGGGGCAAGGCTGCCATCTGTTTGGCAGGAGCCGGGCCTCGGTGGCGCAGGAGGCTCCTAGGACACTTGTGTCCTGGCGTCTGGGCGCCCCCGTGGGCATCTCTGGGTGTCAGCTCTGTATTTGTAGTTGGTTCTTCCTGTTTCTTTGGTTCTCTGAGCTCTTTGGGGCTTGTTTCCTATTTCGAAGCACCTGTGGACACACACCTCTTCTTTCGTGTGTGTCCATCTCTCCACCAGCTCTTTCTGTCCCTGTGTGTGTGTTGCACACACACGTCCGCCTTTCTCCAGGCCAGGCTCTGGGGACAAGGTCCGTTAGTGTGTCACTCCTGTCTGTCCACACCCCTGGACTCCCAACTGCGAACGAATCCAGGAGAGTCTGGGGAAGGGTCGAGGCCACGCAAGCAGGGCCTCCACAAGCGGGCTTTGGTGGGGGGCACACCCATGTTGGAATTCCGGGCTCGCTGCTCCCCCACGGGCCTGTGGGGAGGACCCAGGGAGATAGGCCTGGCCCAGTGCCCAGTGTCCAGGGGGCGCTCGGGGAGAGGGCTCATCGGGATGATTCCGTCCCATCCCCGCCGCCTTCCTGTCCCCCTGCTGCTGTAGACGGACGGTGGGGAGCCGCAAGAGGAAGCTGGCGGCCAAAGCATACATGCCACTGCGGGCAAAGCGGCGGGCGGCCGAGCTGGGGGGGCGCTGCCCCTCAGACAGCAGTGCCGAGGGGGCTTCGGGCCCCGAGCGGCCGGACGAAGGCATCGACAGCCACACCTTCGAGAGCATCAGCGAGGACGACTCGTCCCTGTCCCACCTCAAGTCATCGATCACCAACTACTTTGGCGCGGCCGGGCGGTTAGCCTGCGGGGAGAAGTACCAGGTGTTGGCCAGGAGGGTCACCCCCGAGGGCAAGGTTCAGTACCTGGTGGAGTGGGAAGGGACCACCCCTTACTGACTCGCTCTGGGAGAGGCCAGTGGCCGGGAAACCCACGGAGAGACGGTTCTCTCCGGGCTGGGGTAGGGGTGGAAAGCGAGATGGCGCCAAGTGCCCGGCCAGAGGCCCTTCCCGCCTGCCTGCCAGGCTGAGGCCTGCGTCGCTCTGCGTGCCCGGTCTGCTCCCGGGCCTCCTCAGCCCCGCCGCCCCTTGGCCTGTGTCTCTAAGGTCCCACTGGCTGTTACTCAGTGTCTCCACACACTCCCTCAAACGGTTTACCTGTAAGTCCGACCTGTAAGTCCCCCTGGCTCTCTGACCCTTTTTTCTGAGGCCCGAGTCTTTCTCTTTGTCTGTGTCCCTCTCGATCCCACCCCATTCGGGTGTGTGTTTGCACGCCCACACGTGCATGGCTGTCCCCCTCCCGGACGCCCCTCTGCACGGGACCCACGGGCAGCCAGCCGACCCAGGGATCGCACTGTAAGAACAGAAACCTTTGAGCACGGCTGAAGGTGAAGAAGAGGACGCCTCTTGGAGCTTTTCCCTCCCGCTTTCCTGCCACTCCCTGCTGCCCGTGGCCGAGGGTGGTGGGTGGGAAGACTGCCTCTGGGAAAGCCTGGGGGGCAGAGACCCCGGGACTCTCCAGATCTGAGGTGTGAAGAGGCTGGGTCTCTGCCTCAGAAGGCACCAAGCCCAGGGCCTAGTTACTAAGGCTAAGAGTAAAGAGTTGGGGTGTCAGCTCCCCAGGTCCCAGCAGGTGTCCTCTCTGTGGCCACAGCCCCTCATAGTTGCAAAGGAGCTGCACCTGGCCTTGCTGGGACAGAAGTGGCCTTGGGAACCTGAGGGACAGGGAGAGGAAGGGGGAGGCAAGGAAGCTTTGTCAGGCTAACCTTCAGACTGTCTCCTGTGCCTCCCCGCCCCCCCACCCACCACACACACGGCCAAACAATACACACTCACACAGAAGCTCCCATCACAAGTGTGCCTTCACCCTCCAGGAGTACACACACACACACACACACAAACACACACCCACACACACATACACCCACCCACCCCACACTCCCACTCCCTCCGGTGCTGGCCTGGTTCCTGCCCTTGGCTCTCCCTTGGCCCTCTTCCGGGGCCCTGTGCTGCCACTAAATGTGAAAGTCCAGCCTCCGCCCCCTTCTTTCAGCCATGAACCAGCTGTGACCCCGCAGGGAGGCACAGAGGACGCCTACCCTCTTCCCGAGCTCCTGCTGTGCCCTGAGGTTGACAATCACTTTTTGGGACAGGTTAGGATTTTTAAAGGGCTTGTGCTATTCAGTCCCCCCAAAGGAAAGTCTTTGTCAGGGGGAGTAAAAATAGAACTGACATTACAACTCAAACCCATCTGGAGGAAAACCAAAAGTGAGAAGAGGAGGGGACCCCTCATTTTGGCTGCTTCCGGAGATATTAGAAACAGACTCACATGATTGGAAAGTAGAAAGAAGTGCCTTCGCTAGGGCAGGGGGTGGACCAGATGGGGACCAGCCTTGCCAACCGCTGCTGTGGCCTCCAGCTTGGCTGGGCTTTGCAGGCTGCCAGCTGCAGGGCGAAGGTAGATGAACATAGGGGGTGGTGTGGGGGCAGCGGGCCTGGGGAGCTGGTTTTTCCATTGCTAGGCTCAGCCCCTCCCCACCTGTGAGTATCAGGGAGTCCCTGAGATCGTCCAGATGCCCCTTGCCTCAGACCTCAGCTCCCATAGTGCCTTTGACACGGGACCTCACCTGCTGCACATGGCCCACCCACTTCCCCCTGCTTCCCTAGCGTGAGCCAGGCAGGGAACAGCTGGGGGGCCCCCATTCTCTCCCTTCTCAGCCCCACAGCTGCTGCCACGGAAGCCCCCAACTGGGGCCAGATGGAAGGGGAGCTCAGAAGCCAGCCCCCGGTCTGGCAGGGGTGTGGGACCTGGGATCCAATCTGTGGCTTCCTGCCTGGCCTCAGAGGGTATAGCAACCCCCCCCAGGCCTGCTTTCTAGGCTTCTGAGAAAGCACAGGATGAGCGAGGCCTGCCACAGTGCACCTGCACCTTCTCTACTCAAGCTCCGGAGAGGCTCTGGGCTTGAAGAGGGGGAAAGGGGGTGACTTCCTCACTTGGAAAGTCAGTGTAAAGCCTAGGAAGGCCACCCTGACTCCACATCCCAGCATTTCATTCATACCGGTTAATAGCTGCATTACTGCCAACTGACCTTATAATAACCCTGTGCACCTTTGAAAAGATTTATGGTTTTGAATTGCTGCTTTTAATAACATTTGTTATATTAAAGTTATAATTAATGTGTCTGGTTTATAATTTAAAAGCTCCCTTTGAAAAATTAACGACCTTTCCCCTAGTGAATGAACTACCCACTCTTGGGTACCAGGAGGAATTATCTGGTCTCTGGTCTTGGTCTCCTGGAGACGGAGGAGGAATGACAGAACCCCATCTGGCCACCTGCCACCCCCCCTTCAACTGCCTCCTTCATTCTCCCCACAGTACTCTCACCCTCACCCCCGACAGGACGTGGAACTTTTTATCTGTGAGTACCTGACCCACAAGGGCAAAAAGCATCAGCTGAGGGCCGGGAAGAAGTAAAAGATGGGAAATGGCCTTAGAAACGGACCTTACCAAAATACTTCTGTACCGCCACTGTAAAACTACTCACTGCACACACACACAGTCCTAGAAAGCTGCCGTCGGTTCTAGGCCTGTCGCTGCTACTTACAGCACTTTGGGCAGGTCCCTCTGCATTCCTCGCCCTTCTGAGGCCGGCAGTAACCCCTGCTGAGGTGAGCTCCCAGGTGAAAGAGGAAACCATTTCCCATATAAATGTGATGGGTCAGGACCTTAAACTTATCTAAATTTGAGAAAAACTGGGACGAAGGGATAGGGAGAAGTCAGCAATAGGGAAGCGCTGGCCATGGGTTAAGTGGATTCTGTAGTTTCGGGGGGGAAAGTGTAGCCCATTAACCCCCAAGTATTCGTGTCTGCACTTAGACCTACCTCTTCATTAACTGCGGCCCCCAGCTTCTTTCTGTCATGCTTTCTGCTTAGGACTTTCAACTGCCCTTAGAACAAAACCACAGCTGGAGCCAGGGTGAGGTGAGGGGGTGGCATTATTCTTTGGGCTGAAATCAGTGTGACGGGATGGGGTGTCAGAGGACCTGGGTTCTGGTCCGTGTTCCAAAGTGAAGAGCAGCACAGACCTCCTCAGATCGGTAGTCCTCCCGAGGCCGAAGAGTGCCCGCTTCTTGATGGTCAAGGTTAGTGATCCAGATTTACGACAAATATTTACCTTTGGAGCTTAGGAGCAAGAAATTAGAATTCTCAGAAATTCCTTAAATCATAAGTTATTCTTAAAATACTTGAAACATTTTTCATATTTTCCCATTATCATATTTTCCCATTTCATATTTTCCATTATCATACATATCTGAAAAAGATTTTAACAAATAGGAATTTTAAGCTCAGTAGTATTTACAAAGAACTGTAGCCTATAGGGAGTATTTAAACACTGGAAATCACCAGGGAATGTTATCAGGTAGTATTCAAAGAACATTCAAATATCCTAGCAAGGTTAAGAATACACGAGATCATGGGTCCAAATTGCTCAATTAAAATTTATTTTGCTTCCAAAGCTAATGTCTTCAAACAAAGCTCACAGAATTTGTTTAAAGTTTACCATGTGTATAAACTTATCTGCAAAAATAACTCACGGTTCGCAGCAGACAAAGCTAGACAGACACAGCTGGGACACAGCAACAATCCAAGCAAGACTGATTCCGTGGTGATCATTTCTCCCCTGCACGCCCCCGTCCGGGTTCCCGTCACCTTCAACTCCGCGTGCTGGTGTTTCCTGCTCTTTTTTTAATCTGATGATTTCTTCAAGGCAGCTAACGCCTCTGCTTTTAAGCTTATGTATTCACAGATAATTTTAATTTTTTTCTCATTTCCTCAAGTGATTTTTCTGGAGATTCTGGATTCAAAACATAGACCTTTCCTGAGAAATGCTGGGAGGGCATTCCCACATGGAGCCGCTAGTCTAGGTCCGAGCCCAGCCCCACAGCAGCACTCTGGGGGGACAGTGTGGTCTAGGGTAAGTAAGCTGGGAGTCACACAGACCTGAAAAATCACTGACTCCCCTAGATCTGTTCCCTTGTCTGCAGAATTAGATCCTATCACAGCCTCCAGATCTGTGGGGGGAAAAGGAAACAATACAATATATTCTTAAGTGCCAGACCAACTTACTGCACAGATATTTTGGGAACCAATAATCCTTCTTTTAGAGTTGGCTACAGTAGGCTTTCTAGTGGTTTGGCCTATAAAGGGCTATGTCCAACCTCTCTGAAGGAGGTAGTAAGAGCATCACAGCCTAGCTTGGCCAAGTATCTTAGTGTCATGCTCTCTGATCTCAGGAGTCAGCTACCAGCTGAGGAGAACACGGAGTTAGAAGGATAAAATAATGTGGAGAGCCTAGGAGAGCGCCAGGCAGAGAGCTGATGTTTGCCCTCCCCTCCCCCATTTCCCGTAGCCAGCTGGGACACGGAGGCAGAACAAGTTCATCAAGAAGCAGTTTTCTGTGCACAGTCAGCACAGAAAATGCCCCAGTGAAGGCCAGAAATAGAAAAATCTCCTTTGGAATTAGTCCCACTTTAAGAAAGTTCAAAGAAAAAATGCTGGATTTTGCCAATTCCATAAATTAGTAACTGTGGGCTACAGAGAAAGCTTTATTCAAATCCTTGAAATATCAATTTGAGAGATACTTGCCAAGTCCTGTGCAGGAGATCAAACAGATTCGGACATGCCCTTGACCTCGAGCAGCTCACGATCTATAAACAGGAGGCTGATGGTTTTACACAAGGATAACAGGGACGCCGAGGCCAGACAGCTTCCTTCCAAGCGGGGGAGCCGGCCTCACAAGGGGGCAGCCAGGTTTCCCAGGCGTTCGTGCAGGAGGGCGCTCCAGGTGGAGGGGAGGCCAGAGCACAGGAATAACTTCACACAGCATATTGGAGCCATCTCCTTGCCAGCGTGGGCAAGAAGTGGAAGGTGAGGATGGAAAAAGTGAGGTGAGGCAAGGCTATGAAGGGCCTTGAAGGCCAGACCAAGAAACTGGGCTCTAACCCGAAAGCAATAGAGGGAATCCCTCTCCGGTCCCCAAAGCATTTTTACTAGGGTTTAAGATTTTCCCGTGTATCAGAAATATCTGTTGTAAAAAGGGACATCACCATCATCATTCTCTTTGTCCCTCTCCTGAGGCAGCCCTCCAAAATCCCCACTGGCTATCAAAAAAGGATCCTCCCGACCTTTGGTATGGCCTCAGCCTTAAGTCCCTACACGGGCTTCACAGAAGGGCCCTGGGAAGCCCTCCATTTTATATTTGGAGGAACTTGGGCTTAAGAAGCACAGTGTGTGTCCGAACTACAGCCCGGCAGTAAATACCCTTCCCACATATCGTGCCCTCTGGGAAGACCCGGGATTCCACAGAGGTCTGTGGACCCCCACCCAAACTGCCCCTGAGTCTCCCCGAGTGAGGTTACCTTGTGACAGATTCATGGAGGGGGCCTAGCTCGAGTCTTTCTTCTCACCCCAAGGGGCCCTGCCTTCCCTGCCCTCTTCCACCTGAGACCCAGGGAGCAGGCAGAGAAGCACCAGACATGGGGTGAGCGGCCTTGACCTTACCATCCTTGACGCAACACGCCACCCTGCTGCTGGAGCTCAGTGCAGTTCCATTTCCTTTGGTCATCTCTAAAATGGGAGACTGGTTGAGACCACCGGTTTACTCGCTTTTAACCAAGAAAATTTAAACAAAAACAAAAAACAAAAATCTTACAAGGGAGCTCAATATATAAAAACAATAAAAGGTAGTGGTATGGGTGAGGAGGTTGAGGTATGGGTGGGAAGCCTCATACCCTTGCGCCCACCCAGGGTCCCCTCTGTCAACCTCTAAGGCCCAAGGGAACAAGTCTGGAGAACACTGGTCTGGCAGTTCCCCGGGGGGCTTTCCACTTTAGGATGCTCAGTTTCAATGCTCAAGTGACAAGGTTAGTACCGTGGGCTCAGAACCGATGTCTCCAATGAGCAAGGCACCAGAACCTTCTGATACTTGTCACAGTCAGGCTCTGGGAGAGTCTAGACCTGCTTCTAAGCCATGGGGCTGTGTCTGATGCCTAATATGCTCCCAGTCCTACCACACACAGGAAACCCATTCCCACCTCCTCGGGACTCACGAATAACAAATAGCATTTTTGGTTGCAAGAAATAATCGTGCTTGTCCCTGAATTTCTACCATTAGCAATTCATCCTTTTGGCCAGTTTCCCTAGAAGGCGCCATTCAGCCCACCACACACTCCGGGTGAATAGGTCCATTCCTCATGAGAAGCAGGAATCCTGGGCACTCAAGGCAGGCCCCGTGACTGAAGGAGCCGATGACAAGCCTCACCCTCGCCGCCACCTCCGCTTGGCCCCCACGAAACTATGCTCGCCCTCCCACCCCCGGCCACCTTTAAGCCTGAAGCACTCGAGACAAGTTCCACCGGGTTCTTGCTTGTCCCAACCAACCCAGCCTCTTCTTCCAGCTTCAGCCTCTCAAGTTCCTTAGCTCTTCCATGCCGACAAAGACACGGAATCCGGAGGTGGTAGGAAGTAGAGAGCGCCGCCCCCCCCCCCAAGAGTGCAGCTGCTCCAGGCTAGAGGCAGCCATGGTGAGACACAAAAGCCTGCCCCCCTCAGTCCTCCTCCATGCCCTCCTCCAGCCACCTGAAATAGTGGACCTCTCCTTGGTCCGTAGGAAGACTGAAGACTTCTGGGATTTCAAAAGGATGCACCAACCTTTGGAAAGAAAGCAGATCCCTGTGAGTGATGAGGATTAGAATCAGCCTTTGCAGTTAGACCCAACGGGAGAGCCTCGCAGGAGCTGCTCCGCGACCTGCTGCAGCCCACCCGTCTGGCACCACAGCCCGCTGCCCCAGGGCCTGTGTCCCAGCTGCCGACAACTGAGGAGTTGGGCCAGATGCCTTTAGAGTCTCACAATCATGGGTGCAAATTCTAAGTCTGCCCCTCATAGCTATGGAACTATGGACAGATCCCTTAATTTCTCCAAAGGCCCTACAAAAGAGGAGATAAAAAGTCCCTCTGTGTCTAGACTGCGGAGGGTCAAGTGCGACAAGGCACAGGACACGCTCACCTGTCTATGACCGGCTTTGTATGCCCTCATTAAATGTCACTTACTGCCTTCATTACTATCCCACACGCATCACTGCGCCTTCTCCAAACAACCCCCCCCATACCTCAGATTCTCTTCTCCACCTAGAAAGTTCTGTTGATCACTTAAAAGCCCATCTACCCCTCGAGGCCCAACTCAACCACTGACCTTCTCCAAGGGATCCTCCTTGACCATCCAAACCCACAGGGATCTCTCCCTTCTCTCCATTTCTTTTACCTGGCCCTCGGCACACAATGCAAGTTCTCCTCACTTCGCAGATCGAAGATATATGAGGCCTTGGGTCTCAGTCCCCCATCTGAAAAATGGGGGTGATAATCCCCTGCTTCCTTTCCAGTAAAAGTGACTGGGGATAATACGTTTTCTTATTTTAGGGACACATATCAGCATATGTGTTTGTTTCATTTGTGGGGAGTGGCGAGAGGCAGAGGGAGAGGGAGAGAGAATCTTAACCAGGATCCATGTCCAGCACAGAGCCTCACTTGGGGCTCAATCCCAGGATCCTGAGATCATGACCTGAGTCGAAATCAAGAGCTGGATGCTTAACTGACTGACCCACCCAGGTGCCCCTATTGCTATTATTTTAAAAGAACTAAAAAATGTTTTTAATTTCTCAATTTAAATTTCCAATGCAATATGGAACCCATGTATTTCCAATGCAATATGGAACCCATTTACTATAACCCATGTAAACAAAGCTCCTCTGGGTCCCTGATAATTTTTAAATGTGTATCGGGATCCTGAGACCAAAATTTTGAGAACCAGTGTCTCAGCTCACTCATTCTAGCCTCTCGGTTTACAGCTGGAGAATCTGAGGGACAGGGACATGCCCGGGGTCACGTGGGAGGTGGGTGACAAGGCTCTAGGTCTCCTGCTTTTCAAGCTCCCTCACCTAGACCCCAGTCCCCCTGGCTGAGAAGGGATGCCAGAATTACCTGACATAGCTGGTCTAGGGTGGACAGCGCCTGTCTATAGCTGGACAGTGTGTGGACCTTGGAAGTCTTTGTCTTTATTAGCTGTAAAAGAAAAACGAACAAACAAAAAACAAGCCTGCTTTAGGGAGGACCCCAGCCCCAGTCGTGCAGCTCCCGAGTCATCTGGCCACTCAGGAAATAGCATCCCCCCAGGTGACCAGGCATGGGTGCATTCGCAAATTAGCCTAGGGGATCTGATGTGGGGCAAGAGCCCCAACTGATTCATCTTTGCTCCATTTTAATTGGAACCTGAGGAAAGGCCTTGGTCTCACTCTTCCCCCATTAAGGCCCCAAGCCCCCCATCCTCACTCACCAACAGGATCTCAGTGGCTTCTTCGATTTCGCCATTCCAAAAGTACCTAGAGAAGAGAACAAAACCAAATTATGGCGCTCACAAGATAAGCCCAGTAGGATACCAAACCTGGCCCACTTGGGGGACTAACCAAGGTGGAAACTTTAAAATCTTCCCAAACCCACATTGGAACGTCTGGAGTTGGCCAAGCCCCAAAGGTCATCTAGTCCGACCATTCTAATGCATGCTTCTCACAGCTGCCTAAACGTTCCTGGGCGTGAGAGGCCCATCATCTCTTGAACAAGCCCATCGATCTAGCTTACAGGCTTCCACGTGAGAGATGGTCTTCTTCAGGGCCTGCCAACATCTGCCACCCAGTTGTTTTCTCCAACTTCCACATGAAGAGCCACCTCAGGGCAGCCCTGCAGAAACTCCTATGTTTTCTCTCCAAACTGGGCATCTCCAGCCCTTTTGGATTTTATTTTTATTTATTTATCTTAATAAGAGAGAGTCTCAAGCACACTCCATGCATGCTTAGCATGGAACCCGACATGGGGTTTGATCTCACGACCCTGAGATCGTAACCTGAACTGACACCAGGAGTGGGACACAACGAACGGTGCCACCCAGGCGCCCCTTCGGCTCTTTCTATGCCCATCCTATACGTCTGGCTTCTGGGCCCCTCCCATCCTTTGCACTGGTGCTACTTTTATTACTGACTCTCAAAGTGGAGTGCCCACAAATGGATAATTAAAAAAGCACAGGAGGCTTCAGGGGAAAAAGTGAGACTTACAACATATGGAAACAGGTCCAAAAGTTAAAAAACAAAGTCATCAGTAAATAAGTAAAAAACAAAAACATCAGTAATGATGTTCAGAAAAGAATACAAAAACAGTATCAATGGAAGGGAAAGAAATTTGGCCTGAAAATATCTACCTGGACTCAGGGCAAGTCTAAGATGACCTAGGCCACTGGTGCTACGGTGAAGGGGTCAAGTATAAAAAGAGCGGACATGTGAAGGGAAGGGGAGACTGAATTTCTGCTCTAGTTCCCCAGCACGGGTTCCCGGACTGGTTTCAGGTGAATCACTTATGCAATTTTCTAAAAATCCAGTGACCTAAGCCCCACCCTCAGAGAGAATGATAGAGCAGATGTAGAATGGAGCTCAAGAATCTAAAAACACAAGGGCACCTGAGTGGCTCAGTCGTTAAGCATCTGCCTTTGGCTCAGGTCGTGATCCCAGGGTCTGGGATCAAGCCCCGCGTTGGGCTCCCTGCTCGGCAGGAAGCCTGCTTCTCCCGCTACCATTCCCTCTGCTTGTGTTCCCTCTCTCTCTGTCAAATAAATAAAATCTTAAAAAAAAAAAAAAAAAGAATCTAAAACACAGCCAAATTTGGGAGCTACAGCTCTGGAGGATGTGAATCCCTGAGGGGATGACATCGTGGGGGCAGGGGCGTGGAGGGAGCCTCCATTAAAGAGCGCTCTTCTGTTTTGTCCTTCAGACTAGATATTACTTCTCTCTCCTCACCAGCCCCTCAACAACAAGGAGAAGGAGATGAGAAACAGGCTGATGGGAGAGATCAAGGCACAAGACAAATCCTGCACGGCTAGTACTGGGATGCTGACATATTTCGATGAAGGAAATGGAACGACCCAGAATTAACTCAAGTGAGAGTGTTAAAGAAATGAAAGGCAGACCACACAGAAACAGCTTGTCACAGAAGCTGACCCTTCAAAGTTTTCCAGAGAATTCAAATGCAGTGGGAATTATTTTCTTTGATATCCCTAATAGGCTTCCTCAGGGATGGAATGCCCAGTCAGACTTCTTCCCTAACAGCAAACTAACTAATTTAAACAAAGAATGTGCAAACAAGATTCACTGTTCCTAAACTATAGGTCCTTTTCCTCCCTTCTCCATACACAGCCTGTTTTTGCTTTTTTTTTTTTTTTTTTTT
>CM053615.1:66534531-66567283 GCA_028646535.1 Procyon lotor
GGTGAGGGGTGAGTAGTCCCCTACTACTATTGTATTGTTGTTGATGTGTTTCTTTGACTTTGTTATTAATTGGTTTATATAATTGGCTGCTCCCATGTTAGGGGCATAGATATTTACAATTGTTAGATCTTCTTGTTGAACAGTCCCTTTAAGTAATGATATAGCGTCCTTCCTCATCTCTTATTCTAGTCTTTGGCTTAAAATCTAATTTATCTGATATAAGGGTTGCCACTACAGCTTTCTTTTGATGTCCATTAGCATGGTAAATTGTTTTCCACCCCCACACTTTAAATCTGGAGGTGTCTTTGGGTCTAAGATGAGTTTCTTGTAGACAGCCTATCGATGGGTCTTGTTTCTTTATCCATTCTGATACTCTGTGTCTTTTGATTGGGGAATTTAGCCCATTTACATTCAGGGTCACTATTGACAGATATGACTTTAGTGCGATTTTATTGCTTTTGTTAGTTGACAGAAATCCGCTAGGTGACTTCCTCTGAATACAAATTAACAATGAACTGTTCATTAAACAAATACCTTTGAGTTGTTCTTTGACGATTTCCCAGGGGTTGAGTGCTCTTTCCCCCAGCCAGGAGCTGACCTAGCGCCCCCACACCCTTCTACAGGCCATAGCAAAACTCACAGTGAGGATGTCTTGGGCAGGATGTTCACGGAGGCAGCCAGCTTCTTATCCAGGCTGGCCCTAAAGCAAACAGACACGCAGTCACCGTTACCAGGCTGAATACCCAACATCTTAGAACAGGGACAAGGGACGGGAGTTGGGGGAATTACCCAGGAAATCAGAGTCTAGGCAGAGAACCATTTAGAGTGCCCCTTCCCCCTCAAACCGACACATTCCACAACCAGCATGCACAGAACTTCTAAAGACAGTGCAATTTATAAATCCCTCCCTGGGTGGGGAGAAAAGGAAGGAAGTAGCTACGGCCAGACAGTCTGAAGGACAGGCCCAGGCTGTCCGGGGAAGGGAAGCTGGCTAACACTGGACACAAGTCCTGGATTCCACTCCTCACCCTGCAGTGGACGGCGGTGTGACTTCATCCATGTTCTTTCTTTCATTCCAAGAACAAGTATTTGAGCACCCATCCAAGACAGGCGTGCCCCCCTCACTCAAGCGGACCTTCCTGCTGTCCAATAACAGGGTCAGTCCGGTCAGTGGTTTCCAACCCTTCCACCGTCATTTTATTCTATCACCATCTTCTGCTTTTACCTCTCGGGTACGTATCAGGCTGACACTCGCTGCTTCTGATCTGCAGATACCCACATGACCACACAGAACAGCTGTACCTCCAAGCAAGAGCAAAAAAAAAAATCATACCTTGTGTTTGGTGACTTTGGGCTCTTTTCACCTTTTTCTATGTAAAGGTTTCTACCAGAGCCCTAAGAGCACAGTCATCACTTCACAGAACTCTAAGATTTTTTGGACAGACCACAGGTCGGAGCTCCTGGTCTGACATTCTGATTCCTGGGCAGGGCCCTGGGGAACATGATCGGATGTGCCCGAATCAGGGCAGGGGTCACAGAAACAAGAGCACCAGCGAGTCATCGACACAAAGAAGCAGTCCCAAGCCTCAAAGCCGGACGCCCTCAGAACCAAGCAGGCCCTGACAAACCTCTCTCAGGTCTCAGGCCACCGAGGGGGACCAGTCTCTGTGCTCTGAAGTGCTTGGATCCAGCCAGATAAACCTCATGGGAGCCCTGCTCACCGATTCCTCCGCCCTCAGCTGCTGCCAAGAGAACTGACCTACTTTCTCTTCCATGAGTTCCAGGCTCAACAGTGCTCTATTTAAGGCTCCACACTAATGTGGCATTCCCCTGGAAAGTTCCAGAGCTAAATAAATCCCTGACTGTAAGGAGAGGCACATGGCACAGATCTGTTTAAGCAACTGTGGCAAGTCTTACTCAATTGTCCACTGAGACATTACATTTTACTGCTCCTGAAGATGTCAAGGAAACACAGGGAGTGAGTTAAACCTTTAAAAAAAAATTATCCCATTGCCTCAAAGACCCAGAATGTAAACTCCTCAGTGACTGGTCGAGCAGCCTGTCCATAGGTAAAAGACCGTAGAAATAGGGAGGACTGTGTTATTCAAAAAGACCCTATGGCCAAAACAACCCAAAACAAAAACAAAAATAAAACCAGAGAGCATGAGAGCAAAAGAGAGCACATCAGCTCACTGATCACACACACACACACACACACACACACACACACACACACACACACCAAGACACACAGTGAGTTCCAGATGGGAGCTGGAGCCCTCATCTCATCTGAGGAGAACAGACGATAGTGACGCATGAGCCGTTAGGGCCTCAAGAAACTGCCAAGTTCACAGACTGGGTCTGTGAGTCACAGACCACAGACACGGTTTGGCTCTTACAGCTTTAAAAAATCTCAACTTCGTTACTAACATTTATTATTAGGATATTTTACACTCAAAAAACATAGATCTGGGGCGCCTGGGTGGCTCAGTGGGTTAAAGCCTCTGCCTCCAGCTCAGGTCATGATCTCAGGGTCCTGGGATCGAGCCCCGCATCGGGCTCTTTGCTTGGCGGGGAGCCTGCTTCCCCCTCTCTCTCTGCCTGCCTCTCTGCCTACTTGTGATCTCTCTATCAAATAAATAAATAAATCTTAAAAAACACACACACACACACACACAGATCCTCTATCTTCTCACCAGGAAGTATGACTTGTAACATTAGAACTACAGCCCGACAAGGTCACATTTAGCTAGAGCTGAGCCGTGGCTACTCCCTTGAGGCGTGACATTCGCTTCTCAGGTCCACACGGTTCCCACTGCTCTCCCCCCTCCCAATACACAGGGAGGGTCAGGGCTGCTACCCACCATCACCCGCCCTCACAACACTGCAGCCCACTCTGCTCATTTAGGGGCCTGCACCCCTGATCGAATCCACTTCCCTCTATACACAGGAGATGGAAGCCCAGAGAAGGAAGACTTGCCTAAGGTCACATGTGGAGTTGGCAGCAGAGAGGACACTAGAATCCAGTGTCGGAATTTTCACCCCGGTCCCAATAAGAAATGTTTCTTGTTAATTTTTCTAACTAAGAATGTGTCTTTCAATGAACCAGGAACCAGAACTGAGCTGACCCAGAACTGAGAGGCAGCAGACTAAACTCAAAAGAACACTACAAAAGGCAGACCACCAGCCCAGAGCTGCAGGACCCAGCCTCGGTGCTGACTCTGTGGCTAAGCTGGGGCTCCTGCCTGCTCCTATTGGGGGCCCTCCCCATCATGTACCATGTACGTTCCTTCTAGAAATCTCGGCAGTTAAACCTGTCTGTCTCTTTTCTACTGAAACTACTAAGAAAAAAACACTAAACAAAATAGATTGAGGGAAAGCTCCAAAGCCACATCCCTAAAGGCTCCACTTCAGATGTGCAGGCTAAGCAGGTGGACTAAACCGATGCTGCAGCTCACCTCTGAGAGCAAACCTTAGACACAAGAGGAAGTGCTCACTGCTCAGCCCGGCCAGCACACAGTAAGAACATGTTATGCACCAGCGACTACCGGGAAGGCCCCCAAGGAGAAAAGGTCACCGGAGACCGGAGTAGGAACATGCAGGGGAACTGCCACAGAAGATAAGAACAGCAGCCCCCATCTGCAGGCCACGGAAACCAGAGCAGGAACATGAAGGCGAGCATCCAGGTGAGGAGCTGGGACGCCACGGCAGAAGCGGGTGGACCCCTGAAATCCCGCAGGGCCCAGGTGCCAGGAATGGAGCTTGTGTCGCCAGGCATGATCGCTAAGTGTGCCCACAGAGCTGTAGCAAGGGCCCCCCGGCCCGCACTCCCACTGCAAACAGTGCTGCCTAATGCCAATCCCTGCTTCTGCACCTCCCCACAAGCATGACCGAGAAGACGAGAAGGGTCCCCATCAGTCACAAGTAACTGAGGAAGATCAATAACTGAGAGAGACAAAACTGAACGAAGAATTTACACAAAAGAATCAGTTAAGAGAACATTCAAAGCCAAGATTTTAAAATAAGTATAATTATGTATACTCAAAAGTTGCTGAGAGCAAAATCTTCAAAGTTTCCACCACACACACACAAAAGGTAACTATGTGAGGTCATTGGTGTGGTAACTAACCTTTCTGTGGGAATCATTTAGCAATATATATTTACACAAAGTATCATGTGGTACACCTTAACTTCATACAATGTTATATACCAATAATCGGTCAATAAAGCTGGGAAAAAAATTTTAAATACATTAAGTATAATTACTATCCATATAGAGATAAGGCAAGGTTATTACATCCATAAAATATGATCAATTATGAAATAAGAGCAGTTGGTTATTAAAAAAAATTAGAAATCTTGAAAAGGAAAACTATTTAAAAAACTATTTAAAAAATTATAATTATTTAAACAAACAAACAAACAAAAACAATAGGAGGGCTGAATAGCAAAACAGCTGATAAAGGAGAGAGAAGACTGCTCTAAAATTCTCCCAGCATGCAGAATAAAGAAACGGAAAAATATAAAAGTTCAGTCCAAGAGAACGAATTCAACATCTACCTGACTAGGAGTTCAAGGAAAAGGACACAGAAAAAATAGAGCATATTTACCAAATGAACAGCTGAACATTAAGATAGAAACTCCGAAAACCTATCAGAGACCAAAAGCATTACCTACAAAGAATGAAACCTCGACAAACACCTGACTTTTCATCAGAACCTTCATGCAAGAAGGCAACAGAGACCTCTCCCCAGGCAGACTGAACTGGCCTTTTGACTAATTAGGGTCCAGTCATTAGAGTCCTTTTCCTCCCAATACGCCACCTCACAGATGTCAGCCGATGTTGGACATCAGGACCTGGGGTGGCTGATCCAAGTTTAGCCCATACCCTGGGTATACCAGAAGCATCAAAGGGATTTCAATTCCCAGCTGCTAAATATTATGGTCGTATTTCTGGAACAATCGTGGGTTCTTTCAGACAAGTGCTAGTCTCCAAATGTAATATTAATGAAGGAAAAATGGACATTCTGGTTGGGGGGAGAAAAATGGAATAAGTTGCAAGGTTAATCTGTGACCAAAAATTTGGAAGCTGTGTGTCCCCAAAGACCACATTCACCATTTTAAAACACCATAACTTGGTCTATCATCAAATTTCAAGATGTCTGAGTTATAGAGTAAGCCAAGTCCATCACCCTCCAGACTCACTAACCCTCTTCAAAGTCACATCTATAAAAAGGAGTGAGGGGGGACATTCAGATACAACAAACATTTAGTGAGCATCTGCTACATCCAATCTACTGGGGTAAGAATTGTACATATTTCATATCATTTCATCCTCGCATTGGTCCTGAGAGGTAAGTGGCATTATCCTATATTGTAACTCAGAAAACTGACACTTAGAGAAAGCAAGCAACTTGCCCGAGGTCACACAGTTACTGAAATGGCACAGCCAAGATTCAAAACCTGGTCTCGTTATAAGTGCAGGGCTCTGCACCACACCATAGCTGCTTTCAGAAATTCGCCAAATGCTGGGGCACCTGGGTGGCTCAGCTGGTCGATCATGCAACTCTTGATTTCAGCTCAGGTCGTGATCTCGGGGATGTGGGATCAAGCCCTACCACCGGGCTAAACGCTCAGTGGAGAATCTGCTTGGGGTTCTTTCACTCTCCCTCTGTCCCTCCCCCTGCTTGCACACTCTCTTTCTCTCTCTAAAATAAACAAATCGAAAGGCAGGCAGGCAGGCAGGCAGAAAGAAAGAGAGAGAGAGAGAGAGAGAGAGAGAGGGAAAGAGAGAAAGAGAGAGAGAAAGAGAGAAAGAGAGAGAGAGAGAGAGAGAAAGAAAGAAAGAAAGAAAGAAAGAAAGAAAGAAAGAAAGAAAGAAAGAAAGAAAGGGAAAGGGAAGGGAAGGAAAGAAAGAAAGAAAGAAAGAAATTTGCCAAATACATGGAATAGCCTCTTCTCCCTCCTCACTTGCCATGGTGAGCATCTCCGGGAGTAAGCTAAGAGATTATCTCCACGAAGAAAGAGAGCTGAGCCAAAAATTAGAGGACTTAAATTCTCAGCCTGCAGAGTTCCTCTGTCCTCTGACCTTAACACCTTGGGCAAGCCACCTGGCTCTCTGGGCCTCATATCCCTTAAACGCTCTCATGCACTGCTCAACATTTTCAGGCCCAGCAGTAGGATCTGTTGGGGGATCATTTAGCCATGTTCCTCTTTTTTTTTAAAGATTTTATTTACTTATTTGGCAGAGAGAGACACAGTGAGCGAGGGAACACAGCAGGGGAGTGGGAGCGGGAGAAGCAGGCTCCCCGCTGAGTAGGGATCCCGATGCAGGGCTTGATCCCAGGACCCCGGGATCATGACCTGAGCAGAAGGCAGCTAATGACTGAGCCACCCAGGCGCCCCCAGCCATGCTCTTCTTATCCCCCAAGCAGATAGTAGTGGACATGGTGGAGCATCCCCATCACTCCCCCAGCCTCCCGGGGCAGCTCCTAAGCCCCTTCACCGTACCTGGCAATATCTCTGGCAATTTGCTCATTGGGACAGTTGACAAAGATGACGGAGTAAGTGCCAGAGACACAGCTGCCAGGGACAGCTGAATGGAGTCGCAGGCTGAGGGTCCTGAGCATGGGGTGTGACAGGAAAGAAGCTGTCAGGATCTACACAGGAGGGAAAGAAAAGCACAGGTCAGCAGTGACACGGCCAATTCGTGACCTGCCAGCTCAAGCAAATTGGAACCAAGGCTAAGCGTCATTTCTTCATCCCCATTCCCCATCCACAAAATAATTCCTGGTATCGGTATCGAGCTTTAGCACTTAAAGTTTTTGTGCCTAAGTATTTTCCTCTGCATTTTGCAGGTTATAAAAAATGGAGGCTCAGAAATCAAGATCGCATAGTTTGTAATTGGTGATGCCGTGATTAGGAATTATCGCCTAGATGAGCAGAAGTCCATTCTTATTATATGAAACTGCTATTGGAGGTAATGCCGACCGGAATCCACTGACCTGCTATCACCCTGTGGGGATTACTTATGAACGATCTACTGATGTTGGAGAGAGTTAATTTCACCTCCAGTCATCTGTGTCTGTGCACGCACCGTGGGGAGGCCAGTGGGAAAGGTAGCCTAACTCCAAGTAATGCGACCTGTGTTGTTGTAACGGAGAGGTGGTGGGACTTAGAGGAAGACTGTACCTGAGGGGGAAGAAGAGGCTTCCGAGAGAAGGTACCGTCTAAGTTGGATCTGAAATCATAAGTAGGTTGACAAGAGGAGAGGGAGGTATTCCTAGTAGACGATAATATATACAGACTCAAGAGGTATTTAGGGATAGATGAGATATGCAAACTGCAGGATGATATCAGGAGGAAATGAGACCGGCTAGCCTTATAAAGAAAAGGGTCAGCCAGAGGAGTTTGGGGTTTGTACTTATGGGATAGGGTGCTTTTGGAGGTTTTTTAGGTAGGAGAGTAATAAGCATGGTCGAGCTGGGCAGAGTAACATTAGAGAGAGGAGTGAGTGTCCAGAAGGCAACCTACTTAAAAGGCCACTATAATGATCTAGGAAATGGACCTCAAGATCTTGAGCAAAGAAGATGGCAGTGACAATGTGAGAACAGAACACACTCCAGATACAACTGTTCTTGCTATTTTAAAGATAAACATTTAA
The DNA here is from genome assembly GCA_028646535.1 of Procyon lotor. Classification (NCBI taxonomy): domain Eukaryota; kingdom Metazoa; phylum Chordata; class Mammalia; order Carnivora; family Procyonidae; genus Procyon; species Procyon lotor. The sequence continues at coordinate 66,542,195 of CM053615.1, forward strand.
AATAAGAGGAACTGGAAACAGCTGGAGAACACCTTCCATTCTAAGGGCTCTCTGCTTGGGGGAGATCACGGGGCCATTAACAGGAGAGACGCAACTTGCGCGGAGGCCCCGGTGACTCAGGCAAGGTTGAACAGAAGTGTGCTTCTCCTGCCTCCCAGCACAGGGCTCAGGCCTCACTCAAATAAGCCTCTGTCCTCCCACTCCAGCCACATTATTGCCTGGGGGCCTGGCCCCTATTTCTTGGCAGGGCCCGAGAGCAGCGTTTTTATGTTTGGAGCTTCAGTTTGACTAGAGGCCTGGCTGGGCTGGGTTTCTCATTCCCTCCTACAGCCTCCACCACCTCCAAATCAAAATACCGGTCCTTTGAACTAAAACAGTGACTACGCAAGAACAAAAGAACCAGGCTTTTCATTGAAGCTTTTATTGTATGTGTGTGTTTTTAAATGACAACTCAGTTAGACTCTAAGAAAAAAATAAAAGCACTAGAAAGCAGGATTTAAATCCTAGTTCCAGTACTGCTAACTGCCTGTGGCCTTCCACAAGTTACCTCCTCTCCCTTCTGTAATTGTTATTTAGAGAATGCACATTCTGACACTTCTGCTGCCTACCTCAGAGTTGTCACGGGTTCAAACCGGATAGGAAAAAGACTTTGTAATCACCGATCTGATAAAGGAAGGCACCGTGCTTTGCTCATCACTGTACTCCCCGCACAGTTCATGGCACACTGAAGGTTCACAATAAATACTTGTAAACTAGTGAATTCATAATACACCAGCAAGATGTGGCTATAAAGACTATTTAGTAGGGACACCTGGGTGGCTCAATAGGTTACATGTCTGCCTTTGGCTCAGGTCATGATCCCAGGGTCCTGGGATCGAGTCCCACTTCGGGCTCTCTGCTCAATGGGGAACCAAGAGCCTGCTTCTCCTCCTCTGCCTGCTGCTCTGCCTACCTGTGTGCTCTCTTTCTCTGTCAAATAAATAAATAAAATCTTAAAAAAAAAAAAAAAGACTAAATAGTGAAGTAGATAGGACTTTTGAGTCACCCGCTGTTGGCTTTGAGCAGAGGTCCAAACATACTGGAATTCTGCAATGCTCCAATGACTCTAAAGTAGCTTCCAGCAAAGACTCTAGACAAAAGGGTAGTGTAGTGGCCTGTCCCCCAACCAAAAGAGCCGTTCCTAAGGAAGATCTGAAACATTTCAGCCAGTAGGTATCAGCGGAAAACTGAGCTTACAGGATTAACTATAAACTCACCTAAAAGGTATTGAAACTCTCATATGAACTCATAGTCAAAATGCTAAGAGGTAAACGGGCCCCCAGTTATCTAAGATAACCCTTCATCTCACAAACAAGGTAACTGAGACAGAATATACAGAAACTCTGTGATAGAACCAAGACCTGAATCCAAGACTCCTGCATCCCACTGTGGGTTCTCTGAAGTGCGGTGAGCATGCCTAGGAATGGGTTTAGTGGGGTCATTTCGGCTTCACACACTCCAGTGGTTCTCAACTTGGAGTAATTCTGCTCCTCCACGGGACATCTGACCATGTCTAGAAACAATTCTGACTGTTATGACTAGGGAGGAGATGCTCTTGGCATCTAGTAAATAGAGGCCGGGCTTGCTGCTCACATCCGTCTGTTGTCCCATTGATCCCAGTGAAGTACAGACAGCTGTTTGCACGTCTCCCCCACTGTGCATGAGCTCTTCTGTCTCATTCAGTCTCATTCATTTTGACACACCCAGGACTTGACCACCCTTGACAGAGAGGTTTGAGAAATGTTTGCAGACCTAGCAACAATGTATCGGAAGCATGAGAGGCCAGTTTGGAACCAAAGGTGGACTACAACATATTCTGTAACATATTCTGTGACATTCTATGAACACAAAATCGATGGAAATACACACATCACGATATTCCCCAATAGAAACATCATAATGGAAAAAGATTTCACTATAATTTTTAACGTCTTTACAACACTTTCATACTTACCTTTTACTAAACATTTTTTTCTAATTTTACATTCTCTTAAAATATTTTATGTATCCTTTTGGTTCATATTTCATTGTGCCTTTTTTTTTTTGGTCCTGGAATATTGACATAGCTTTAGGAGGTTATGATTGACTTTACAACCTGTGTTAAGGCAAAAGAGGCCTCAGAAACCACCCCGTGGTTCTAACCTTACCATTGACCTAATTTTAAGGAACTGTGATACTGTGGAATTGAGTGCTACCTTGTGTTTACCTGTACATTTTCCTTGTACAAATCCGGAATTTTCACACATTCATACACACACACACACACACACACACACACACAAATCAAGAAAAATCTATAGTTCCAAGAAGGCTGAGCCACTGATTTGTGCCAATTTTTCAGATGAGGAATATAAAGGCCAGAGAGAAGAAATCACCCAAAAAGTGAGCAGCAAGACTTCTGACCCTCGGGGAGCCTGGGTGGCTCAGTGGGTTAAAGCCTCTGCCTTTGGCTCAGGTCATGATCTCAGGGTCCTGGGATCGGGCCCCACATCCAGCTCTCTGCTTGGCAGGGAGACTGCTTCCCCCCCTCTCTCTGCCTGCCTCTCTGCCTACTTGTGATCTCTCTCTCTCTCTGTCAAAAAGAAAAAAAAAAAAAAAAAAGATTTCTGACCCTCTCCTACAGTTCTTTCCACCTCCTGCTCAACCACGACCACCGCACCACTGGTGATACTCTGTGGCCACTTCCAACCTTAACATTTTAAGATATTTCACAGATGAGAAAAACAAACTCTTCTCCAAATGCAGAAAAATGAGATTAAAGCAATTTACCCTGTGACCCCTAGATAAGAACCCACCAGCAGACAGCCCTTCAGCTCTACGGACAATCCTGGCAATGAAACGCACCCCATCACTTCTCCTCACAAGGTGGGCAGTGAAGGGTTGCTGGTAATCTTCAGAAGCAAGCTATACTCTCCAGGACATGGTGTGTGTGGGGGGGGCGGGGGTCTTGGGGGAGTTCCCCTTTCACCTCCTACCTGTCTGCTCTCAGCTCAAAATTCCCAGGAGCAGAAAAAAGAAATGCACCTTCTCCCCTCGACCCGCAAGTTGGAGGTTTAGGGGGAAGAGAGTTCACAGAGCTGCAGCGTGGGGCACTCACCAGGAGGCATATGAGGACAGTGGGCTGCAGGTAGCCTGGCAGAGGGCACAGGGAGCCCAGCCTGTCCATGGCGTCCCTGGTAATTCAGTAGCACAGCCGTAGCAAACTGTGGCCTCAGGCTGAGTTGTAAGCTGATGGGCGGGCTCTGAGGGCCTCCACTGCCCTATCTCCTCATCACCTGCGGCCTGCCCCACTGCCCAGCCAGGCCCCAGCAGGCTGGCCGGGAGGAGACAGTGGAGGGGGCAGGGGAAGAGGGAGTAATTCTCACTAGGAAATTCTCTTCCTAGAAACAAAAAACCTAGGTCCCATATGCTGACCTACAACGCCTGCAAAAATGAAAATACTAATTTTCTCTTCCCAGTCTAACGACCACAAAAAAATGATAAAATCCCCACATGTATAAAGAGATCTCCATTTCTTAGCTAAATAAAACTTCCAGAAACCACGGCACACAAACACTAATACACATATAAAAACTCTTCCACTTTATAGGGCTCCATCCTGCCAAAACAAAAACAAGTGAAGCACACATAGACACATGCGTGTGCACACCCACACCCATACCCACACCCACACATAGAGCTGCCTTCCTATCCCCACAGCACCTCCTCCTTGCAGGATCTCCCATCTAATTCTTCTTGGCTTAAAATACTCTTGTTCCCACCTGCTCTCCCTATGAACTCATTCATCTTTCTAGGCCAGCTGCTTCTTGCAGCTTTTTGCAGGGTCAATCCCACAGTCCTCTATTTCCCCTAAGGCACTTTGTACACACTTTTGTTGCAGCATTCGACATCATCGACTACTGGGAGTTGCAAACAAGTAAGAAAAGCAGAAAGCTAATGACTGACTGCTCCCTTCAGCAATGCAGAGTCCACTGATGCCAGGGTGTGCAATTTTTTAATCCAGCTGTTTAATGTGAAATATCTTAATATTTAAATAATATATCTGGGGCAGGGGAAAGGACTGAGTACACAAGGCCACAAGTGAATTTTTTTAAGTTAAGGAAACTGTTCTGTATCTTGACTGTGGTAGTGGTTACACAAGCGTCAAAAAAATTTCTACAAACTATACACTTCCATTGGTGAATTCTATATCCTATGTAAACAGTACCTTAAGGAGCCATGGAAATGCTGGAAACCAATTCAAAATTGTTGTATACTGGGTAGGCCAAACAAAACACATCTGTTAGCCAAATCTGGCTTCCAGGCTGCCAGTTCACAGCCCCTGTGTTTATTTTAATTATCTATTTACTGTCTGTCTCATTTCTTGGGACTCTAACTTCTTCATGGCCCACACTTCTCACCAGTGTCTGACAAAGTAGTTAATAAACCAGTTGCAGCCCTGGTCTTATCATTTACATAGTTAGCTATGAAGACTCAGGCCAATTACATAAACTCTCTGAGCCGGGTGGGGTGGGGCAGTAAAGGAAGGGCTAATACCACCTTCACTGGTCTAAAGTGAGGAAGTACAAAGAAAATTCATGTAAGAATGTTGTAGAACATGTAAGACCATGTCAGCTTCTCAAAAGCAAGTAGTCTCAGTGGCAGAGCATGTGACTCTTGATCTCAGGGTTGTGAGTCTGAGCCCCATGTTGGGTGTAGAGACTACTTAAAAATAAAACTTTTAGGGGCGCCTGGGTGGCTCAGTGGGTTGGGGCCTCTGCCTTTGGCTTGTGTCATGGTCTCAGGGTCCTGGGATCGAGCCCCACAATGGGCTCTCTGCTCGGTGGGGAGCCTGCTTCCCCTTCTCTCTCTGCCTGAGTCTCTGCCTGCTTATGAACTCTGTGTCAAATAAATAAATAAAATCTTAAAAAAAAAAAAAAATAAAACGTTTAAACAAATAAAGAAGTAAGTAATCTCATACTGACTACTGTGGTTAACTCAGAACATCTCCATTTGTGATTGAAGAGCTTAGTGTCTGTGGAAAAACTGGGTTAGAGAAAATGAAACTGTGGTCCTAAGAAAACCTTTATATTCAAAGTCCAGTAAAGTAAGTCAAGACTGTGATCTTTCATATCTATTACGTGAACAAGAAATGTAGCCACTGTTAATGACCATTTACCTTAGATCCTGAGATGATTTCCTGAGATGATGTCCCCAAGTTTAGCACAGGACCCCACACAGCTTATACTCAATAAATGTTTGTTGAATGACTAAGTGATATGGATGTGTGGCTGGTAATGATAGGGATGGTCATGATGAAGGTAGGTGTTGGGGCAACAGGGGAAGAATGGCAAGAGATGAATTGTCATTTGGCAGGAATTGCCTCTGGATTCTCTTCTTCCTTTAGCTCAGGCACATCTACTCTCTCCAGATTCAATTCCAAGGTTAGATTCCAAAAGTCCAATTCCGCATTTATGGCTTTGGCAGATTCTTTAGATATAGTGAGAGTCTCAGTGCCACTGCCTGAGGGTCCAGGATCTTCTTCTGGAGGCTTCTTATCCTCTTTCTTTCTCTCTACCTTCTCCTCTTTATGGGATTCAGATTCAGACTCCCCTTCAGACCCCAATTCTGTATCCATCTTCTTCATCCACACTACTTCCTCTTTGTTTGTGTCTTTTTCTTTCTTCAACTCCTTTGCTTTATTTTGAAGGTTCTTTTGCACCTCTTTATAGGTATATAACAATTTATTTAAGTCTTTTTTAAAGGCCAAACTTCGGTCCAGGAATGGATCCATATCAATTGCAGCATCAATGAGGTCTGAAGCCTGACGTAAGACAGCATTCAATTTCCTTAGATTCATCTTTACCTCTGGTTCGGGGGACTTGTCTTCCCTATTTATTGGTACAGACTCTCTCTCAGTTATGGCCAAAGCTTGAAACTTGAGCAGTTCGTTAATTTCACCTTCTTCAATGTCAAGGAATTTAAAGTCCATCCTTTTTGCAGCCTCTATGATTTTCGCAACTTCTTCATTAGCTCTAGGGAAACATGCATAATCATTCACAACATCATCCCAAAGTTTCCACCAGGCTTTATTAAGAGCAGCCGGTTTTATATCATCCATTGCCTCTTTTATCACTACCAAAGCATCAGCAATGCTGTACCGTTGCCATGTTTCTTTCAAAGTAAGACAAGGGTTTTTTTCAATACAGTCAGCAAAGTGGTCAAACATATGCTTGGTGTAATACCTCCTGAATGCTTCAATTATACCCTGATCTAAGGGCTGAAGATAGCTAGTGCCTTCTAGAGGGAGGAACACAATATCAACGTTAGGATGAGCAAAGAATAATGAGTCTGGGTGATTGGGACCTCTGTCCAGAATTAGCAACACTCTGAACTCAAGATTTTTTTCTATTAAATAAGTCCGGGCCTGATGGATAAAACAATTATGAAACCAATCCAAAAAGAGGGCAGCGGTTAATGATACTTTGGGGTGTGATCGCCAGAACACAGGAAGGCGGTTTTTATCTTTTTCCAAAAGACAAGTGGGATTAGCATCTTTATAAAGCAGCAAGGGTTTTATCATTTTGTCACCGGCAGCATTGGCACAAAAAATGAGGGAAATCCTGTCCTTAGCTTCCTCTAAGCTTTCGGGATTTTTGTCTTTTTCCCTAAAAGTACGCGAAGGCATGCACTTCCAAAACAGGCTCATCTCCTCGGCGTTGAAGACCTGTTGAGGCACATAGCCTCTGGCTCTGATCAGTCTCTGGAGTTGTTTGGAATACTTGGGCGCCGACTGGGCATTCAACGGTTCTTCCTCCCCCATCAACCTCGAATTTCGCAGACTGTAGCGATTTCTAAACTTCTCAAACCATCCCTTGCTCGCATGAAACTTATCCGGGTTGCCGTTCCCGGTGGTTTCCACCAGCTGCTTGTAGATGCGTTTGGCCTGGCTGCAGATGGCCTTCAGCGTCAGAGGCCGCCCCCCTATGGTCTGGTCCTCCACCCAAAAGGTCAACTCGGTCTCCATCTTCTCGATGTTGACGTCACGGGGAATGCACAGCACCTTGGAGCAGACGGGCGAAACACTCTCCATGCTGGCCCTGATGGCCTTCTCGTTTTTCTTAATGGTGCGCACGGTTGACTCGTTGACGCCGAACAGGCGCCCCACGTCGGTGTTACTCACGCCTTCTTCCAGCTTCTCGAGAATTTTCATCTTGTCTTCCAGAGGCATGACCCTCCGCCTCCTCTTGATTCGTGTCTGGTCCGGGAGCAGGATGCCCATGGCCTCCGCGCCGCCTGGGGTGGCCTCGGCCGCTGCCCAAGCCGCCGGGGCCTCCACCACCGCCGCCCTCGCCGCAGCCGACAGCCCGGCTTTGGGGCCGGGAGGACGCCCGCGAGGCCGTTTAACCTTCTGGGGGTCCTCATTGTCACCACTCCGCTTGCCGGGCATCTGACGCGCCTTCGCTCTCTAAAGGAAATACGCAAGCCGACCGGAAAGCCTGCCTCCGCGACCCACCGAACGGCGCCCACGATGACGCCCGGCCGCGACCCCGCAGCCACCGGCGACAGTTGGCCCGGGCCCTGACGGCCCCCGTCTCGCGAGGCTTGGCGGCCCCCGAGCGCGCGCGCTGCCCGCCGGCCCCACATCGCTATTGGTGCGGCCCGGGCCGCCCGCGGGCCCGGCCGAAAGCCCGGGAAGGGAGGCTGCGCCCCGCAGATCTCGCGAGGCTCGGAGAGGCGCGCCGGGACCTGGGAGCCGGGGGCGGCGGACCCGCGAGCCCCGGCGGGAGGGGCGCGATGGCGGCCCAGGTGCTGGCGCTGCTGAGGGAGGTGTCCCGGCTGGAAGCGCCGCTGGAGGAGCTGCGCGCGCTTCACTCGGTGCTGCAGACCGTGCCGCTCAGCGAGCTCCGCGAGCAGGCGGCGGACATGCGCCTCGGCCCGCTTTTCTCCCTGCTCAACGAGAACCATCGGTGAGACGACCCCGGGCACCGGGACGAGGGTGGCCGGGACGAGGGGCGGGGCTCTCCCCAGTCGCAGGGAGGGTCAGGAAATCGCTGACAGTTTAGCGGGAGGGACCCGGGGTCTGGAGGCCAGACCCGGCCCTGCAAGTCCAGCCTCCGAGTTGTGTGCCCCTGGCCGCCGCCCGGCCTCGCTGCCTTCATCCTTGAAACTGGACTTGCAGAGGGAAAGCGAGGTTGCCCACTTAGGAGGAGGCCCCGCAATCATGTGTACGGATTCGTGACTTTTTTCCTCTTAAGAAGGAGTCCTATCCTGACAATTTGGCAAGATCTACCCACATTTTAAATCCACGTATCTTTTGATCCGTAGGCATGGAACAGCCAGGTATGCTCGCACTCAAAATGTCCCGTATGGAGAGAGATGCATGACAGAAAGTGACAGCAAAAAACCAGAAACAACCTAAATATTCATTAAAAGGGGTTGGAAATAAATTATGATACATTACTGTGTAATCCCGTCCAGCTGGGAGAAAAATTGAGGTAGATCTATATGTGGACGTGGAAAAATCTCTAATACATGTTGTTGAATGAAAAAGGAATATTGTAGGAGTTTATGATCCCATTATGTGTAATGTTTTTAAGGATTTCAGTCGCTGCCCCCCCCCCCAACAACACGGACTACTATAATACTGAGAATATCTGAGAAGTAAACAGCAGAAACTATTAATACAGAAGTGGGACCTAGGATGGCAACTTTTTTCGTTTTTTTATGCACATCTGTACTGTTGGCTTGAAAAGCACTTTGTATTTGACCATTTGATAATCTAAAACAGTTTACACGTGTTTGTGATCCAGAAATGTAAAAGTGATCCTTCTCCTTGAAACGGAAAAACATCACTGGATCAACCCTGGGTAATTTCAGGGGGCTTTCTTGGCTATATCCGTCTGAGATTCCTCCCTTTTTTATACATGTTACGTTTCATTAAATCCATTAGTTAACATTATCCGGTTCTGCCCATAAAATACCTCTTTTCTGTCCTCTTTAATTCAGGCCCTCATTTTCTCCCTGTTGCTAGGTCTCTTGCATTAGTCTGACTCACTGCCTTTAAGCTTCCTTGTCCAGCTCGTTCTTCCCACACAGCAACCACAGTTAACTTCTTGGGTCTTTTGTCTCAAGTCTTTTCCATGGTTTCCCACTGCCTACAGTGTGAAATCATGACTTTTTTTCTGGCATTTGGGCCCTTACAGTATGTTTCCATCTACTTTTCCAGCCTCATCTTTTCCCTCCACTCCTCTACAAATATTTCATCTGCTTCAGCTACTGTGGTACCATTCACTTTCCCTTGAGCATGACTTGGCACTTTCCTAACTTGGTTCATGCCGGTCCTTCTAACTGAAATGTCGTACCTCCAAATTCTTTCCGTTCTTAAAAGCCCAGGTAAAGTGCTGTCACCTCCAAACAGTCTCATTTGGCCACTCCAGATTCAAGTGACCTGTCCTCGGACCTCCTGAGAGACATTATCATTATTTCTGTTAGTGATACTTGACACCGTTATATTATATTATAGTTCTTTGTGTGTTTACTTCTAGTTTGAAAATTCTTTGAATGCAGGGGACCTGTCTTGTTCATCTCTGCATCCCTCTTAGGGTGTAGCACATAGTACAATCCATGCCAAATAAAAGATTTTAAAGAGGCCACCTAGTCCAACCACTTTATATCGTGGATGAAGGAAATTTCAAAAGTCATACCCTAAGTTAACACCAGAGATAGAGTAGGAACTGAAATGAATGGAAGTTGAAGAATAAGGTCCATGGGGTATGCGTTTTGCCTAATAAAGGAGAAGTGCCCTGGGAAACAACTTTATTTTTTTTTAAAGATTTTATTTATTTATTTGACAGAGAGAGAGATAACTAGTAGGCAGAGAGGCAGGCGGGGGGGGGGGGGGGGGGAAGCAGGCTCTCTGCTGAGCAGAGAGCCCGATGCGGGACTTGATCCCAGGAACCTGAGACCATGGCCTGAGCCGAAGGCAGAGGCTATAACCCACTGAGCCTTTCAGGCGCCCCTAGGAAACAATTTTAATGGAAATTTAAAAACAGGGTAATTCAGAGATGGGTACATAGTAGATACCAATTGCAATTTGTGGGAATAATTCTTCGGCAGAGAGTAGATCAGCAGTCTTTAGATCTATTTCTGTTATCCTGGCAAAACCACCCAGGTTGCTATATATTGGGTCAGAATCTGACCTAGTAGTTATAAATCTAGAAACTTGACGGGAGTTTTTGTGATAGAAAGTAAGTCCTAAGATTATTGCTTTACAACATGGAGATTTATTGTAAATGATTAACTCTTTGGCTTTTTAATATAAAGGGCCACATGTGACCTGAAATTTATGCACTATACAGTTTAACCTATGATTGTTTTTTTAAAAAAATAGCTTTATTGAAATGTAGTTTGAATAAAATAAATTGCACATAATAAAATATACAATTTGAGGAGCACGTGGGTGGCTCAGTTGGCTAACTGTCTGCCTTTGGCTCAGGTCATGATCCTGGGGTCTTAGGATCAAGCCCTGTGTTGGGTTACCTGCTCAGCAGGGACTCTGTTTCTCCCTCTCCTTTGCCTTCTGCCCCCATCCCCTGTTCATACTCTCTCACACTCTCTCTAGCAAATAAATAAATGAATCTTTAAAAAAAAAATGGATATGGATTTTTCTATTTGGGAAGATGAAAAAGTTCTAGAGATGGTTGATGGTGATGGTTGTACAACAATGTGAATGAACTTTAATGCACAGAACTGTACATTTAAAAAATGGTTAAAATGGTAAATTCTGTGGTATATCCACTTACAGTCTTTTAAAAAGGAAAAGAAACCCATATCCATTAATAGTCCTTCCTCCCCCTTCCTCCCCTCTGTCCCTCCCCCAGCCCCTGACAACCAAGAATCTGCTTTCTGTCTCTATAAATTTGCCTGCTCTGGACATCCATATAAATGGAATCATCATCAAAAAAAGGTTTTGTTTGGGGGCGCCTGGGTGGCTCAGTCGTTAAGCGTCTGCCTTCGGCTCAGGTCATGATCCCAGGGTCCTAGGATTGAGCCCCGAATCGGGCTCCCTGCTCAGGGATGGGAATTTTAGTAAGTAAACACTTTAGTAAGTAAACACCTTCTGTTTTCCCTCTCTCGCTGTATCTCTCTCTTGTCAAATAGATAAATAAAATCTTTTAAAAAAGAAAAGAAAAAAGTTGTATCTGTTTAATTGTATACTACTATTAACAGTATGGGCTATTTACATTGTATTTACACTACTATTAACAGCTGGGCTATTTACTTGTACTGGCCGTTAAGAGAAAAGGAAGTTATTCTTGAAACATCTTCTGTATCCACAACTGGTAGTCATCAAGTTCTGATTAATTTACCTCTTTAATTGCTCCTGAATCTTTTCCCTCTTCTCCATCCCTCCTTACTATTCCATTTCATTCCCTCATCACCTGCCTTCTAACTGAAAAATTCTTTCTCTAACTGATGCAGAGTGACTTCCTCAAGTCAGAGCTCATCATGTTACTTTCTGCTTAAAACCACTTCTTGGCTTGCCATTGCCTTCTGGAAAAAGTCTGAATTCTGTAGCATGACAAAAAAGACCCATCAGAATCTGGCTTCTGTGCATCTTTCCTGTTTTATTCCTCCCCATTCATACCCCCCTTCTCCTTCTCCCCACTTCTCTCCCATTCTTACCCCTTGTACTTCCTTGAATGTATAACACTGCCTTGTTTCTCACTTCCCCTTCGTGTGTCCTACCTGGAACACCTTTATTCTCCTAGGTAATCCCTACTTTTTCTTAAAATTTAGCTCAGCTATTACTCCTCTGGGAGGGCTTCCTGATCCTTATGTTCTTTTTTGATCTCCTGTAGCTTCCAACCCTAACCTCTAACGTTTATCTACCTGATTATAGTTGCCTTTCTGTTCTTCTATATTTTCCATTAGACTGAGCTCGTTGAGGCTAGAGAATATATATTATTCTTCTTTGTAGTCCCAGCACAGGCATGGCACATCATAGGTACTTAGTAAATATTTAATAAATTGGTAGAAGTTAGAATTTTTTAAAAGATTTCATTTATTTGAGAGAGAGGGAGCAATAACAAGAGAAAGAGAGAGCATGAGCAGGGGGGAAAGGGAGAAGTAGGCTCCTCACCCAGCAGGGAGCCCGACATAGGGGTGAGGCTTGATTCTAGGTCCCAGAGTTAATGACCTGAGCCGAGAAAGACAGGTACTTAACTGACTGAGCCACGCAGGTGCCCCCGAAGTTAGTATTTTAAAGGGAAGTCTGTATAGAGAAGATCCTCATAGAGCCAGCCTTCAGATATTAATAGGTTGTTACTTCGTACCCGGCAGGACACAAACTAATGAGGTCTATGATGTCTTCTTTAGGGAACAGACCACTTTGTGTGTATCCATTCTGGAGAGATTGCTCCAAGCTGTGGAGCCAGTTCATGTGGCCCGGAACCTCGGGGCTGACCTTCAGAGGGGACTGACTCACCCCAATGATTCTGTAAAAATTCTCACTCTATCCCAGGTATGAAGTTTTACTAGCACATAATAAGGGAATTGACATGTACTGGCCACCTGCTCTGGACTAGTCTCTGTGTTGGGTGCCAAAGACAGATGAAGAAAACAGCATCTCTCTGTGCCTAGGAAGTATCTAGTCTATTCTAGTGTGCATAGCTAACTACAACCAAGAGGATCCAAGCTAGAGTAAGGAGTTCTAGGAAGTATTGTCTGACATATTCATTTATCAAATACTGACTGAATTCCTTTTACATGCCAGGCATTGTACCATATACTGTTAGAGCTAGCAAGATAAATAAAGCCTATTTCTTCCCTTCAAGGAGCCCTTAGTCTGGAGAAAGTCATTGCCATATTAGGTCTTATTATGGTGGCATGAAAAAAGTACTATTCTAAAGGTCACTAAACCAAGAAATTGAGACAGTAACTCTTATAACCCTGGTAACCAAAATACTCTACTATTTGGGTGAAGAGCTGCTGCTGAAGATTATCTTGTTAAGTTGTTAGGACCCAAGCAGTTAGTTATTCAGTAGGCATTCAAGTACTATTTTTCCTTTTCTCCTCTGGAAGTATTAATTCAACAGAAAAAGAAAACAGACAAGGAGAAAGTATTGATTGATTCTCTGACCATTTATGTGCTAGACACCATAGTAGGTACTTTTCCTATTTAGTCTCCTTCAATCATCATAACTATCCTGCAATTAAGTATTGTATTCTCATTTTACAGGTAAGAAATTAGATTCAAAGAAGTTAGTTAATTTGTCCGAGGTCAGTGTAGCTAAAAATTGATAGAACTAGAATTTGTATTGTCTTCTCCCACTGAAGTGTCAACTCTTTACCGTTAATTTTTTTCTTTCTTTTCAGTTATGTGACTGTACCATGAGTATGTTCAGCTTTAATGAATTTGGGTCATTTGGAATTTTCTAATGGCTTGTCTTATAGCTGTAATCGGTAACTCCTAATATAAATGTACACTAAAGAAGTTTCTGATTGCTTTTTTATTTCAGGTTGGAAGAATTGTTGAAAATTCTGATGCTGTTACTGAGATTTTAAATAATGCTGAATTACTAAAACAGATCATTTATTGTATTGGTGGAGACAATCTGTCTGTAGCTAAAGCGGTGAGTCACCTAGAACCATCAGCTTAAACACACAGAGTATCCTAAAAAACAAAGGAAGGCCTTCTGGATTGAGAGGTGAAAGTTTAGGATGAATGATTTGTATAGTTGAATTTGTAAACTCATATAGATGGCATCAGATAAATAAATGGTGTCAAATAAATACCAGTAAACACCTTCTGTTTTCTAGAATATACATATCTAAGTTATCCGTCATGGAGCTTATATTAGGTTGCTTGATAAGAAACAAAATTTGCATCATCTGTTTTCTAGAGGGAATACTGTGTATCTTTTTCAGTTTTAAATAATGATAGCTAGAACACAGTGAATGCTCATTGTGCAAGATGCATTCCACACACTAATTTCACATCAATCTCATGAAGTGGATATTGCATTTTTATGATTTAAGAGGTATTTTCTTTCCTTATAAGGCCATTAAGTCCCTGTCAAGAATATCACTAACCCAAGCTGGACTGGAGGCTTTATTTGAAAGCAATCTGCTGGATGATGTGAAAAGGGTAATGAAAACAAATGACGTCGTTCGATACAGAGTGTATGAGGTAAGACTGAAAGCATGCTTTTTTTTTTCTCGAGAATGAGAGCAGGAGTGCAGGGGGAGGGGCAAAGGGAGAGGGAGAGAAAATCTTAAGTAGTCTCCACGCTCAACATGGAGCCCAAAGCAGGGCTTGCTCTCACGACCCTGAGATCATGACTAGAGCTGAAATCAAGAGTTGGACACTCAACCAACCTAGCCACCCAGGCGTCCCTAAAAGCACACTTTGTGATGCCTACAATTCAGAATGCAGTAGAGCTTACACTGGAAGGCAAAATGGCTTGTTTGCCATGCATTTATTGTGTTAGGCTCTATATTAGATGCTGGGGATGTGGGGCTGAACTCCCAGCCTAGTGTGTGGGCAGTCATATAAAAAATATTTGCAGTGCGCTACATAAAGTACTATAATAAAGGAGATAATGTTAAAACTAGACTTTGAAATAGTTATAGTAGTAAGATGAAGAAATGACTCTGATTTGCACCCACTTTTTACTTAGCATTGTGCTGAATCTCCTTGTACATTGTCTTCAATTTTTACAGTAAACCCTATACACGATCATCATTAACCTCACTATTGATGGAGTAGCTGACCCAGGCCATACAGTTAATAGGCTGCATATTCAAAATGGAACTATTGACAGTCTAATTCCCTGTTCAAAACACTTTTTTACTCTGCATGTCTTAATATTGTGCTATCCTGGTTTCCCTTCTGCCTCTCTAGTTATTTCTTCTCAGTCTCCTGGCTCATTATCCTCTATTGAACTTTTAATTGGTGGAGTTCATGAAGATGAATTCCTAAACCCTGTTCTCACTGTACTGTATATTCATTTCTAGACATTTTTATTCATCTTATAATTTCAGTTCCCATCTATATGGGATGATTCCATAAACCTCCAAACCAGACCTCTCTTCTGAGCTCAGACCCTCATGTCCCAACAGCTTACTCACTGTTCCCCCTTTGGACCTATTTCCCCCTTAGGCCCCTCACACTCATGCTCAAATCAAGCTCCTATGCTTCCTTACCCAGCCCATGCTCTCGTCAAAACTAGCAGCAACACACTGGCCCTATATCATAGTCAGCATGGTTGGGTATTAGACCTTGAGTTCATTCTCTGTGAGGTCTTGTTCTCCCTGCCACATATCCATTAGGTCATATGGGGTCAGTTTTACTTAAACCATGCATTTCTCTTCCTTGATACAGCCACCACCACGCTAGTCTAAACTGCCAGCATCTCTCACCTGGACTTTTTTATTTGCATATAGATTGATCTCTTCTCATCCATTTTTGACACCACTAGTCAATTTTCAGATGCAGTCAGGATGATCTTTTAAAAATTCAAATCTGGTTCTGTCATTCCTCTGCTTAAAATCCTTCAGTATCCTATATCTCTCCGTGAGCCCTGAGGACAACCGTGTGGAATAAGTGAATGACTGACTGATTGAATGAATGAATGAATGATTTTTAGCCATCTTTTTGCTGATTTAGGCTTTTGTACCCTGACTGATGAATTGATGATTTCTTAAGGAAAAAAAAAAAAAAAAGGCACAGATACAATCAGATATAGTGGAGTATTT
This sequence comes from Procyon lotor, assembly GCA_028646535.1. NCBI lineage: Eukaryota > Metazoa > Chordata > Mammalia > Carnivora > Procyonidae > Procyon > Procyon lotor. The sequence goes on from CM053615.1 coordinate 66,557,975, forward strand.
CTGTGGCAAAGTAATTCTTACATGTTCAATGAAATTTTTCTACTTATGGAGACAAGTAATGGATTTTTTAAAAAATTTAGTTATATAAAGTGCCTAGTCCTGTATTTAATTGAAAATGATATCTAACACATGAAAAAATTGTTCAACATCACTAGCCATCAGGGAAATACAAACCAAAACCACAATGAAATACTACCTTACACCAGTTAGAATGACAAAAATTAACAAGACAGGAGACAACAAATGTTGGCAAGGATGGGGAGAAAAGGGAACCCTCTTTTTTTTTTTTTTTTTTTTTTTTTTTTTAAGATTTTTTTATTTATTTGACAGAGAGAAACACAGTGAGAGAGGGAACACAAGCAGAGGGAATGGTAGTGGGAGAAGCAGGCTTCCCGCCGAGCAAGGAGCCCAATGTGGGGCTCGATCCCAGGACCCTGGGATCATGACCTGAGCCGAAGGCAGACGGTTAACGACTGAGCCACCCAGGCGCCCCAAAAGGGAACCCTCTTACACTGTTGGTGGGAATGCAAGCTGATACAGTCACTCTGGTAAACAGCATGGAGGCTCCTCAAGATGTTGACAATAGAGCTACCCTATGACCCAGCAACCCACTACTAGATATTTACCCCAAAGACAATGATGTAGTGAAAAGAAGGGGCACATGTACCCCAATGTTCATAGCAGCAATCTCCACAATAGCCAAACTGTGGAAGGAGCCAAGATGCCCTTCAACAGAAGAATAGATAAAGAAGATAAAGAATAGACAAAGAATATATCTATACACACACACACACACACACACACAATGTAATATTATTCAGCCATTAGAAGGGATAAATACCCAATGTCAATGTTTACATCGTCATTGATGGAATTGGAGGGGATTATGCTAAGTGAAGTAAGTCAAGCAGAGATAGACAATTATCATATGGTTTCACTAATATGTGGAACATAAGGAATAGGATGGAAGATAGGAGAAGGAAGGGAAAAATGAAGAGGGGGAAATCAGAGGGGGAGACAAACCATGGGAGACTATGGACCTAGAGAAACAAACTGAGGGTTTCAGAGGAGGGGGGGTGGGGTGATGGGGTAACAAGGTGATGGGTACTAAGGAGGGCACATGTTGTGATGAGCATGGGGTGTTATACGTAACTAACGAATCATTGAACACTACATCAAAAATTAATTATGTACTATACAGTGGCTACTGAACATAATAAAAAAAATTAAAAGAAGTATTAAAGGCCTTGAGCCAGGGAATTTTATTTTATTTTATTTTATTTTATTTATTTATTTTTTTTTTTTTTAAGATTTTATTTATTTGACAGAGAGAGAGAGAGAGAACACAAGCAGGGGGCATGGAAGAAGGAGAAGCAGGCTTCATGCTGAACACGGAGCCTGATGTGGGGCTTGATCCCAGGACCCTGGGACCACGACCTAAGCCAAAGGCAGACACTGAACGTCTGAGCCACCCAGACGCCCCTTATTTTATTTTTTAAGGATTTTATTTATTTATTAGAGAGAGAGAGATCACAAGTAGGTAGAGAGGCAGGCAGAGGAAGAGGGGGAAGCAGGCTCCCTGCTGAGCAGAGAGCCCAAAGCCGGGCTTGATCCCAGGACCCCGAGATCATGACCTGAACCGAAGGCAGAGGCTTTAACCTACTGAGCCACCCAGGTGCCCCAAGGGCCAGGGAATTTTAAAAAGAGTAGAGTCTTCCTTATGTTAGAAGAGATCTCATTTCATCTTGTCATTGGAAGAATCTGAGAGAGGACAAGAGAACCTGTTTGGTTATTAAAATCCAATTAACTATTAAAAAAAATGAGATCTAACAGATTTGGGGCTGTTTTGATCTTTTTTCTGTTGTTGTTTTTTTTCTTTCAGTTAATTGTGGAGATTGCTTCTGTGTCACCAGAATCTTTAACCTACTGTACCACCAGTGGATTGGTAACTCAGCTCCTCAGAGAGCTGACTGGGGAGGACGTGCTAGTCAGGTATGTTGGCTGCGAGAGCTCTTAAAGCAAAACGTCTTTTTTTGGAGGTCCAGGAAACAGCTTTGGGACTTAGTAACCAGGACACTGAGATCATGACCTCAGCTAAAATCAAGTGACCTGCGTAACCGACTGAGCCACTCAGTCGCCCTGATACCAAGAATTTTTGTCAATTTTTAAAATATGTGGAAATGACATTATAATTGTGTGAGGAAATGTTCATATTTTTTAAAGATGTGTACCAAAGTATGCAGGGATAAATGGCTAGATGACTAGAATTTGCTTTAAAACAATTCAGCAAAAATGGAGGAAAAAAGATGAAAAGCAAAACCTTGTTAAAAGTCTTATGTAAGGCAAAATCTTGATGGCTGTGGAATCAGGATTATGGGTACATGGGGGCATACTGCAGTGATCTCTTTACTTTTGTATGTGCATGACATCTCAAACTAAAAATTAAAAATAATTCTTTAGGAAGCAACTGTTATAGTGGAAATAGTAATGGGCCTCAAACCAGGTCAAAATTTAAGTCTAAACTCAACCTTGTAATAACAATGTGATTCTGAACAAATCACTGCAATTTTCTCATCCTTGTGTCCTCATCTGAAAAGCAGAGCCAGGGTTACTGACCTTTCAGATTAAAAGAATTCAGTGGGGCGCCTGGGTGGCTCAGTCGTTAAGCGGCTGCCTTCGGCCCGGGTCAGATCCCAGGGGTCTGGGATCGAGCCCCGCATCGGGCTCTCTGCTCTGCAGGAAGCCTGCTTCTCCCGCTACCATTCCCTCTGCCTGTGTCTCCTCTCTCGCTGTGTTTCTCGCTGTCAAATAAATAAAAAAATCTTTAAAAAAAAAAAAATAAAAAAAAAATAAATAAATAAAAGAATTCAGTAACATAGCCTATGAAAGCAGTTTATAAACTGTGTTAACTGTATGCAAAATCTTGGCATTCCAGAGCCACCTGTATAGAGATGGTTACGTCACTGGCATATACTCATCATGGACGACAGTACCTTGCTCAAGAAGGAGTAATTGATCAGATTTCTAATATAATTGTTGGGGCAGATTCAGACCCTTTCTCTAGTTTCTATTTGCCAGGTAAGAAATACTGATTTCTATGAAGATGATGGTAGGTGTTTTTTCTGAGTCATCTCTGACGGGGGAGGCCAGGGATTATTTTCTTTAGAGCAAATTCCCTTGAGATGATACCCACAGCCCCTTAACGAGGTGGAATCTATTGCTGCGGGAGCCACGCCTTTTTGATTCGGATTTTCTGGAACTACCATTGCTGCTTAGACCATTAGGATAGTTTCCTTCAAACCTCAGTCAAAAGCAACAAATAAAAATACTACTAATGACATTTACAGTATATTTCACAGCTTTGGCATATCTCTCTTGGAGTCTTTATCTAATACAGGCTCTACTCCAGCCGTGCTGTTCTAGGACATGGCTAATTAGCTTTTCTTGAGCACTTGCAGAAATTGGAACTGTGTTCCTTCCTTAGGTAGCCTAGCTTACTTCATCAGTGACTATCTCTGTTTAAAAATCTCTTGGGCATCTGGCTGGCTTAGTCGGTAGAACATGCGACTCTTGATCTCAGGGTCATGAGTTCTAGCCCCATGTTAGGCATAGAGCTCACTTAAAAAAAAAAAAAAATTCTTCTTAACAAGCATTCCAGACTTGGTTTTCTATAATTTGTATGCAGTGGTCCTTTGGTCCTTGTTCTTTACTCTTCCCCTCGCATATGACAGTGCTTCAGTATTTGAATCCAGCTCCACTGACAACCTGGGGTTTCTGTTCTCGGGTCCTTCGGTATCTCCTTCTGGGCTGTCTGATTGCCAGGCAACTGAGTACAGTGCTGTAACCATCCTCCCCTTCCTGGCCGGTGGTTTATTACCATCCCTAGGAAAACACAGGGCCCACAATTTGTGTGGTCTTCCTCCTCTATTAACATATGTTTTTGTGAATATCTTTAGGATTTGTGAAGTTTTTTGGAAACCTGGCTATCGTGGATAGTCCTCAACAGATCTGTGAGCGTTATCCTGTCTTTGTGGAAAAAGTCTTTGAAATGGCAGAGAGTCAGGACCCCACCATGATTGGCGTGGCGGTGGACACAATTGGAATCCTGGGATCCAATGTTGAAGGAAAGCAAGTTTTACAAAAAACAGGTTGGTATGATTTATTTTGCCTTTCTTTAAGGATATCTTCATTTTTGACAAGAATTCAACATGTAAGCTCACTTGCTGGTGCATTAAGTACATTGCAGAAACTACTCTTACAGATGGCAATCTTTTTACTGTGACTTTGGACTCATCCCTAGAAAGTCTCATAATTATTACTGAATTTTTGTTAATCTTTTTACTTGGCTAGACCAAGCATTGTGTCCCCTCTATACCTTCTTTGATAGTGGAGTGGTCTGGAGTCAGACCTGGATTCGTGTCCTAGTTCCAACACTGACTTAGCTTTTTGAACTTCATATCCTTACTTCATTACTATAGGCCCTGTTTTCCTCATTCATAAAAAGGGTAAACAACTGCTTCTTGGGATTTTGAATGTTTGATGAAAACACACATTTGTTTTATGTACAGGAAGTTGTACTTCCTTGTTGTAATGTCCAGGAAGAAAAAAAAAAGTTTCTTAAAAATTGTTTGTTAAGAATGGTACTTTTGGGGGCGCCTGGGTGGCTCAGTTTCTATACAAAAAATAATATGGGCACTATTAAAACCTTTATGACATATATCTTGAATTGAAAATTAGTATGCTATTGTGTATCACAACCAGTATCCTTGTGATGCATACTTTTCGAAGTGCTCTTACCTATGACATGTAATCCTTTTATGGTCCTGCAAAGAGCATACTATGGCATTCTCATTTTATTTTTTTTTATTTTAATTTTTTTAACATATAATGTATTATTTGCCCCAGGGTACATGTCTGTGAATCATTAGGCTTACACATTTCACAGCACTTAACATAGCACGTACCCTCCCCAATGTCCACAACCCAGCCACCCTATCCCTACTCCCCCCACCTCCCAGCCACCCTTAGTTTGTTTCTTGAATCTAGGAGTCTCTTATGGTTTATCTCCCTCCCTGTCCCCTCCTGTTTCATTTCTCTCCCCCACAAACCCCCGCCTTGCCTCTCAGATTCTTCATATCAGAGAGATCATGTGATACTTTTCTTTCTCTGACTGACTTATTTCACTTGGCATAATACCCTCCAATTCCATCCACGTCATTGCAAGCATTCTCATTTTATAGCTAAGGTAGCTGAAGTTCAGAGAAGTTAAGAAAATTTTTAAGATCACACAGATGGAGTGAGGCATCTTCCATCCAAGTACAAACCAGGCCCGACCCTGCTTAGCTTCCAAGATCAGACGAGATCGAGCGTGTTCAGGGTGGAATGGCCATAGACGGGGTGAGGCATCTCATACTCAAATCCAGGTCCTTTGATTCCAAGTCCTCTGTAGTTTTCCTTATATATATGCTGTATTGCATATACAAATGTGTGTTTTAGGCCTGTCACTTGGTCTCCAACTGCATGTTTAATTTTCGTGTTGGTTTAGGTTGGTAGAGGTCTAGTATATGAAAGCATACTTTTAGAAAAAATCCCCTTGTTCACTTCATACCCATTAGGATGGCTATTATGACAAAAAAAGACAACAAAAACAGAAAATAACAAATGTTGACAAGGATGTGGAGAAATTGGGACCTTGGTACATATTTGGTGGGAATGTAAAATGGTACAGCTACTGTGGAAAACATTATGGTGGTTGGTTCTTCAAAAAATTATACATAGAGGGGCACCTGGGTGGCTCAGTTGGTTGAGAGACTGACTATTGGTTTTAGCCCAGATCATGATCTCAGGATCTTGAGATTGGGCCCCACATCAGGCTCTGCACTCAGCGTGGAGTCTACTTGAGATTCTTTTGCCCTCTCTCCCCCCACCCCCCACTCTACCTCTCTGCTCCTCCCCCCAGCTTGAGTGCACTCTTGCACTCTCTCTCTCTCTCTCAAATAAATAAATAAATAAAATCTTTTTAAAATTATACATAAAATAACCATATGATCCAGCAAATACACTTCTAGAGATACACCCAAGGGAATTCAAAGAAGGGACTCAAGTTATTTGTATACCTGTATTCATAACAGCATTATTCATAATAGCCAAGAAGATAGAAACAATGCAAAATGTTCATTGATGGACGAGTGCATAAACAAAATGAATGAAATATCCAATCTTCAAAAAGGAATGAGGGGCACCTGGGTTGCTCAATTGATTAAGTGTCCAACTCTTGATCTCAGCTCAGGTCTTGATCTCAGGGTCATGAGTTGAAGGCCCACATTGGGCTCCACACTGGTCATGGACCAGTCTGAATAAAAAAAAGGAATGAAATTCTCACACATGCTATAACATGTAGGGGCCTTGAAGACATTATGCTAAGTACAATAAGCCAAACTCAAAAAGAGGAGTATTACATGATTCCACTTACATGAGATACTTAGAGTAGCCAAATCCACAGGATGGAGGGGGGAAGTGGGGAGTTGCTGTTGAATGAGTACAGAGTTCTGGTTTGAGATGATGGAAAAGTTCTGGAGATGGATAGTGATGATGTTTGCACAACAATATGGATGTACTTAATGCCACTGAGCTGTATACTTAAAATTGGTTAAAATGATAAATTTTATATTAATTTTACCACAATAAAAATATTTTGTTATCCTTCAAAGGAACTCGCTTTGAACACTTGCTCATGAAAATAGGATATCAAGCAAAGAATGCCTCGACGGAGCTCAAAATTAGGTGTTTGGATGCAATTTCATCAATTTTTTATATACCGGTAAGTAAATCAGGAAATTAACGAAGGACAGTGCGATATGTTTGGGAGAATAAATATGTATAAGTCAACATAGTACTGGTTAACTTAATATAAATGTTACTCAACTTTTAGTAAAAGACAATAACCCTCAGTATATTACTAGTGACATTTTTTAAGTTCAAGTGGAGTAATCCAGGTGACAACTGGAGAGAGAGGACCTTAGGGCTTGCCTAATCAGCCCCATCAGGAAAACAAAAAACAACTGGGGAAGCCTGAGTTGGGTTTGGGAAAGTGTGCTCCAGACTTTGCAGAGATCCCATAGCAAACTCAGCCAGTGTGCCGTCAGACCCAGGCTTCCTGACTTCCACAGGCTTGAGACTTTTCTTTTCTGTCCTGTAGCCTGAGCAGCAGACTGATGACCTCCTGCGGATGACAGAATCCTGGTTTTCTTCTTTATCTCGGGATCCGCTGGAGCTGTTCCGTGGCATCAGTAATCAGCCCTTCCCCGAACTGCACTGCGCTGCCTTAAAAGTGTTCACGGTAGGCATCCTCTTCTTTGACACGGGCCTTCTGGGACAAAGCTAGTTCAGCACATGAATACTTAGAGTGCATCAGTACCTCTGCCCTGCCCTGGGATATATCAGTGCTTAGTGCACGTTCTGCCCTATGCTATTAGCGTGCCCTGAGGGAGACATGTGTAAACAGATTGTTTCAGTTAAAAGTATTAGGTATTGTAGCAGAAGTTTTAATTTCAGATTCCTTATCTGCCATCAAGCAAGCCCTTTACTGACCCAACTCCAGCCTTCTTCCTGAGCCTTATTTCCTGCCATTTCCCCTTCTGGAACTTAATGCTCTAGTGACACCAAACTGCTTGCTTCACATCTCTGGACCTTTATGTGCCCTCTACATTCAACACTGTTCCCCAACTTTGCTTGTTAACCTGTTACTCATTCTTAAATGACTAGCTCAGGTATGTCTTTGGGCTTTGCCCAAACCCACAAGGTTGAGTTAAGCTATATCAGCTCTCAATAAAGCTGTTTATTCATTATTTTCAAATTTGGAAAACATTGCAAAGTAGAAATTTTTGAAATCACTTAAAGTCAGACCTGTTTTGTGTATTTCCTTTTAGTGTTAGTATTTATATACTTTTTTTTTTTTTTGGTGAAGTACTCTTTTTTTTAAGATTTTATTTAGTTGAAAAAAAAAAAGATTTTATTTAGTTGAGAGAGAGAGAGCATGAGTGAGACAGCACACAAGCAGGGGGAGGGTCAGAGGAAGAGGGAGAAGCACACTCCCCACTGAGCAGGGAGCCCCATGCAGGACTCAATCCCAGGACCCTGAAGGATCATGACTTGAGCCCAAGGCAAACGCTTAACTGACTGAACCACGCAGGCGCCCTTTGGTGAAATATTTCAGACATCAGTGATACATTCCAGTCTCTGCCAGCATGCCCCTTCCTTCCTTTTTGGATGTAATCACTGTCATGAATTCGGAGTTTACAAGTCTATGCATGATTTTATACCTCTACTACATATGGGTGTATCTTTAAACAAATTACAGTATTTTTGCATATTCTTAAATTTTGTGAATGGTATCATGCTGTTCATATCATTCTTTTCTCTTCAGCATTATGTTTCTAAGGTTTGTGTATGTTAAAAGTGGCAATTAGAAAGTCTTTATTTTCTTATAAGGGGCACCTGAGTGGCCCGGTTGGCTAAGCACCTGATTCTTGATTTCAGCTCAGGTCGTAATCTTAGGGTCCTGAGTTTGAGCCCCAGTTGAGCTCTGCCATCAGTGTGGAGTCTGCTTGGGATCCTCTCTCTCCCTTTGCTCCACCCCCATTTGCACGCTAAATAAATAAGTGAAATCTTCTTTTAAAAAAGTTATTTCATTGTATAGCCACAGTGAATCATTCTCCTGTCAGTGAAGATTTCAATAGTTCTCTGTTACAAATGGTACTACAGTGAATATTCTCAAAAATATTATCTTGTGAGTTTCTTCAGGGTATAGTCTTTTCTTCTCTGGTTTTTGTTTTTATTTTTTCACTGTTGCAATTATGCCATGTATATAATTTGGGCCTACTTTTTTAATATCATAGATTAACCCATTCTTTATAAACATTCTTAACGATTATTTAATTTTTTCTTGCACTATCCCATAATTTACTTACCCATCCCTCCCACTATTAGACATTTATTTATTTATCTATTTATTTTTAAAGATTTTATTTATTTGACAGAGAGGAACACAGAGAGAGGGAACACAAGCAGAGGGACTGGTAGCGGGAGAAGCAGGCTTTCCGCGGAGCCGGGAGCCCGATGTGGGGCTTGATCCCAGGACCCTGGGATCATGACCTGAGCCGAAGGCAGATGCTTAACGACTGAGCCACCCAGGCGCCCCACTATTAGACATTTATATTTTGACTTTCACATTATGATAAACATCATTGTAAATAAAGCTTTTAATGTTTAGATTCTTTTTTTTTTTTTTTTAAGATTTTATTATTTATG
>CM053615.1:66567783-66593662 GCA_028646535.1 Procyon lotor
TTTTTTTTTTTAAGATTTTATTTATTTATTTGACAGAGAGATAGAGAAAGCACAAGTATGCAGAGAGGCAGGCAGAGGGAGAGGGAGAAGCAGGCTCTCTGCTGATCAGGGAGCCCAATGCGGAGCTCAATTCCAGGACCCTGGGACCATGACCTGAGCCAGAGGCAGCTGCTCAACTGAGCCACCCAGGAGCCCTCAGTAGATACTTTTATCTGATGTCACTAAGATGTTTAGTGTGCTGTTACCTTTAAATTTAAATCAATCAAATTTAACCATAATAAAAAAAGTTCATTTCATGAGTCACAGTATCCCCATTCCAAGTGCTCAAATACCCACATGTGACTGGCAGGTGCTGTGCTGGGCAAATAGATATTGAACGTTTTCATCATCATAGAAGGTTCTCATGACTTGTGTGGACTTAGATAGTTAATTGAAAGATTACGTAGAGAATCGTAAAACTTGATACATATCTTCAGCATTTAATTTTATCTTTACATTATAATGTATCTTTGTTTGCCAGTTGTTTGATGTTATGCCAAGGTCTTTTCTTTAAGCATGGGTCCCCTGGTTGGAGGGTCAGATCTTATTTATCACGCGTCACGCCTTTAACGAATCATCTTTGTTTACAGTTTCTGTTCCTTTCAAGGGGAGAAGGAGCTTGAAGACACTTGCAAGGCAGTCTCGGAGCAGAATCTTTACAGGCTGTTAACTGTCTTCCAAACTTTGATGGCCCTCCCACATTTGATTCCACAGCAGTTGGTTTTAGTGATTAACTTTTATCCCATGTGTCCAAAGCCTGAGTTTTCACAGCAACACTCCTCTTTCTTTTATTACTCTTTATGTAGTATATTTGCATAGCGTTTAACGTAAAGTGGATAGTTACGATGACGTACACCAATCGAGAAAGCATGCAGCTCAACGGCTGGGAGCAGAGGGACGGAGATATAGTACAATGTGTCCTGAACATCAAATAAATAAATTTAATAAATGTATATAAAATTTAGGAAACAGCAAACCAAAAGACTTTGAATTACTTAGAGTTAAATTTTGACTATGATATTTGACAGTGATAGGGTTTGGGTAAAATTTATTCACTATTCTGTCTCTACTACTTTTTAAATGGTTAAATACATATACTCATTTGTGTGTGTGTGTGTGCTAATGAGATGACAGTGGTATTTAGAAAATCAACATGTTTTATAACCTGAAAATTATACTCCATTCCGTCAATTTTTTCTTTTACAGATACAACCCAAACAGTTGTCTGGAGGACAAAACCCAGTTTCACATGTGTATTTGGAAGTTGTATCAAGGCATTTTTCAAGATCAAAAAAAGTGCCGATATCCTATGAGAATGGATTTCTCTTCATTCATACAGACAAACCTGTTTATACTCCACAACAGTCAGGTAGGGTATAAGATGATACTTTCTCTGGTGCAGAGGGGGCCATTCACATATTGTAGAGATCTTTTAACACTTGAAATTAAATGGAGACAACTTGCTCAAAAGAGTCTGAACTCCCATTGACTTTTACATTTATAAATACCATTTTAATTTAAAATTTATATGGAGATTGCTAAATATGTAATTTAAACTTAAGAATAAATTTTAAGTTCATATGGAACTTGCAAAATCAACAATTATATTATCTGCCTCTTTAGTTATTTCCATGAAGAAGAAAGCTTTCTAGAAATTGTGAAATATTGTGTTATATCTAATTTATTAAATAAGTATAAGATGTAATCACAAATATAGTTTTGGCAATGGGAAAATAATTTATTATAGAGCCATGTTCATAAAAAAAAGTTCCTTTGACTTTGGAGCTATTCTCCAAATTCAGAAAATAAATCCAACCCTAGGGGATAAGATGTTTAAGCAAACAATAAACTAGATCACAGAAATAAATGGGTATTAGTTTCTAAGGGGAAGCTACAAAAGGAAATTTTTTTTTCCTAAGGAAATTTCTAATAGAACATGGCTTCATATTTATGGTTCCTCTGTTAGTGGGAGAAAGGGCAGGATAGAGTTAATAGAGTTTATCTCACAGAATTGTTGTGAGAAGTAGGTGAATTCATATGGGCAAAGCTAAACTTTAAACAGTGCCCAGAACAGAGTGAGCACTAGGAAAGTGTTTTCCATTACTGTCTGATCTGTGGAATAGCACAAAGCCTTATTTACACAGAAGAAAAAAAAATTACTTAAAAGTGGTTCTTTTAGAAATTGATTAAACCTTGCTATTTATAGCTCTAATGTCCTGACCCACACATTTAATCTGAAGATCCTTGAGGGATTTTTAGTATAAGCATCTTTAGAATAAAGGTTTAAATCTTCAAGGCTTTGTAGGATAAGGACTTTAGAATATTGACCAAAATCCCTCAATTCTGTGCAGCCTGTGTCCTGCCTTCCCCCGCCTCCCCCCCCCCGGCTTTCTCCATCACCATGCTCCCCCTCATCTGTGTAAACCAGCCAAACTGACCTCTTTCTATTTGCATTCTCACACTCTTCCCTCCTCTCCCACTAAGTGAAGGCCCATATGTATCTCTACCTGGGACATTCATTCCCCCCACACCCCACCTCCATTTTGCCTGATTAATACCTACACAACCCTTACATGTCATCCCTAGAGGGCAGCCTTCTCTGACCTCTCTAACCTCTTCAAATCTCCCTTTTCTATGCTCTCAGTTAGCTGGGCAGTGCTCTTTGTAGTGCTTCCCACCCTGGAATTGTAATACTCTTGTGTGGTCATGTGTTCATTCTCTCCTCCACTCCCCTGGAAAACTTCCATGTCTGATTTGTCTCACCACCATATCTCCAAGTGCAGCATAGTGCCTGCACATAGAAGGCATCAGCACATTTTTAAAAAACCTAATAAGCCATATTTTTGGTACTAAAGAATTACATCAATCTTGACTCTGATACACTGTTGCTATGAAGGTAAGATTAATTTTCTCATCTAAACACAAACTGGGTTAGAAAGTAGATGAGCAGTAGGCATCAAAAATAATACTAAAATAAAAATAATAAACATTTATTGAGTAGTTATTATGCCCCAGGCTATGTAAAAGCTTTGTCTGGCTTAGTTCTCATAACACTATAAAGCAGATACTAGCAGTTCTATTTTAAAACGAGAGAACTAAGATTTAGAGGGATTAAGTGTCCTACTCCAGGGCCACTAGGAAGTGGAAGCTGTGGGAGTGAAACCAAAGTCTTGAACTCCAGGGCATGAGCTCTTACTCTTTTCTGACATTCTGCCTCTGCCAGCATCCCAGTGATGCTCAAGGATGAACTGGGTGTGTCCATAATATAGGAAGGAGGACACAAGGCGAGAGAAGAACATAGGAGGGAGGACAAAGGAGGGAGAAGAGGAGGACTGAAGACTGCATATGTGTGTTTGGGGGGGTTTACTGAACATTTTGCTTTGACCTTATGGTCTTAGTGAAACCAGTTTTGGAGAGATTAATGTGACTTCTTATGTAGAGCTTTACATAATATTGACCCTTTAAAGGGCTTATGGCTCCAGTTCAGTTTTATTTTGCGAGTAAAGTTTTGGCCATGAAATGATCTGAGCATCAGTAAATGAACATCAGAGAAATCACACTATGTCATATTAAAAGGAACTAGAATAGCATGTCTCGAGCAGCTAAGGGTTCACTTCTAAGCAGATGCAATTGTTTAAAAGGCAGGGATCTATTAACGGGCAGAAACAAATGAAGAGAACTAATTGTTCTTGAGTTCTTGCCATTACTCATTTAACAATGATGGAATAACTATAGGATCTGGTTCAATGAATCTAACAAAACCGTACAATTTAAAGCTGCCTTTAGCAACAATAAGGGATACTTTGGGGCTTTGTTGGTTTTTATATGTGCAAGAGTGTATAATGTCAAAATCAAACTATCTAATTTTCCATTAAAATCTATAACTCTAATATGAGACAATATAGTATACTCCCATAAAAAGATAGGGGAAAGATCACTATTTTGCTACTGTGAAATTCTCAATAAACAATGCCTAATGTGTGTTCCCAAAAAGTCGTATGGAAATATATTTTAATAAAGTGGACTATACTTTAAATTCACTAGGAAAAGTAGCTCTTTAAAGGAATCCAAGAGGATTGTCTTTAAAGGAAAATAATCTTTAGTAATATATATGTCTGTAAAGTAACTTTTTCTTTCCTTTAAGTATGAATTTTTGTGATACAATTTTTGTGATTTTTTAAAAATTATACTCATCTCTTTTAAGGATGATTATTGCAAAAAATCAGAATACCCTTGTGTTTAGCAGAGGTTTTGATTATATCAATTGTTCTTATAGTAAAGGTTAGAGTTTACTCACTGAATGACGACTTGAAGCCAGCCAAAAGAGAAACTGTCTTAACATACATAGTAAGTATATTATTTATTTAAATAATAATTTAACTCATCTTTAGGATAAGATACATTGTTCCCTAACCCTGCCCTAACACCACACTAACTCATTCAATGTTGGGTAAATGGTTACTGGACATCTTTCATAAGTAAAACATCTGAAGTCTATACCTCTACAATAGATATGTATAAAACACTCATGAAAATTCACTTTCAGCAAATTATGATTTTGAACTAAATCCTTTAAATATATCCTTCATGGTTTCTTTCTTAAAGAGCCTCAATCAATCACTATAAATTAATTGACTATTAATTGAATATTACATATGAGATTTTTTATTTTTACAATTTTAAAGAATTACAATCTGGGCACTTACACTTAAGAAACTTAAGAGTTTAGTACCCTACTAGCACATGGGAAAAATAGTGTTAAACCATGAGGTAAGGATCAGCAGTTATCAACCCTTTATCAGCGATGACATGATGACATGTGTAACAGATGACATGCCCATGGGCAACAAGCTCCCATGGTCTTACCCAGTTTGTGTCCCAACCCTACAAAATTTTTGTGGGGAAGTAACTGCTTACCTATTAACAGTAGGTATATTACTGATGGCCCTTCCCTGCATGCTGCAGCAGCTTTTATCCTACTAATCCACCCTCAAAGATGAAAACCTTATCAGAACACAAGTAAAAAAGAGGAGTGTATAGGGATAACTTTGAATGCTTTATAGCCTACACAAATCATAAACCTTTCACAAACTTTAACATCTAACTATTTTATAATGAGTTACTTGGGAAACATCAGAGTGTGCCAAGACTGCTGTTGATAACTATCGATACAGACCATAAACTCCCATAGTCCAGAAAAGAGATTAGGGAGGCCAAGGGGCCCATCAAGGAAGAGGTGAGATTTGAACTGGGCCTGGAACAATGAGTAGAATTGAGAGCGGTGGAGAAGACATGAGCAGGTTGCTGGAAAGGAGCGGCAGACAGCAGAGTCAGAGCTGAAAGGGATTAGACAGGAAGAAGGCAACCTGATTCCAGGACAGAGGCATCCCTGGGAACAGAGAGGTAAGTAAGATTCGAAAGTTAGACTAGGGCCAGAGACTTGAATCACCAGACCTGGAAGTGAAGACTTCACATAGCAAGTGGTAGGGAGTCCCCACAGATTTCCTGAAGTGACAGGACCAAGGATGGAAGGGACATGTGTAGCCGTGAGCACCACTGCGGTGGAAGTGAAGGAATGTGCAGTGAGGGAACCCTGGGCTGGGCTGCCGCAGAAGTCCCCATGCAGGGAGAGACATGCTGTCAGCCGCAGGAGAAACACAGAGAGTGGCCTCCCAGACTGCCTGAGTGAGGGCGGGGAGAGCAAGCCCGCGAGAGTCACACTGACGGCCTCAGGGAAGTGGATGGGAATTCACCAGTCCACAACAGTCTGTGTGTGCTGACTTGCCCTAAAGCTGTGAGTCTCTGGAACCCAAGATTTGAGTGTAGCAATAGACGTACACACTGAGTAGATACTACGGGATAAAACCATGCTGGAGTGTAAACTCAACAAACGATACAGTGGGACAAATGACACCTGGGCTCAGAGGGCAGACCAAATGGAGGTGAGTCATCCTTTTCTGGAATAGAATACTTTGAGTTAAAGGAATAGATGCAGATTTTTACAAAACAGTGCAGAACTTCCTACTAAGAAATAGCATGAGATTTCCAATGGCAGCAGGGAGGACTAAGAAGTGAGATTCCAAATAAACTGACCAAGTGGTTGTAGGGAGTCTGGAAAGGATTCAAGGGAAGTGTCCAGCTCAAATGTCCTTATTCTGTCAGAAAATACTAGAGGATGTGGACAGATGCTTTTTATTTTATTCCTCCTGGTTGAGCTTGAGTGATGAAAATCCTGCCACCACACAAGGAAGAGTGGATGTTGGTCGTCATGTGTAGGAGCTGCCCTAGGAAGGAAGGATTGAGGAAGCTGATCCCAGAGCTGCAGAGCATCAGTATACAAGAAGTGTCCTGAAAATAGTGCTCAAGAGATACCATCTTAGAAGCACTGTGCACGATCAACTACAGGGAAAAAGAACAGCCCCGCTGATATTTAGCTGCTATCCTAATTCTCGTTCAGAATAGACCTTTGTAACTTCAGGGAAAAATACCTTAAAATTCCAGACATAAATTCCACAGTCATGACACATGGTAAATTTCTGTGTTACAGTCAAAATGAACCTCTGCATGTAGTCCAAAGAGAGTAAAATACTTCGTTTTGGTAATTTTCAAACCCACACACGAAGGGAGTTTATGGGGAAGCTTTATGAAAACTTTCAAGTGTGTTTAACCATTGTGAGTATTTTATCAAGTTCAAAATACCCATAGTGCACAGTTATAAAATGTCTAGCTAATTAAAGCATTTTACAGGATATTTGCTTTGGAAAACTTCAAATGAACAGATATGAAATTTAGATTCTGGTATCTCTAAGGCCTATAAGTTCACATTTGGTTAGTTGTAACATCAGTTATTGTTATATTTCTAATTTCAGGCATATAAGAGAAAGTTGAGTCTCTTCTGGATAATTGAGGCTAGGATATCCTGGATACCAATATACACCTTCTCTTCCTCCCTTCCTTTCTCCATCTGTGTGTGTGTGTGTGTGTGTGTGTGTGTAGCAGGAGATGGAGAACAGTTTCAAAGAGGGAGAGAAGTAGCTGAAATGAACCCTATTTGCCTTCTACAACATTTAAATGATCTTCTTCCTTCATATTTAATTTGAAGACATAGATATTTGTTAGTAAATACTTCCGTGGGTCAAGGATATAATCAATTGATTTTTTTAATGTGGCTTATGTGCGTTGAGGTTGTTTGTTTTTATTCAAAGGATCCCGAAGGATCAGAAGTGGACATTGTAGAAGAAAATGATTATACTGGAATCATCTCTTTTCCTGACTTCAAGATTCCAACTAATCCTAAGTATTTTAAAGTATTTGTTAATAAATTTTTCTCTAGAAAACACATCTGGAACTTTGGGTTGTGAGGCAGATACCCAGTCAAATGGAGCCACCTGTTATTAACAAGGGTGTAAGCATGAAAGAAATGGGGGTATGCAAAGGAGTGCACTTGGGATGGGCATGGATGGTATACGGAATTGTTGCATCACTATAGCCTATGCTGAAACTAATATAATACTGTATGTTAACTCACTGGCATTAAGATATAATAAAACAAATAAAAAGTAGAAAGACCCTAAAATTTTTAAAATGAAAAATAAAAAGAACACAGTTTGAACTTAAAAAGAAAATTTAAGTCTAATGAGGAGTGAGGCTCAGTATCTGGTAAACAAAAACCTCCCAATACTTCTCAACAATCCTCTTTATATATAGAAATAAAAATTTGGAAGAGGGAAAAAAGTCCCTGGGCTTTTCTTCATTAAAATCGTCAACCCTCTATCCTTCAAGGAATCTAATAGTCTGTCAGTCTAAAAGGCTGGAGTGGTCCCATGCCTTGCTCTGAGAGTTATAAAAATATTCGTCCTCCATAGTCTTTGTCTGCATAGATTACCAGAATGCAGATTTCAAGAGGGAGAGGGTTCTCAGAGCCATTTCCTTTTTTTGGCCTCATGTTAAAGGATTTAAGAACATGCTCTAACAGAATGCAATGTAATATTTGGTGAACACATTCCTGGTATGTGCAAAGCACATAGGGAGTGAGATATATAAAATAGAAATGAATAATCCACAATCCCTGCCTTCAAGGAACTTATAATAGAGTAGGACAAATGACTGTACTTATAAATGGTTAAGTAACTTTAAAGCAAAATCTTCTTGTGGTTATTTTTCTGTCCTCTGGAAGGGAGTTCACAGTTAATTTGTTGTTTGTAGTTAATTCACTGAAGATTTTCTAAAATGTGAGTGAAATTGGGGATTTAATTTTTAAATTGTATACTTTCTTGAAAATACTACCTGCTTTATAGCACAGAATTGATCTTATTATTTTATTACTATTATCAGTTATCCAACTATTATCCAATTTTATCTTGTGCCATTTGTTCCTTGACAGATTATGTGTCAGATACGGTGACCTCTCATGAGCACCACTTTCCTACCCCAGTACCTTTGCACATGTTGTCCCTTCTGCTTAGGTTGTGCTTCAGCTCGCTCTTCATGAGGCTGACTTCTCATTCTTTAGGACACAGAGTAAATTCTCCCTTTTCAAAGAGGCTATTCCTGGATGTATAATTTAATGTAGTCTTTCTCCTTTCCTAGCTCTCTTATTTGTTTACTTCATGGCACACATCTCAATGTTACACTTAATTGTTTGTTTGTTTGCCTTATTTTGTCTGTTTTTCTCACTGTTGTATCTTCAGCATTTTAACATAATAGGCACTTGATAAATATTCATTGAATTGATGATGATGATAGTCATAGTATTAAGTGTATTGATTGCATAACCAATGTGCAAGATAAATATTATTTTTTTCATTGCACAAATGAGGTTAAGCAACTTGCCCAAATCCAATCTGTCAGTAAATGGAGAAGTGGGAATTGGAAATCTTATGGACTATTAGCTCTATAAAGGCAGAAATCCTTCTACTCAGTTCATTTTTACCTCCAGTTCTTACTCCGGTGCTCAGTAAATATTTTTAAATGAAGATTGTTAATTAAATTCAGGTCATTTTCCTCTTTAACTAAACCATACTTTGTCTCTAATCGTAACTTCTTTTATGTGAGGTGTGAGTTTTATCATCTGGAAAAGCTTGACCTGTTATATGTTTCTAGAAACTTTAGTATGGATGTCATACTATAGTGTGGATTTTAGTATTGTGTTAGTATAATTATGGTCCAGGATTAAGTTAATCTTCAAAGATTTTATAAGCTCTTCAAATCAAAGCTATTGACTATATTAAGACAAAATACTTGAAAAAAATGACAATATATGAAAAACTCATTACTAAAACATTTTTATTATCCCAAAAATACTCAATTATTTGTTTATTATTTAAAATTATGCACAAATAAAATATATTATGTAGACTAAATGCATCTCTACTTTTTTCTCTTTAAAACAGGTATCAGTTAGATTTCCTCTGGACAAATTGAAAATATTTGATGGCTTCTATAATTTTAAATATTTTGTCTCCACAGATATGGTGTATGGACAATCCGAGCTAAATACAAAGAGGACTTTTCAACAACTGGAACCACATATTTTGAAATTAAAGAATATGGTAATTTGTGACAATTAGAAGTTTATCGGTAAAAAGTTAGTGTGTTTTTGTAGTTATGCTTTTCATTAGTGAATTTAATGCAGAATCACTCCCAGATGAAGATGAGGCAGCCTGGTTAGGATGATTACAAGTACTGGTTGAGTTTGAACAAGTTCATCAAGCTCTCTGGACTTGTGTTCCTCATCACAGAGCCAGAAGAAACCTAGTGACCCAGGAAGCTTGATGTGTTAAGGTCAAAAATTATGATTTTAGGAGAAACTTAAATAGACAGAGATGAGGTGAGCAGAACCCAAAGGGACTAATGATTTACTCAAGTCACTAAAACCATTTAATGCCAAAAAAAAAAATTAATGTCAGAAAAGGAACAACTGGATTTCCATCCCCCTAGTTTAGTACTATTTTCCTTCCAGCTCACAAATCCCTAATACATTTATCTGAAAATTTAAAACATTCTGATTTTGAAATCAATCATATTATTGGACTAATAATTATCATATAAATAGCTTATCTTTCCATTTCTTTTTTTTTTTTTTTAAGATTTTATTTATTCATTTGACAAAGAAAGAGAAAGAGAGCACAGCAAAGGGAGCGGCAGGCAGAAGGAGAGGGAGAAGCAGGCTCCCCACTGAGCAGGGAGCCTGATCGATTGGGGCTCGATCCCAGGACCCTAAGATCATGACCTGTGCCGAGGACAGACACCTAACAGCCTGAGCCACCCAGACTCCCCTATCTTTCCATTTCTTATAGTTGTTTTAGAGCATTTGTGTGTTCTGATATCAAATTTAACTCTCTTTTGCTTGAAGTCATTTTTTAGTCCTCCAGGAGACTTATTATAATACGGAGAATAAATACACAAATTGTAACAATTAGCAAACAAAACAGTGACCAAAAAAATTTGTTACACTGAAATAACTTTTAAGATGATGGGCTCTCAATAACCTATAATCCTAACTGACCTACCTTCCTCCAAGTATTTTTATTGCTCCCTGTGTATATCTAGAATTCACCCACCTCTTAACTCTCTGAGGCCACCCCCATCAATGCATTACCAGGCTCCCCCCTGGACTACTGCAAAAGTCTCTTAACTGCTATCTCTTCTTCCAAACTATTCTCGTTTGGTATTGGCCAAAATCTTGAAATGCAAATCTCATCATGTTATTTCACTTTTGAAAAGTCCCCAGTAGCTCCTCCTTCCTTTGCTAATGAAAATAAAAATCCTTATTTTGAGCTGGCCGCCGCCTTCCTCCTCTTGAGCCTCATTTTATACCATGGATCCCCTTACTTCCTTCCAGCAGTGGTGACTTTAGATATGATGTTCCATCTCCCTAGAATACTTGCCCCCTCCCTGATTACCTAGCCAACTCCTACTCATCTTTCAAGTCTCAGCTGAAAGGCCATTTATTCAGCAAATCTTTCCCTAACTTCTCTTTCCTGGGAAAGATTCCCTGTACTTATATATTGATTTTCATAACTGTGGTGTAGGTGTTGATCTGTGAAATTGTTTATCACTGTCTTCACCTTGAGCTCAGTAAAGACAGGGTTTGTGTCTTTCTGTTCACTGCGATATCCCTGTTAGTAAGAGTGTGCCTGCTGTATAGTGAGTAGGTACTAGATGAAAGGATGAAATGTTTTCCTCCACCTCATACCGTAGACAGAACACACCTGCCTTCATCTTTGGCAACATAGGAATGCAGCCTAGAGCAACAAAGGGCATTCCTCTTTTAGACTTCTCTAGAAAATATGAGCCCTATCTGAAGCCAACTATCTCACTTAAACTTATGTGGCGATCTTCGTCCACAATATCAGGTCCACTCAGTTACCCAGTTTTCTATTAATGGTTGTGCTGGATAATAGAATTGGAATCCATAAGCCCTGGTACATGGTCTTAGTCTAAAGAGAAGGCAGTGCCATTTTGACAGGTGAAATTGTTTTCTCTTGGGCAATCAATGAGAGAGGGAGAACTCCTTCCTTTCTACCCTAATTTTAAATTTTGTATGGATATTCTTTCTTTTAGCTAATGGTAAGCTTTCTCTCTCTTTTTTAAAAGATTATTTATTCACTTGAGAGAGAGAGAGAGGCAGAGAGAGAGAGAGCATGAGCTGTGGAGAGAGACAGAGGCAGAGGGAGAAGCAGACACCTCACTGAGTTGGGAGCCTGATGTCGGGCTTGATCCCAGGACCTTGGGATCACAACCTGAGCTGAAGGCAGACACTTAACCATATGAGCCCCCCAGGCTTCCTATGCTTTCTCTTCTTGACTAAAGTCAGAGTTTTATGTTGTAATTTGGAGACCGGATGGGTTTTACTTACGAGAAATAAGAGACCTGTTAAATAAGCAAGAGTTTATTTTCTATTTTCAATTTAATAAGCCCTCATTGAATGTATACTATATTTAAGACTTATGAACAGGGTGTGAAAGGGAGACATATAAAGATACATAGAGTATAGTTCTTTCTGTTCTCAAGGAGCCCATACTCTAGTGAAGGAAATAATCAATTGACTATACCAAGTGCTGTAATCCAAGTAGAAGCAAAGTGCTTCTGGTACATAAAGCTGGAGAGCCTTCCGACTGGTAGAGTGAGTGGTACCCCACGGATGTTGTTGACAGTGATGATGATGGTCTTGGTGATGACAAGGTGGAAATTATGTTGATGTTACAGCTTGTCCAACTATACCAGAAGGAAGGCTACTCTAACTTAAATGCTAAAATTGCTTCTTTGTTTTTATTTTCAGTGCTGCCACATTTTTCAGTCTCCATAGAACCAGAAAAGAATTTCATTAGCTATAAGGACTTTAATGATTTTGAAATTACTATAAAAGCAAGGTAAGAATGTTTATTATTTTATTTATATTTCAATTTCTCTAAATCGAGTGCCAAATCTGGTTGGTGATAGTTGCTCAAGTGAGAAGTGTGATTCCCCCCCCCCACTTTACTAATATATCATTAATATGTAACATTGTGCAAGTTTAAAGTGTACAATGTGTTGACCTATATACACATATATTGCTGTGATCTATGATTTATTGGCAGTGTTTTCTATTACTTTGAGATTGAGGAGACATCAGGCCTATGGTTTATTTACTTGTTTACTTGTTTCAATTTTCTCTGATTCTGATCTTAGCTTTTTTGGTTACTCAACAGCAAAAAAAACCCCCAAAGTTTTAAGTTCAATGTGTATGTTTAGGAACCAGCATGATTTAGTATATTGGGACTGAGATATGAATCTTTTACTTCTTGTCATTTTTTAATGGCTTAATAAAGCTACATGACTATACCAAGACCCAGTGCTTTAAAACAATTTTTTTTGGTTTTTTTTGTTTTTTGTTTTTTCGTAAAAACCATTTACGAGGCAGCTGGGCAGTTCCGCTGATCTGGGCCAGGCTGAATGTCAGCTGGGCTCACCTGTGTGCCTGCAATCAGTTGGCAGGTCACCTGGGCCTGGCTGGTCTAGGGAGGTCTTACTCTCATGTCTGACAGTTGACTAAAGCGACAAAGACAGCTGAACTTTGTGTATCTGTCATTATCCAGCCGATTAGCCTATAGTAGCAGCAACACCCAGGGAAAGAATGTGGAAGCATGAAAGTCCTCTTGAGGCCTAAGCTTAGGACTGGCTCAGCATCACTTTTACCACATTCATTTGTCCAAATCAAGTTATAAGAGGAGCCCAAAGGAAATAGGTTCCCTTCATACCTTTCATCTGCAAGGAGTTACAAAATTGGTGGATTTATGGGGCAGTGGAGAACTGGAGTTAATTTTGCAAGCAATCTCCTACGAAAACACAGGTCATTTAAAAATGACAATATAGGGCACCTGGGTGGATCCCAGTTAAGCGACTGCCTTCAGCTTAGGTCATGATCTTGGAGTCCCAGGATAGAATCCTGCATTGAGCTCCCTGCTCAGTGGGGAGAGTCTGCTTTTCCCTCTGACCCTCCCACCTCTTGTGCTCTCTTTCTCTCACTCTCTCTCTCTCAAATAAATAAAATCTTTTGAAAAATAAAAATGACTATATAATGTAGTTATTAGTAACAATAACCAATTTATATAACGGTGTGTGTTGGGCCTTTTTCTAAGTATTCTATATATGAACTCACTTAATCTTTATGAAATCTCTGTGAGGCAGATACTATTTCTGTCTCCATATAACAAATACAAAAACAGAGGTACATAAATATTAAGTTATTTGCCCAAGATCACACAGCTAGTAAGTTACACAGCCTGCCTGGTTTCAGAATTCAAGCCCTCAGTACTACCCTATACTGCCTTTCTTACTAGAATTTACTCTTAAGATGGAGCCTTACTTAGTCTAAACTAACACAAAGGCTCATTTGACAGAGAATTCTAGAAACTGACTTCTTTTAATTCTTTTAATGGAGACATTTATTTTATTTGTTCATACTATGGACAAGGAAGATTAGCTCTTGCTATAATGTTATTTGTTATGCAGCAAATTTCCTTTAGCCTCACTTTAATTCCAAACAAAAAAGGAAATATGCAGTTAGAATGCTTAAAAAAGAACTTATATTACAATGAGATTGGGCATGCTGCTATTAAAGATGTAAAAGAAAATAGGAAACTGAGCCCCACTGATATCTGGACCTGAGGTCTTTTGATCTCCCCAAGATCCCCTTTTTCATCTAGTACAGAGAAATAAAAATCTGCACTTTGGTTTTATTTTTATAGCTTTAAGGGGATGAAATGCAATAGTGGATGGAAGACACCTGAAAGTGTATCAAATGCTTTATGTAATTTTAAGTTGTTACATTAGATCTGAATTTTATTGTAACCATGTTAGCAAAACAATTTTATGGTATTATTGTTTGGCAGATATTTTTATAATAAAGTTGTCACCGAAGCTGAAGTTTATATCACTTTTGGAATAAGAGACAACTTAATAGATGATCAAAAAGAAATGATGCAAAAAGCATTGCAAAACAAAATGGTAAGATGTTAAAATGGGTTCACTTGTACCTAAAGACACGTCAGGAAGGGCTGGAGAAAAGTCACTTCCAAATCATCTAGTCCAACCCCTCATTTTACATAGGTGTGGAAATCTAAATAAGATGCTCCCTTGGCTTCTCCTGGTCCTCAGGATAAAGTCCACTGTCCATGGCATCAGCCTCCGTTGCCAGCCTATCTCATGCCCCGTTGCCTCTCCCTGGCGCTGGTCCCTCCAGTTCCTGGAACTTATACTAATCTCTCTTGCCTCCAGGTGCTTGCAGTGCCTCTCCTTCTACTTGGGAATGCTCTTTCCCTTTGTCCCTTCTGCCTCTTTGTTACCTGGCTAATTCCTTCTTAAAGACTCAGTGTTAACGCCTTATCTCTGGGAAGTCTCCCTGACTCCTGTAAACTAGATTGGCTGCCCCTTCCAGGTACTCCCTTAGGCCTGGAGCCTCCCTTAGTGGAGTATGTTTCATACTTTAGTACAGTGGTCCTCAACCAGAGGCACTGTTTACCCCCAAGGGGACATTTAGCAATGTCTAGGAACATTTGTGGTTGTTACAACAGAGAAGGAGGGTGCCACTAGCATTTAGTAAATAGAGGCCTGGATGCTGCCAAACTTCTGCAATGCACTGAGCAGCTCCCAGCAACGAAAAATTCCCCTGTCCAAATGTCAACAGTGCTGACATTGAGAAACCCTTCTTTATTGCAATGATTTACTTACTTATCATTCTCTACACCAAACTCTCTGTGGATCTTAATTTTTCCCGTTATATGCCCAGAGTCAACCTGAATCCTGGCAAAGAGTAGGTGCTTTATAAATATTTGTGAGTGAATGAATTCACCGGGAAGTTATTTGTCTACAGTTAAGGGCTAGTTGTTGCCGGAGCTCAGATTAGAGCTCCGATCCCCTTTTCCTTGTTCAGTGTTCTTGACGTTATACCTCACATGATAAGGACTCCGGTCATTCTGCTCCCTCTTATATATTCGTGTGGTTTGTATCATCAGTTATTTAGCCTATCCTTTCCCAAAGAGTTTTATTTATTCAAGATATGAAGCAGACACCTCTTTTTAATGTAAGATCCTATGCTGGACACTGAGATTTGAAGGTAAATAAGACAAAAATCCCTGACCTCAAGCTATTCAATTTTAGAAGAAAAAATAAGGCAAAATCTATTTTACTATTGTGGTTAATAATTAAATAATATAATATGACTTAACTCCATCTCCCTCCATCCATTGTGTGTTTTTAAATTGGTTTTTCAATATGTAAGCAGTGAGGTACAAATTAAATATCATAAAACCCAACAGACTTTCAGGAGCAAAAGTAAGCTGGAAAGCTGGCCCAGAAGATGGAAGATGACTCAAAGATCAGGAAAAGGAATATTTGTCATCTAGTGCAAGAAAGACTTCTTGCACTATACATCTCTTCCTGTACATCTCTACCCATAAGCAGAAAATAACATTCTGGGCTTATTTATAGACTTAATCATTCACTCTACTGGTGACAATAAGTCATTCCTCTAATAGTTGCTTTCTATTTAGAAAGCTAGTAAAGTCATATTTTGCTAATTTTCGTCTGTTAACTTCTCTGAAATACCTCTTTCGTTTTCCACTTCTAAAAAGTTGGTAAATGGAATTGCCCAAATCACATTTAACTCTGAAACGGCGATCAGAGAACTGTCCTATAATGGTCTAGAAGATTTAAACAACAAGTACCTTTACATTGGCGTAACAGTCATAGAATCTTCAGGTAAGGTTTTGTTTGTTTTTTAATTTCTCTTAGATACTATTTCGACAGCGTACTAAAAGTATAAATAATTTCTGTAATTCTTTTCTATTTTCTTAGTTAAATTTTACTTTCATATCATTAAAAACTGAGATTAGAGCTCTCCCACACTCTAGTCACTAGGTCTCTGTCACCCCAAGTGCAAAAATGGGATAGCCTCTGCCCAATTGATACTCATATCCTGATACCTGGCTTGAACATCTAGCACTCCAGTGTTCTTACCTGTTAAGAATAAAAATCTAAATGAGATTATATATGTAAAAATATTTGATAAAGTACTATGCAAATGAAAGATACCACATTATCATTTAGTCTCCTTATCTGTACAATGATGGAGTTGAACTAAATACCTCTTAAAGCCCCTTTCAGCTGAAATAGTCAGGAATTCTATCTAAAATTGGAGGTAATGTTTCTAAAATGGGTGCAATAATTACATATACCTCATAGGGCTGTGGTGAAGATTAGAGAGTCAATATATGCAAAATACTTAAAACAGTACATGTCACATAGTGAGAACCATGTAAGTGTTAGCCCCACCTCCTCCCCTTGTCCTCTACCTCCTTTTCTCTTTCTTCTTCTTCCTATCCACCCTCCTCCGCCTCCTTCTCCTTCTCCCTCCCCCTTCTCCTCCTCTTTTTCTTCTCCTCCTTCTCCTCTTCTTCCTACCTACTACTTTCTTAGCATCCTTAAAATCTTATCTAATTCTGTCAACCCCACTCCAGTAGTTTTTAATAGTCATTAATTATTACTCCAAATTAGGCCAATTTGTCTTATTTCTGGTGTCTTGATTAGTAATATCCTTTATATTTTCAGGTTTATATTGAACCCTTAAACTAACCTGAACAAACAATTTAACCACACTAGCCTTTTTTTTTTTTTTTTAATAAAATGAGAGTTAGACAAGATGATCCTTAATGCTCCTTCCTCCTCTTTAAATTTTTCCTTCAAGGGTCATAGAATGAAATATTGAGATAATTACTCAGTTATTGAATAGCTTGTATATATGAGATGATCAATAGATATTAGAGAATGATACTCCTTGCCCAGGGTATTATTTTTGACATTATTTTAATGTTTCTTTTTTACTTTTACGCTTTCTCAATTTATTTCAAGTAAATTCCATTTAAGCAATATTCGTGAGGTATTCAAAGAGTATTTCTAAACATACAGGCTTACAAATATAGATGATGTATAATCCCGGCACTCAAGTGGCTTACAAACTAGCATCAGCCTTAAGACAGGTAAACAAAGAATTTTGTTATAAGCAGGAATTCTATTTGTTCTCTAATAAGCAAAATACTTAATGCTACTGATCTCCAGAGGAAGGTGAACTCCTAGGTGACTGTGAAGCAACCACATACAGTATCCTGAAGATCAGTCTTGGAGGATAAGTAGGGTTTTGAGGCAGGGATAGTAGATGGGGGTGAAATGGGACACCCTTCGTAGACGGGATGTACCAAGGATAGAAGGGAAGACTTGATCTTTGAGATTATCTAGTTGATTATCCAGTTGGCTAAAGTATAGGATATATATAGATGTGTTAGGAGTGAATACTGGAAAAGAGTTTGGGGATACTGGAGCTTTGTATGTTATTGCGCTCCTGCTAGTGCACTCTCAGGACTCCCTTTACCTCTCTTTTTCTGTCTTCTCCATTTCTCTCCATATCATGTGCTCTCCAGGTGAAACCCTGTAAAGCTTAGTGTCTAGTCCTTTCCTTCTCTCCATAATCCCTTGTACATATTCAACTGAAACTCAGATCACTGACAAAAAGTAGTGTCCCTTCCTCACACTCCTCAGTCCAGTCCTATAGTCTTCTTCAACAAGGGGTGACTCTACACACAAGCCTTGGATGTCAGGCTTTGGAAATTCCTAAGGTCTAAAATTTTCTCTGCACTGTTCCTTTGAACCAAGACCCATGTCCCACTTATTCCTGGTGAATGAATGCAAGAATGGGGCCAGTGAATGAATAAGTCTATGGAGACATACACAGGTAAACTAGATCCCCATACCGAGTGGTATAGTCCTCAATGTGATGCATGTCATTTCTTTAGGTGGATTTTCTGAAGAGGCAGAAATTCCTGGCATCAGATATGTCCTCTCTCCCTACAAACTGAATTTGGTTGCTACTCCTCTTTTCTTGAAGCCTGGGATTCCATATTCTGTCAAGGTAAATGAAAGAATATTGCTAAATATGGCTGTCTTTTTCTGTTTACAGAAAACATGAGGGTGGCAAACAGGGGAGGGATGCTGGAGAAGGGAATCACAGAGAAAACTCATGTGTAAAACCTGCCCGTCCTATAGATGTAGAGGGGAGTAGGAAACTACAGGCCAGCTTCAGCCTCAGGAGTGATTTCAACACTTAGAGCAACCTTTAGGCATTGCCTTAGAAAGCCTTTCTAATGCAAAAAAAAAAAAATTGCATTAAATTATATGTAAATAAAACACCATAAGTCTATAGTTTTAAAAAATGCTAACATTTAAAACTATTTGGTGATGTGTTCTTCAAAAGCCTTAAAACAGGAATATCATTCCTTGAAAATAAAACCTCTTTCTCTCACCATTTTTTACTTCTCATGTCATCTCTGCATTCCTGTGCTTTTCAGTCTGCCCCTGTGTTCCTTGCCAGTAACTCTGTCTCATGTCCTCTATCTGTACATTCTCCATTCTTTCCATTTTGGCTCTTTAGGTCCTTGCTTCTCTCTTCTCTCTGTTCTTTTTCTTCTTCTTCTTTTTTTCCTCCTTCCCTTTTAATATTTTCTCTCCTACCTCCCCTTTTCCTTTTTTAAAATGCTGACAGTAAAAAAAAAAAAAAAAAATGCTGACAGTATAGCGTTAATACGTTCATTTGACTTTCTATTTTATTTAATGTCATATATTTCATTATATGTAATACATGTTATATTTTTAAGATGGAAATTTTTGTTCCCTGTTTTTAACTTAGAAAGCTAGAACAGAATTTTATTTTAACTTAGAAAGCTAGAACAGGGTATTTTATTTTTTTATTCTTTGAAAATGTGTTGCTTTTTGGGGTGCCGAGGTGGGTCAGTCGTTAAGCGTCTGCCTTCAGCTCAGGTCATGATCCCAGAGTCCTGGGGTTGAGCCCCATGTCGGGCTCCCTGCTCCACTGGAAACCTGCTTCTCCCTCTCCCACACCCCTGCTTGTGTTTCCTCTCTCTCTGTTTCTCTGTCAAATAAATAAATAGAATATTTTATAATATGTGTTGCTTTTAAAAATCAACTTTGGTATAATTAAAATGTACTTAATACTCACTGTCTTAAGACAGTGGCTTAAGTGGTCACTAGCTTTTAAGAGGAAATAATTTGTCAAGCTAAGGCAAGCTTTGGACATGCTTGTAGCCTCTTTCATAAGTATAAATATATTATAATTTGTATTGTTATAGGGTACATATGATGATTTATGGTATATTATAGATAATATATAATAATATATAAATGCCATAAATATAATACTATTATATTGAATATATCTATATTATTTTAAAATCTCTTTTATGTATTTTCTATCACATAAAAATTAAATAACATAAAGCATATCTTTGTTGAAATTATGTGTGGCTACATGCATGGCAATGAGAGGCAGAGAAAGGTTAGGAGGAAAAAAAAGATGAATTTATTGTTTGTCTTGTCTAAGAAAATTATTCCCAGATGTGGGAATCACACATGTGGGAATCAAATTCCCACATGTGAAGAATCACAGAAGTTAGGTAGCAGAAGACTTTATCACTTCTACTTAATAGACTCAGTAGAATGATATTTATGTCCTGGGTCTGCTTGATGTAGAGGGAATCCATTCGAAAATGACATAATGAAATAGAACCAAACCTTCCTACAATCTAAGAACATGCTTCTCTTTACTGAAGTAGACATGAATAATTTATACTTTTGGGGGGAGGAAGAAAAATTATTTCAGAATTGTTCTGCTTTTTAAAAAATTAGTGATGAGCTGCTGAAATGGATTTGGACTCTTCTGACAAACAGGTGCAGGTTAAGGATTCGCTGGACCAATTGGTAGGAGGGGTCCCGGTGACCCTGAGTGCACACACAATTGATATAAACCAAGAGACGTCTGACTTGGAGTCAAGGAAAAGAATAACACGTTCCAGTGATGGAGTAGCTTCATTTGTGCTTAATCTTCCATCTGGAGCAACGGTGCTGAAGTTTACCGTGAGCTGAATTCTCCTCTTGGATTTCTAGGACAGTGTGTGCTTTTGACTGTGTGTTTTGGCTAATGTGCAGAACAGATGCGGCAGATTTTAAATATGAGTCCAGAGAACAGATCCACAATTTTGCATCCAAAGGAAAAAAAAAACTTAAAAACCAGAGGCAATATGCTAATCCATTGAATGGTCCTTGAGGAAGATAAATCTCTCATTTTTTATTTGGGAATTATTTTCTCTCACGTTAGTAAGACTCTATTAGAATTTAGAAGCCTCAGAATAGGTATGGCAGTGGAAGCCAGTGGTAGAAATATTCTCCCCTTCACCCCCACTCTTTATCTTTCTTTGGGGACACAAAAGGGTCAAACATGGAAGCCTCCCTTTTTCCTAGCTGTATATACCACTCTACCTTTGAGCTCCGTTAATAGCCTTCTCTCCCAGCAAATACTGCTTAAGTTCCCAATCCCAAATAAAAAATGAATAAGTTAATAAAGCACATCAATGACTGCAGCATGCGTGCATTCACTGTCATCTACAGAGCACTTACGAAGTACTAAGAGCTTTGTGTAGAACACATTTACTACCCAGTGAACCCATGAGTGAGAGAATATTCTCTTTGCCATTTTGCAGTTGAGGAAAGGGGGGGGGGTCTTCTAACCTCTCTTGTGATCAAATAACTTATCCAGAGCTAATACATGCGGCCCTGGGAGGCAAACCAATGCCTATCTCATTCCAGAGCATGAGCTAATAACTCCTTTGCTGTCAGAAGTGGATACTGCTGCCATGATATCATTTCTGCCCCATTCCATATTTATACATATACCTTGTGCCACCACTTCACATTAAAACTGGACCAGAGAGTCTGTGTGATGTTCATTTACAACTCTTGTCCCCAGTCCTCAAGACCTTCCCATGGCTACCCTTCTCTTACCCTGCCAGCCCATAAGAAGAGGAGTCCCCAGGTTGCCATGACATTTCAGGGAGGGACATTTCATGCTAATATTTGTTCCGGGAGCATCTTTCCCTCTTCACTTCACCAGACTTTCCCACCATAGCTCATAATCCCATATTATTCCAATTATTGTCCTTAGTCTGGTAAAGTTACTTGATACCACAGCTGTGCAAACAGTGGAATAATGGCGTCTTTTTTTCCTTTAGCGTTTGGTGTTATGAAATTTAGAAATTTATAAAGCAAAGAAAGAAATTTAAAAGGTATTTTTCATAGAAAATATTTCATCACAGTCCACATGTCTTTTTTGAAATTTTCCTTTTCAGGTCAGGACTGATGACCTAGATCTTCCAGAAGAAAATCAGGCCAGCAGAGATTACGAAGCAATATCATATTCATCCCTCAGCCAAAGTTACCTTTTTATTGACTGGATTGAAAACTATAAACCTTTGCATGTGGGAGGATATCTAAATATTATTGTTACCCCCAGAAGTCCATATATTGACAAAATAACTCACTATAATTACTTGGTAAGTTCAGTAATGATAGATTTGCATCTGTCTATTCCCCTACCTGAACATCTCTCTTTGTTAACAGAGGAACATGAGAATGATACCTCACATTTGTTTTTACAAAGCACTACCAAGAACATGATCGAATTTGATAATCCATTTTTCAAAAACCTCTGAAATGGGCCATGATTTTCATGACAATTTCCTAGATGACAAAACTGAGGAACAGAGAGTTTAAGAGGCTTACTGTGGTCACTCAGCTTGGAAGAGGAAGATTTCGATTTGAACTGGGAACCTCTGACTCCTTGTCTGATACACTTTTCGCTAGAGAGAGTGAGATTTCCATAGAGAGAGCCTGATTAAGTTCTCACATTACCTCTGCCCTATTTCATGGCCAAAGATAGATGTCTAGATCTATTTCAGATATGTGCATTTCATTGGCATAAAAGGGGGCTCCAAATCCTGCTCTTAAGAGTTGAGTCATATGATACCTACTCCAATTCTATAGTTTAGCAGCATCCTATTATATCGCTTATATTAAACAAAGGTGGCCAATCAAGCCTGTGAGTAGAACCTAGGACAGAAGGTAGGAAAAAGGTTAAAGGCTTCCTAACAATTGCCAAAGAAATGGGATGTGTGATTCTGATGGCCAGGTCAAAGAGGTGGTGATGGCTTTTTCAACATTTTTGAGAAAGAAATAAAAAATAAATGAGCACAGCTCATAGTGACTGATGAAGAATTATGGGACCTTGTAATAACCTTGTAACCTTATAATCTTGCATTGTAAGGACTATGTACCAAAACCATGTATGCGGTCCTGCTCTCCGAGGACAATTTAAGGGATCTTTGAGGACATCATTTTGGCTTCATGTGATTTGTAACCTTTTTTTTTTTTTTTTTTTAACTATATGCCTCCAGTTTAGAACCTAATCTCTGCTTTAAAATATGCACTCCATCTACTCATCTGTTGTTTTTTTTTTTTAATCAATAAAATGAAAGAGATTTTAGTGACAGTATGATGACTTTAAGCAGATTTGGGGTAAGAGTTTAGCTCCCTGCTTTCCTAGTTATGTGATTTTGAGCTAAAATCAATATGACATTTAGTTAATTCCTGAGCCTCAGTCCCTCTATCTAACTGCACAATGGGGATAATATTCCTGCCCTGGTTCTTATGAGAAAGAAAGGAATTAAGTAAATGTAAAAGGTCCTGACACAAAATGGGCCCTTGCTTGTTAACTTTCTTTTTCTTTAATATAATTTCTACTCTAGTTCCAAGCTCCATCCTGAAGCAAAGATTTCATTTTTAATGGTTACTACTGCTATTTTATTTTTAGATTTTATCCAAGGGCAAAATTGTTCACTTTGGCACAAGGGAGAAACTTCCAGATTCAACTTACCAAAATGTAAACATTCCAGTGACACAAAACATGGTTCCTTCAGCCCGTCTCCTGGTCTATTACATCGTCACAGGAGAGCAGACAGCAGAGTTAGTGTCTGACTCAGTCTGGTTGAATATTGAAGAAAAGTGTGGCAACCAACTCCAGGTGAGTCACAAATTATGAGTCACTGTCAAATTTTCTTCTGAGTAAAGGAGACTGTAAATGTGACTACTTGTGAAGGTTTGTCTCACACAAATGAACTTTCCTTTTTCAAATGATTTTTTTAGGTTCATCTGTCTCCAGGAGCAGTTGCATATTCTCCAGGCCAACATGTATCTCTTGATATGGCAACTGAGTCAAATTCCTGGGTGGCTCTTTCAGCAGTGGACCGTGCTATATACGGAGTCCAAAGCAGAGCCAAGAAGCCTCTAGAAAGAGTTAAGTAGTGCTTGGCCTTGGTTGCTGGTGCATGGGGTGACTGTGCAATGCTTCAGAAAGTATGGCCCTAGGGTAGGTTGTGGGGAAAAATCAGGGGAAGACCAGGACTGCTTTTCTGTAATATACTCAGAACAACGGTTCTTAGGAAGGTAAGTCATCTCCATGTTAGTCCCGAACGCATAGATTTATCCTTTTTTGTGTTTCCAAGTATAGAGTTAAGCACTTTAAAAACATGACCATGATGACAATTATATTCATGGGACAAAAGTGCCATCGATCGGGAGGGTTTTGATATAGAAGAGCTGGGGGCTTTATAGTGGCAGCATGAGAGAAGCCTGGATAGGCAGCCTACTTTTTTCTCACTCTATTTAAAATCTGTGGCACAAAAGAATATGAAAATTATTAAATTTCCCTAAGTTCCCATTTATCTCCCCTAGGCCCTGCTACAATTATCTAGGCTTGAATTTCTTTGAACAAGAAAGAAAAAAACTATACAGTTAAAAACATTCAGAGAAGAAAAAAAAACATTTGGAATAAAAATTAAAACTAGAATAAGCTTCTCTAAATAAATTCTCATCCACTTAGAACCTAGAGTCTTCCTCCCCAAAACATGAGAGGTTGTGCTTCTTTTTTTCCCTTTAGCAACTTAAAAATTAATTTGTCTGGTAATTTACTAATTTATGTATTTATTTATTTACTTATTTATTATTTATATGTTATATTGATCACAGTATGCATTCTTTGCATAAAACAGCATGGGTTGGTTCCTGAGAAACTTCTCACCAAAACTTAAACCTTAGTTCTTGTTTTAATTTTCAATAGATATGTGTCAATAAATATAAAAGGTCAAACTAAAGTAACGAAGTTGGGAAATTTGGTCTTTGACCATTTGACAAATGAGTGATCTGATTTGTTATAACCATGTGACAACTTGTACTTTTAGTTCTTCAGAGGAATGGTTTATACATCTAAATAGACTCAACATGTTGCCTTTAGTTAATTCCTAAGAATTATTAAATTAGCTCACTGCCTTTGGACAGGTGTTTCAAGCCTTAGAGACGAGCGACCTGGGCTGTGGGGCAGGTGGTGGCCGCAACAATGCAGATGTATTCCATTTGGCTGGACTCACGTTCCTCACCAACGCAAACGCAGATGACACTGAAGAAAATGGTAAAATGCTCGGCATTTTTTTCTTTATTCTTCAAACTGGTCATTGAAATTTACATTGATCATTGTCCTCCTGGACATGCTTTTTGTAATTCTCTTCCACAGTATTCTCTACGTTGATCTTAGAGAGACATGACTACATAACTCCTCAGTACAAAATGTTTTACTGACCATAAAGATAAAGTTTTCAGTGTAATTCTCAGAGTCTTCCATGATCTTCTCCCTAGCTCTCTCCAACTGTCTTTTGTCTTGCTCTACCTTACCTTACGTTTAAGCTGTCCAGAACCAAGGATGATGGCACTACACTTGGTGGCCATTTGGATGGTACTATGCTATTGTATACCGTTAGGCCTTTCCCCATCAGGACTGCTTTCCCTTATATTAGCCTGAAGAAGCTGGTGAAAGAATTGCCTCCTCTATCAGGACTCTTCCCCATGTAAAATTGATCAGTCCCTCCACCTCTCACAGGAAGAATGCAGCTCTGTTTATAAGCAGCACAACAACAGTGCATCATGCATCACGGCACATTCTTGCATGTAGTTATGCGTCTTGTCTCAGCCACTGCATTGTGAGCTCTTTAAGGACAAAGACCACATCTTTTTTTTCTTTTTTAATTAATTTTTATTAACATATAATGTATTATTTGCCCCAGGGTACATGTCTGTGAATCTTCGGGCTTACACATTTCACAGCACTTAACAGCACATACCCTCCCCAATGTCCACAACCCAGCCACACTATCCCTACCCCTCCCCCCCGCCGGCCACCCTTAGTTCGTTTCTTTTTTTTTTTCATTTTTTAATTAATTTTTTATTAACATATAATGTATTATTTGCCCCGGGGTACATGTCTGTGAATCATCAGGCTCACACATTTCACAGCACTTAACAGCACATACCCTCCCCAATGTCCACAGCCCAGCCACCCTATCCCTACCCT
>CM053615.1:66594162-66616228 GCA_028646535.1 Procyon lotor
CTCCATACACAACTCTTTTAATTTTTACAACAGGCCACTGGTGTGGATCCTAATATTATTTCTATTTTGCAAGTGAAAAGAGGATAATTTGACCAAGGTCACATGGCTTATAAGTGAATGAGGCAGAACTTTATATTCAGGTCTTTCAATAGTTAAATATGTAGACTTGAGGTCAAGGTTACAAGCTATGTTCACAACCACGGGCTATTGCTTCCAGTTTTATTTTTCATGTGGTTTATACAAAAATAGAAATGAATCTATACAAGCTTTTAAAGTAACATTTTTAAAATGTGTATATTTTCATTGTTTTTTTAAAAAGAAAACAAAAATATAAACTAGGTTATTAATTAAATATCATGAAAGGATCTAATTTGAATAGTGAGAGCTACATGTGCTATTACAGAGGAAGAGAGAAGTGTGCTTCAACCCAAAAGGTC
Source organism: Procyon lotor (assembly GCA_028646535.1). Classification (NCBI taxonomy): domain Eukaryota; kingdom Metazoa; phylum Chordata; class Mammalia; order Carnivora; family Procyonidae; genus Procyon; species Procyon lotor. Next base: position 66,594,600 of record CM053615.1, read on the forward strand.
AAAGAGACTAATTCAAGTGGCTGAATAGGCCTGGAGGCCACCTGCCACCACACCTGGCAGAACTGTTCAACATTACGACATTTAAAAAGTCAGCAAGTCTTTAGTAACAATGAAATTAGCTTGGAAGCAATTACTTCCTTTTAAAACATCTGGCAGTCTCCTACATGACAACTAATTTGGAATCACTTATAGACAAATTATAAAAGAGGGAAAAGAATCTCCAGACTTCCAGCCATCACCTGAATTCCTCATACACTTACCCAGGAACAGTAGAAAACGAGAAAAGTTAAGCTTTGCTGATAATAAGGTACATTTCCTGAAATCTTACCCTGTGCTAGGCACTGTTTTAAGGAATATATATATATGTATGTGTATATGTTTATATACATACATATTCACTGTGTTGCTACAACCACTCTGTGAGAAAGGCCTTATTATTACCCTCATTTCACAGATGAAGACAGTGATAATTAACTCGCCCAAGGTCACGCGGTTAAGTTATAGAATTAGGAACTGAACCCAAGCAACCTGTTTCCTGAATTAACAATTTCAATTGCTATACTAAACTGGATTTAGCAAGAGTTTTGCAGTCTGAAAAATCTAGGGGGGAAAAAACTATTTCAGTTTCAGTATTCTTAGAATATCTTTTTCAGTTTAATATTGTTTTAATTTTGAATTGTCTATGTAGTGGTGGCAGTAATAAAACATAAAATATTCAGTATTTAAAAGTCTCTAAAAGATGGCTTTGGAATCACCCTTCATACAGATTTTGGTCCTTACTGGTTTATCAGTACCACAATCATATAAAAAAATCATACTTAAAAATACATCACACTTTTCTTATTTTCTATCAATAGTTTAAGAGGATCCGGCTTCTGAGCTTGCAGAGAGGCAACAATATTATTTTGGCCTCTACCTGGAATGTTCTTTCCCCAGATACTTACATAGTTTGCTCCCCCCCCCTCATTTCCTTCAAGTTCTGTTTGAGTGTCACCTCCTTAAAGAAACCTTTCCTCTCTACAGTTTTGGGTAACGCTCCATCATTTCCTTATCCTCAGATTCTCCTTTATTTTTTTCTTCTTTGCATAATAACAAGCCAACCTTATTTATTCCTTCATTCATTGGTTCATTCAGCCATCCATGATTTGCTTCTCCCACTAGAATGCAAGCTTTTGTACCATCTACTATATCCCCAGTGCCTATCACATGGTAGGCGCTCAATAAATTTTTGTTGAATCAATCAATCAAATTAATTAAATTGGCTGCCATGCTGCAAATGGTACACTCTCACTTTTTCAGAGAAAGAGAAGGATGCTTATTAAGGGCCAGTACAGTGTAGTGGAAAGAATTCAGAATCACGGAACCCAGGTTCTAGTCCTAGTTCTACCACTGATTTGAACCTACTAATCTCAATCTGTCTTGAGAGACTGTCTCTCAAGACAAGTGTCTGCCACTTGTCTTTCAAAAAAGATATACAAGAACTACTTGTGGAATGAGGTGATTGCGGCTGTGTGAGAAAATCAGGTTAGGAGGAGTGGGAGAATGTTATGAATTTATGATAGCCTGAGTATACATTTATGTTTTACATATATATATTTATGACAAAATGAAAAAAAAAAATTGAAGCGGTATGAAAGAGTCCTTCATAAAAGCCTTGGTTTTTTTTCCCTCCAGCAGCATGGTCTTTGGCAAGTCACTTTCCCCTCTTTCTGGATTTATCCTTATTTGTGAAATGAGTAGATTCAATTAGATACTCTCCAGTTCCTTCTCAGTACTAAAATGTTATTTCTAGATACAAAATCAGTATTTTTAAGACAGACCTTAAAATGCACAAAATTCAATAACACTAAAATTTGTGAAGAATTCACAAATTTAGAAATAATTACATTGTTTTTTTCAAATCACAATATTAGAACTGAACCCAAAATAACACTTGCTTTACTATGTACAGTACCTGGGACATACAAAAGAAACTATGTACCAAATACAAATAAGCGATCAATGGCAAGAAAGTTTATTATCTTGAGTATATTTTGTGTTTTTTGAAGAGGAATTCAAACACTTATGTAAACTTTCATAAATAACAGTCTCATAAAGCTGGCATATTGTTAGCCATTCATCATAATCAAGATGCTTCCATGACATTTTCATTCAGAGTTGAGACTATTCACTTGGTGTTCTAGGAAGTAGAAAGTTATTTTCAAATTAATACTGTTAGATTTTTCACTCATTACAACTAAGATGCATTGAAAAATGGAGATGGGTTCTTTTACTTACGTTTGTTCCTGTCCCCAGCTTTTACCCAGGAAGATTAAAAAACAAAGTATGCCCCAAAGGCCCATGGCTGGAGTTAGCAGTAAACCATGGATATAACCTTCTTGAAGTTACTCTCCTTTTAAGTAAACTGGGTTCGAAGAACTTGGGTAAGTTAGTTTACTGGTTAATTATTAATGTCAGAAAGAGGGACTGCTAAGTAGGAAAACTAAAATCAGAACCGAAACACCCTTTAACGCCCAGATGTAAAGGGCGTTATATGAGATATTTTATAGGGATTTATATCTAGAGATTTATTTTGATTAATACAAGTAAGGATACTCTGACATGGGAATTTAGCACTGCAATGAATGGCTCAAAGCTAGAAGGTAGTAAATCTCATTGCCTTTGGCCTTTCCCCTCTTGATTAGGACAATCATTCTGATGATCACCTGTGAGTACACCTCTGGTAGATCCACTCAGATACTGACAGAGACCCACTTGGATTCAGTTTCAAAATGAGATGATTTTAGGATGGGTCTGGTTTAGACAGGGCTCATGAGGTAGTCTTTCTAGAGAAATACTGAGTAGTAGTGTCAGCGGGACTGGAAATGGCCTAAGGATAACACAGATCTGCAAAGAAGCTCTATAGATTTGTTCCTTGGTCTGTCCCTATCTAGAGAAGAAGCTGAACATTAGGTAGAGGAAAGATTGCGACAATGAAAATACCATGCTGAGGATATGGCATCATTTTCTAGGAGATAGCCAAGCAAATACTTTTATATTTAGTAGGGAGTGGATAGCCTCCTATACCTATTAATTCATACTACATAAATTCAAAATTTGTATTCATTCTGATGCAGAATCTCTTTTTTAAAAAATAAACTCATGTTTCTACTTTTCAATGAAGGTTTTGATAATTGTAATATAAGAAATAAAGAAAAACAAAGCTTCCTATAACAAATGAATCTAGTAACTACAGGATGAAATAAAATTTTATCTTTGAGATTTTTATGTTTTATGTTCACTGGAAAAATTTTTATATACAATCTCCCTTTTATTTGTACTCATTTCTACCTTACTATATAATAGGTGTTCTATATTTTTACTTTTAAAGATTTTATTTACTTGAGAGTGAGCAAGAGGGAGAGAGAGAATCTCAAGTAGACTCTGCCCTGAGCACAGAGCCTGACTCAGGGTTCTATCCCAGGACCCTGAGATCATGATTAAGCACTCTATTTTAAAAGTAACAAAACAGATTTCTCTAAACATTTTCTATAACTCAGATGTTTTGTGGTCACATGGCATTCCTTGCTTTGAATTAATAAGGTTTTACTTTACCAACACTTTAGTATTAAACTCATTAGAAAAGAGCCACAAAAGGAAAATGTGATACGAAATTTCACTAATGATATTTCTTGCAAATGTTATTGAAATGACGAAAATCTGCCACAATTGTCTGGCAATCTAGCCCATTTGTTTCAAAAGGTAATTTGTATAATGATTAAACTGGGTTGTGAAAGATGGATCAAGTTAAGACAAACAAAGTCCTTTTGCCATCATTTTCGGGAAAAGATACTTTGGAGAAAGCAAGAATACTCAAACCATCCTGGATAATATTTGCATTTTAAGTGCAAGGAAGTGTGCTTGTATTATAGAGTCAATATTGATAAATGATATTTGAAAACCACTGGCATACTTTCCCAGTAGAAAACATTTTTAAAAATAATGGATCTTGGGGCACTTGGGTGGCTCAGTCAGTTAAGTGTCTGATCCTTGACTTTGGCTCAAGTCATGATCTCAGGGTCATGAGACAGAGCCCTGCATTGGGCTCTGAACTGAGTGTGGTGCCTGCTTAGGATTCTTCCCCCCACTCCCTCTGCCTCTCTCCCCCCATCCCATGTGCTCTGTGTCTCTAAAAAAATAAAAATAAAGTAAAATAAAATAAAGTAACATAAAATAAAATAATGCATCTCAAAAGTCCTCAATAAAACCAAAATCCAATTCACAGATTTTCAAGTGTGTTTAAACTTTTCATCTGCCTTTTAAACATAACTCAGAGGTGGATTCTTCTTCACATTTTAAAATTTTTGAGGGAGTCAAATATGAATCTTTTTTTTTTTAATTGATTATTTATTTGACACAGAGAGAGAGAGAGAGATCATAGGTAGGCAGAGAGGCAGGCAGAGAGAGAGAGGGGGAAGCAGGCTCCCCGCTGAGCAGAGAGCCCGATGCAGGGCTTGATCCCAGGACCCTGAGACCATGACCTGAGCCGAAGGCGGAGGCTTCAACCCACTGAGCCACCCAGGTGCCCCAAATATGAATCTTTTATACTAATATGAATCTCTAAAAGAAGAGAATCCAGGTCTAGCACAAACTTTGGTGGTCATCTGATCTTGCTAATGCCACGTCAGTTGTGCCCTCAGGACAGAGACCAGATGACTTCACTCAGTTCATGAGGCCCTTCCTGATCTGGGTCCTACTTGATTCTCCAGCTAAAGAGCTTAATTACTTATTATTCCCCAAAGTCACAATGGCATGAAGGTGTTCCTATCAGGGGAATAAACAGTCAAATACTATTATTATTATTATTAACATATTTATACCCTCAATTTGGTATATCATCAGAAATATGGGCTAAATGAGGGTTACTGCTACCAGTACTGCAGAATGCAGCCTACTCTACTCTATTTAAGTGCTCCACCATAACAGCGTGAAAGGGACACGCTGTCACCATATGTCACCATAACAGCGTGAAAGGGTACAAACTACATCTGATTGGGAACTTCCTAAATCTTTCATTAGTCACTTGTCTTCTTATATATTTAGATGGATTTCAAAAATATTTAGCTGCAATAGTTTACTGAAACAAAGTCTTTAAAAAATTCCAATGTGTAAAAGTAGTATAGAGGTGTTCCAAGTGAAGCACAGTGGGGCGACCCCGCCGTCTGCCTGTTTCCCCCACGTGTACCCCCAGGTGGCCCCTAAGGAGGCTCAATGGGAACTCTGGGGTCCCTAGACATGTGGCTTAAAAACTATTGATTTGGGGCACATGGGTGGCTCAGTTGGTGACTGCCTTCTGCTCAGGTCATGATCCTAGAGTCCCTGAATCAATCCTGTATCAGGCTCCCTGCTCAGCGGGGAGTCTGCTTCTCTCTCTGACCCTCCCCTGTCTCATGCTCTCTCTCTAATTCTCCCTCTTTCTCAAATAAATAAAATCTTAAAAAAAAAACCCACCAAAAAACTACTGACCTAAAGCACCAAACAACCTCTTCCAAGTGTTCTTGTTTCACTTGGTCCATTCTTGTTACTTCTACCAACATCTCCAAATCCAGCTCAAAATTAGTTTTTCAGTTGACCAAGCCAAAGGAGAAGACAATTTCATTTCTCCTTTTGCCCAAAAGCCACTGCCTTAGCTGCAAATTAAAGTTCTCTCCCAAGTGACTTGGGCTGTCAACACCCAATCCTCTATAAGTCCCTGCTCCTTCACAATCCTGTACTTGTATCCCACATCCAAGACTCTGGTATCCCAACATTGCTCAGAATTCACCACAGACTGTAAAAGGCCTGGAAGAGGATAATGGAAAAGTGAAAACTCCAGGTGTTTACCTCAGAAAACTTTCACACATTTGCCTAAAGAAACCAGTGTAAGAATGCTCTCTGTAGCATTATTTGTAACAGCAAAATTTGGCAGCAACCTAGAATAATAGAGAATAAATAACTGTATTTTCATGCAATGGAAAACAATGTTGGTTGATGAAACCAACCTGCAAAATGACACAAAGAACATAATAACACTTACATAAGTTTAAAAAAAGCACATTGGCTACAGCAACTTCTTTTAAGACCAATCTCCAAAGGCAAGAGAAACAAAAGTGAAAATGAACTTTTGAGACTTCATCAAGATAAAAAGCTTCTGCACAGCAAAGGAAACAGTAAACAAAACAAAGCAGCAGCCCACAGAATGGGAGAAGATATTTGCAAATGACATTACAAAGGACTGATATCCAAGATCTATAAAGAACTTCTCAAACTCAACACCCAAAAAACAGATAATCAAGAAAAAAAATGGGCAGAAGACATGAGCAGACACTTCTCCAAAGACATACAAATGGCTAAGAGACAAATGAAAAGGTGTTCATCATCATTAGCCATCAGGAAAATTCAAATTAAAACCACATTGAGATACCACCTTATACCAGTTAGAATGTCAAACATCAACAAGGCAAGAAGCAACAAAAGTTGGAGAAGTTGTGGAGAATGGGGAACCCTCTTACATGTTGGTGGGAATGCAAGTTGGTGCAGCCACTTTGGAAAACAGTGTGGAGGTTCCTCAAAAAATTAAAAATAGAGCTACCTTATGACCCAGCAATTGCACTACTGGGTATTTACCCCAAAGACACAGACGTGGTGAAAAGAAGAGCCATATACACCCCAGTGTTCATAGCAGCGATGTCCACAATAGCCAAAATGTAGAAAGAGTCAAGATACCCTTAAACAGATGAACGGATAAAGATGTGATCCATAGGGGCACCTGGGTGGCTCAGTGGGTTAAAGCCTCTGCCTTTGGCTCTCAGGTCATGATCTCACCGTCCTGGGATCAAGCCCCACATCAGGCTCTCTGCTCAGCAGGGAGCCTGCTTCCCCCCCTCTCTCTGCCTACTTGTGATCTCTATCAAATAAATAAATAAAATCTTAAAAAAAAAAAAAAAGACGTGGTCCATATACACAGTGGAATATTACTCAGCCATCAGAAAGGATGAATACCCAACTGTTGTATCAACTTGAGTGGGACTGGAGGAGATTATGCTAAGGGAAGTAGGTCAAACAGAGAAAGTCAATTATCATATGGTCTCACTTATTTGTGGAACTAAGGAATAGCATGGAGGACCTTAGGAGAAGGAAGGGAAAAATGAAGGGGGAGAAATCAGAGTGGGAGATGAATCACAAGAGACTATGGACTCTGAGAAACAAACAGGTTTTAGAAGGGAGGGGGCTGGGAGGATGGGTGAGCCTGGTGGTGGGTATTAAGGAGGGCAGGGACTGCATGGAGCACTGGATGTGGTGCATAAAAAATGAATCTTGGAACACTGAAAAAATTACTAGCTCCTAACATGTATCAATTATTGCAATAATGAACTTACATAAATTGTCTCTAATATGAGCAACCACTCTGAAAGGTGCTATAATGCTCAGGTTACCAATGAAGAAGCTGAGGCTTGGAGAAATATAGGGGTCTGTCTCAGAAAACTCATCTAATAACTTGCAGAGATGGGGATTTGATTGTGTTGGGGCAGTAAGAAAAAGTAAAGAGATATACCAAACTAGGCTGAAGTCTTACCTTCTCTTTGACACCTCCTACAGCTATTTGTAACTGATTCTCTACTTCATAAACTCTATAATACTTTATAGAGCCTGATCCACATATTTTGATTCTTATTTATATGCCATTGTATATTCCAGGCAAAGGCTCAAAGGTACAACATGGGAATTAGTATGACATTAAGTGAAAGACTGGTCTGGCTTATGTTTGGTTCTCCCTTCCTCATGGGGTACTGAGGTAAGACTAGCTAATGAGACAACCAGGCAGATAGTAGATTGGGAAGATTACCTGACAAGGCTATAGATGGAAAGAGCCAGAGAATAACCAACCAGAGAATAACTCCCACATCCAAGGGAACACAGTGATTCAAATCCAACAGTGGATGATCGTGTATTTAGGTCCTTGAGAGAACCCAAGCCAAAATGACCCACCTATGCCACTCCTGAATCCCCTGCCCACAAAAACTGAAGACAGTTAATGTTTGTTGTTCTATAAGCCACGTAGCTGAGGGTAAACTATTACCTAGCAATACTAAATTTGTATACTAGAATAGCTATTTTTCTAAAGATGCAATGCTGGTGAAAACTCCTTGCACTCACTACCATCACTAATGGGCAGTTGCTTATCAAACACCAATACTCCAACTTACAAGTGTACTTTAAGATTTTTATTTTATTTTTTCAAGCATACTTTTTTTTTTTTTTTTTGCATACAAATGAATTGTAGAAAAAGTTTATTTGCTGGTCACTGATTCTTGAAATACAATTCCACATCCATGATACAGACACAAAATGGTGGGTTATCAAATCTTGCTAACCCCACCAAAAGCTAACTTAACATGGTAAAAGTGATCACATACATATACTTCTGTCTCAGATGTAAGTAACTTCCAGTTTGAAGCACATGGCACTGAAATGCCCTTATGGGCAAAAGGTGCACGTCCAACAGAGAACCATGTAGATGGTCAAGCTTTTATTTGATGGTAACAAGGAAAGCTGCAGTAAATGGTGACTTTTCTATCCGGGCAGAATAACTAAAGACAGCTATGAAATGTGCAAAGAAAACTAGAGACCAGGGCAAAGAGGCAGCGCGAGCCGGGCTCCTGCAAGGTAGGCACCCGCGCTTCTCTGCAAGGGCAGGTAAGGCAGCTACTGCCTGCCTCCCACACTGACTTGAACTGACAGTTTTCCTCCAAGAATCTTGCCAATGGTTGCACTCCACTGCATCTAAATACAAAGAATTAGCCCTCACACTACAATCACATTTTTCAGAAGAAATACATTCAGAATCACTGATTGCTTTTTCTTCGTCTTTTTTTTTCTTGAACGTGTAGGTGTCTTAGTCTCTTGTGTTTCTTTTACGCTGGGTACGGGCTGTTTGAAAACTATTTCGTTATCTTTATCATCAACGTTCATTTTAGCCACTTCAGATCTTCAGAAATCTACAAATAGCCAGGTCTTATCAAAGAAGAAGAAGAAGAAAAAGGTTTCACGTACTCCTACCACTCCTGAGAAGACTGTGGATAGCCAGGGCCCCGCGCCAGTTTGTCCGCCAACATTTTTGGAGAAACGAAAATCAAGCATACTTTCTTAAGAACAGCAGGCTCAGGGGCCTACCTGAAAGCGCCACCTGCTGGTAGTTACTTAACAGTGTCCCAAAGCAGGCTGGAATAATTTGGGCTGACATCGGGCTAACACATAATGCCTTTCCAGGGTAGACTCTGGCTTCTCATTTCAAGTCTCTTCTGAGAACTAGCTCCACCAATTCCTGGAGAGAGCAATGCCTATCTTGCCTTACAAAAACGCAGAAATGTGTAATCTCTGAGCATTAAAAATCATATAAACATGTAAGGAGTTCTTACAATTATTTTTTATTTTATTTTTTTTAGATTTTTTTATTTATTTGACAGAGAGAAACACAGCGAGAGAGGGAACACAAGCAGAGGGAATGGTAGCGGGAGAAGCAGGCTTCCTGCTGAGCAGGGAGCCCGATGCAGGGCTCGATCCCAGGACCCTGGGATCATGACCTGGGCTGAAGGCAGACGCTTAACGACTGAGCCACCCAGGCACCCCTCTTACAATTATTTTTTAAGCATCGTATTTCTCCTGCTTTATCAACTCCTTTCTTTCTGCCTGCAAAACACACAAAAGTCTCCATTAACTGGCGGGGGAGGGGAGAGCCAAATATCACAGAATCTTCCAATGGACTTTTCTCTAAAAATCACTGCTAACCCTCTCAAAGGCTTAGTCTGCTCCCCACCCCCCCATTTTGTATAATTTTCTTTTCCTTCATTTATCCATAAATTCCCTCTCACCAGAATGCCTCATAGATATCTTCATGGGAGTTAGATGGAAAGAAAATAGGAAATGAGTAAAATGATTGCCCAGCAGCAGAGGTCACCTGATGTTGGTTGACATGATTTGGCATCATTCCCATTTTACAGACAAAGAAACTGATGATCAGAAAGGGTTTTTTAAAAGAAGGAAAGAAGCCCGGAATCACATAGAAAGAAGTAGTCAAAGCCACCTGTACAATGTGAGGGTCCCACTGCAAGGTGAAAAATGCAGACCTGCTTGTTAAAAAAGTAAGAAAAGTGCTGTTAAAGGTGTTAAAACATGAAAAGCCTTTTTCTTTCTTCTGTAATCTCTCTCTCAACTTGCCATGGTGTTTTTCTATTTGCTATTTAATGTCATTCTAAGTCAAGGAAACTTAGAGGTTTAAATTAATGGCATGATTTTTACCATTCATATTTATTTTGTGCAATGTCAGTTTTTAATGTACTTAATTTGTACATAGAATCATCAAAATTAGTTCATTTTTCATACCTCATACATGTATATATCCTTCACTCTTACCACAACATTGGAAATGCAGCACAAAACAAACTCAACTGTTATTTTACTTTCCAATGCGTGTGTATTCTACCAACACTCTCTACCATTGCTTATTGAAGAATAGGGAAAGGTTGAAAGGAAAGGGTTACCCTGTCCTTCCCCATCCTTCTGTGTCATCATATTTGGTGCTAGTTGTTGGCTAGCAACATGAACAAGACAGAATATGAGGAGGTTCCTCCATCATTCCTGTTCCTTAGAATGCCAATGCTTGTTTTCTGCCTTCAAACTGAGTCCTGGTCCCAAAGGAATATGTGGCCTCCAGGGGCCATCAGCACCCTTGCTTGCTCAGTCATAGACATGACATGCCTATTTTATACTCACCTTGAGTCTCACTAAACTTCTGCACACTGTGGGCCCACTGGAATCCTGTGTTCATGGGGTATTGTGAATTTTCTGTGTGGATGAGGCAGCGAGGATTATCGGGCACATACTCCTCTGTTCACACACATGCTCCATTTCCCTGTCAGACATACAAGACACAAGTTCAAAGACAATGTTATTAATAATTTCAATAGTAAGTAAGGCCCTTCTGAAGGCTGGTCCCCATGAGGCTGCACAAGCTGCATGCCCAGGAAGCCAGCTCTGGAGTAGCCAGGCCAGGAGAGGACTCATGTCTCACTCCAAAGGTAATTCTCTTAACACCTCTCATGGAGTCTCTTCAAATAACTCAGGGCAAGGCATTGACAGAGTGATCAAAGAATGTCAAGGAGTCTCTTAAGAGACTATAAGAGACAACATCAAACTGCTGACCTTGGCTCTAGGGTACTTCCAGAAGTTACTGAAGCTACAGAAGGACCACAGACTAGGAAAATGAGAAGTGGCAAAGGGATTGCAATCTGGGAGGAGAAGGACAAGGAGATTGAAGTGCTTGGGAAGGAGATGCTTGTCAGAAGGACACAATAGCCCAGTTACTTTCAGCAGACTCCCAGACTGGCATGAGTTAGGAGTTCTAAAATCTAAAAGTAAGCCAGTTTCCCAACAGTGGGACAGACTGTGTCCCAGCCTGTAGATGCTTAGAGAGCATTCATTTTGACAGCCAGTGTCTATTTGGCACTTTCAAAGAGGGCCAAGACCAGAGAGACAGCCAGTATTGTGGTCCAGCAAAGTGATATCATAGCGGAGAGGCCATCCTGGTGTATTCCTCAAGAGGCCAGGCAGAAAATCACATTAAGGAGGATTGTTGGCAAATAGGTAGGACCTACCTAACTATATGGCTAAGGCCAGGAGATGGCCAAGATGGAGGCAGTGTCCCTGATCAAGAAACAGACCAGGAGGGGCAGTCCTCATTTAATGGGTACAGAGTTTTTGTTGCAAATGATGAAAAAGTTTTGGCTATAAATGATGTTGATGGTTACATGATATTGTGAATATATTTACTGCCACTGAGTTGTACACTTACAAATGGTTAAAATAACAAACATTATGTTATATATATTTTACTATAATTTTTTTAAGGCTGTAAGAAAAAAAGAAAGAAATGGACTAGGTATTAGGTTTACTGGACTAGGGAGGAGGCAGAGGTTCAAAGATTACTGATATTAGAAAGGAGAAGTAGATGCTAATCCTCTACCACATGTACTCAGCATCTTAATAACATACTGCCTCTAGACCACATAGAGCTCTGCTTCTGGGAACCCTGCATTTTTCCCTTAGGAAAATAAAATCTTGAGGAATGACCAATTCGATCTGGCTGGGCTGAGGGTGGGGCCTCTTAAAGGCTTTTCTCCTCCTCTGTCAGAGGAGTGAACAAAGCAGCTCCATGTGGACATTGCTGGCAGCTGCTTCACTTGCATGAGCAGGTTTCCTCATCTGAGCAGCTACTATGCCAAGTCTTGGGCACAGAACCTGGGCCTGAGACCACAGGTATTTGGGAAAAGGGAAGCGCTAATTCTCTCTCATAAGGGAGGGGGTCTTGCACCAAGCCCTGGCCCAGGCCATGGCTAAGGGACACCTTGAGAACTGTTAAGACCCTGGTTTAGGTTTGGAATTACCTCTCAGAATTCCCTCAAGCTCCAGGTACTACATGGGATCAAGCTTCAAGTGAACTTGGAAAGAATGCCCATATTAGCATCCTAGCTCTCTCTCCCTTTTAAGAGTCAGGTCCTTGACCCTTATGAAATTGGTGGCGTGCATCCGAGGCATCTCTGACTTGGGAATGAGAGATGTGGTAGAGAGGGCTGGGAATGGTGGGGGGTTGAGATGTTGGGATGAGATTGACAGATGGCTGGGTTATCATTAGGGATGGAGAGACAGGAAGGATGGCTTAATCAGTTGGAGAAGTTTGACAGTTGGGATAATATATAGAGGATAGAGAAGAGGAAAAGAAGAGAGAGAATTGAGATTTAGGTGTGCCTGCAGTCATTTATTCAACAAATGTTTATTGGGCGTCTAAAATGTGCCAGACACTGAGCTAGTGGCTGTAGCAGCAACCGGGAGCTAGACAGGATGCTCAAGGAGCTTGGGGTCTAGTGTTGAAAACAGACCACCAAACAAACAGACCAAATTGCAATGAACATTATGATGGGGGAATTACATAGGGCCAGGGAAAGAAAATGAGTTTACAATAATTAGAGGGGCGCCTGGGTGGCTCAGTCACTGATCGTCTGCCTTCGGCTCGGGTCATGATCCCAGGGTCCTGGGATCGAGCCCCTCATCGGGCTCCCTGCTCGGCGGGAAGCCTGCTTCTCTCACTACCATTCCCTTTGCTTGTGTTCCCTCTCTTGCTGTGTTTCTCTCTGTCAAATAAATAAAATCTTAAAAAAAAATTAGAATTAGGTTCTGCTGCCTATAGTCGACAACCAAAATAACTGTTGGCTAAATGACATAAATGTTTGTTTCTTTCTCACATAAAAGAAGTCCAAGGTTGCAGTGGCATTTCCAAATGTCTTCAGAGGCAGGGCCATTATCTTTTTGTTCCACCATGCTATCGTCTAGCTTTCATCTTCAGTGTTACTTTATGGTCTGAGATGGCTACTGGAACTCCAACCAGTGTTCTGAGTCGAGAGCTGCAAAAAGAAGGCAGAAAAGGACCCTTCCCTGTTGAATCAACTTTCTTTGAGCAGCCCTCCTCAAAGTCCCATAAATACATTTCATCAGGAGACTTGGGAATAGGCTATACCCAACTTCAAGGGAAACTGAGTGGCAAGATGGCCAGCTGAAATTCAGGTTTTGATAATAAATAGGAAAGAATGAACTAATTCTGAGTTAGCAGTCTCTCTGACACAAGTGTTTCATCTTTTGCATTATATTCATGGATACTGAAACAAGATGTTGAATTCTAGTAGAAGTATCAAAGATTCTTATTTTTGGCAATACAGACTATTTTCTTGTAATAGGCAGAATTCATAAAAAATATATTTACATATTTCATTTTAAGACCTTGATCTTAGGAGAGGAAAAGGTGAATTTTTCTGCTAGCATGTGTTCAATTAAGGAGACCTTTTCTCTGGCCATCAGTAGCCAGGGCGGAACAGACCACTGTGAAGATAGTCAAGACAAAAGCAAGGACCAGGGGCCAGCCAACATGAATCGGCATCAGGCCAAGTTTGGCCAAGCAGATCTTGCCATTACAAAATGATCCCAGTCACAGCAAAAATGAAATTTATATGTTGATAATAATGTTAAAGGGTGTTTGGGAATTTTTCTGTAGTTTTTGTGCTTCAGGAATCACTTCTGAATATCCCTATCTTGGTGCCTTACACCTGAGTCGATGTTAATAAATGTGGGTGGAACGAACACTGCCGGTGAACTTGTCTCTCAAAGATTTCCTCTCTTCACTTGCTTTTAATATAGAATGAGTTGGAATCCAAAACTTCAAGTTGCTATAGTATTCAGAGAGTCAAGGAGCTGAGTAAAAACCTGAAGGTTTGGGGCTGATGCCGGGGATTGGACCTCTATCTACTACAAGGCTTACTCCAGGGCCCTCACTGCTAATGAAAGCATGAGGGCACAAGAAGTAAGAGCAATTCGCTGCTTCTGACTGTGTTTCACAACCTCTTTCTTTTTTTAGGCAACCATTTATTTAATGAGTTTATAATTAGGACAGCCAATCAAAAGTGAATGACCCCATTACCATTTAAAAAATGGAAATCAATTCCCAAGTAATGTTAAGTGTGCTTTTATTCTACTTGCAGCCTTAATTTAAGGCGTAAATAATATACATAAATCTTGTGAAACCTGCACCCTGAAGGAAATGAAATAGAGCATATTCTAAAAGATTAAGGATGAATTTAAGATCTATGTGAAGTCTCTATCTAAAAGGCAACTAGCTATCATCACTGGCAAGTTACTCAAGCCAGTGAGAATGGCTACCAAATAATGTGCTTCACTGAGGCAAATAATGCCATGGAAAAAGACCTCTAACTGTCTTAACCTTTCTTCAAATGCTTTTTTAATTAAAATTGAATCCAAATCTATGGTTCTCTCAAATAATTAAAGTACTTAGAAGGACGGAATTTATGAAGCATCCCTACTGTGTCACCCTTTACATTTATATTTATTTAAGCATTCATTCTTGTCCAAGTCATTTTCACCTCCAGGATCTTATTTGGGCTTTACAACTCTAAGCATGGTGGTGAGGATGAATGTTGAATTCAGAGAGGTCAAGTGACTTGGTCAAGGCTGCACAGCCTTGTGAGCTTATGAGCCATTCCTGATCTGGCATCCAGACTGTGCATTTATTTCACAGTTATGTAGTGTGCACACACTCTTCCCAGGTGAGCACAAAGCATGCAAACAGAGACGATTGCTGCTCTCAGGAAGCTCCAGTGTGTGGACTTGGGAATCAGACTGCTAGGCTTGGGTCCTGCCTCTGTTACTCACTTTTGGACCTTGCACAAATTACTTAATCACTCTGTGCCTCAGTTTCCCTATCTGTAAAGGGAGAACGAGTAAAATATGTACTTCATCGGGTTGTGGTGAGAATTAGATACATTAATTCTTGTAAAAAGCTTAGGACAGAATATGACCTTGAGTAAGTCCTCAGTAAATGTTAGATATTTTTAGTAGGAGAGACAGACATTAATTATAATAAACAGGAAAGTAACAGTTCTATCAGGGACTGGGCTTGGGGCTAGAAGAAGGTTCCCCAAGAACATGGCTCTAACCTGAATGCTGAAAGACAAAATGATATTAAGTATATGGGCACTCCAGACTGGGATGAAGAGTTTTAATTGCTGGATTACACACTCATTTTTAGTGTACTGAAACTCTTAGCACAATTTACTTAAGATCAATTTTATTGATCTGAAGCATATGGAACCAATTTTTTTCTAAAGTAAAAAGAACACAGGCCTAGAAGTCAAAAGACCAAGGTCCCAGTTGTAGGTCTGCCATCAACTCACTGCAGTGGGAAGGGTCATTAGTCTGCTTCTGGCCAGTTCTCTTTCCTCTGTGCCCATCTCTCCTGCACTCCCTAGAATACTTTGAAGCAAATCCCAGCATCACTTTATTTAATCTGTAAATATTTCAGGATGTATCTCCCAAAGACAATAACTTCCTTCTTTTAAAACTCACCCTCAAAAACACTCATTTCTTAATACCATCAAATACCCAGTCAGTGTTCGCTTTTCCACGAGCAGTTCATGAACTGCAACCACCACCACCACAAAACATCAATAACTTCCGCTAGCCCTGGAATAATCTCATTTCGGGCCCTGGGTAAAAGTATTAAGTACATAACACAACTTTTTTTTTTAGCTATCGTCTGCTCTGGTACAGGTATAAGCCTGCATGTTACTTAGCTCATAATGACTGTGAAGTTAGAGAATGATAGCGACGTGTCCCATTGATTCATGTGTACTTTTTCCCCCCAACAGTTTAATATTTTTTGCCGCCATGCAATAGGAGCCCAACACAAAGTACATTACTCTGCTGAATGCACCCAGCAAATGAGAAACAGAGCACTATACGTAATGTCCATTCACCCCACATACTTCCATCTTGGCTTCATGTGGCCATCAGCCTCCCCAGATGTCTACACATTTCACTGTCTCCATAACTCAACTGCCACAGCCCTCCCTCACACAGCTTTCCGTCAAAGTTGTTATTTTTAAGATAAAGTACTATAGGTACTATAATGTTTTTTGTTAGAATTTACTATCTTTGTAACTATCAAATTGCTGTCCTTTCCTTGCTGTTGTTAGTGCTCTGGTTACAAAGTTGCATAGATTTTTTTTTTTTTTTAGCAGTGTCTCCCTCTTATTTTTCAGTGTAGCAGAAAGGCCATTAATTAATTATGGAAACCACTTAAGGGATGAAGTATTGAGCTATAAAAAATCAAATAAAGATTCTTATAAATAATTTACAAATGGTACTGATCTGCACTGTTACCCATAATTTGAGGGAGAACTCAATAATGAATCCTGTTCTTATCCCCCAATTCAACCTCCCAGCAAATCAGAAAGGGTTTAGGAAAGTAGGAACTTGAAATTGTTGCTCACAAAAAGATAGCTTATAAAACCATTAAGTGAACAAGTATGTCCGAAGATATAGATGTTACTTTTCTATACTAGGTTACAATTAGAGTCTAAAATATGCTATTGCCAAAGTTCTGGGTAAACCGTCAACAAAATGATAAACATATTACAATAAAAACTATTCCTTAATTCAGTATATCATACTAGCTGTTTACTTTTATTTGAAATGCCAACACCTTGAATTTCCCAGGGAGTTAGAGAATCAGTTAGCATCAACTCTGGCTGATGCATGGAAAATGAAATATTTCATAGCTATCACACACAGGTAAGCCTTAATTAACCTGGAACCAATTTAACATGATCTATTAATCAGAAACATTTATGGCTGTCCCATTTAAGTTCTTGAAGCAAATTGAAAGAAAACCAAATTAAATCAGTGGTCTAGAGGTTAAGAAAAGAACAAAGGATAACAAGGGAATCCTCTATTAGAACAATTGGCTATACATTGATCAAGTTGAACAATATGAAATAGCTGTATGTGTAGGTCAAGAATATTTGGATAGAGGCATATCCATATGATTTGCTATCGATTGAATGTTTGTGCCCCCCCCCCCAATTCCTACATTGAAATCCAACCTACAATGAGATGGCATTTAGAGGTGAAATCTTTGAGAGGAGCTTAGGTCATGAGGTTCTTACAAAAGAGGCCCCAGGGAATTCCCTCATCTCTTCTGCCATGACGGATACAGTGAAAGAGCTATCTGTGAACCAGAAAATGGGCTCTCGCTAAACACTAAATCTGCCGGTGTCTTGATCTTGGATTCCTTAGCCTCCAGAACTGTGGGAAATAAATGTCTGTTGTTTATGAGCCACCCAGTCTGTGGTATTCTGTTTTAGAAGCCTGACCAGACTAAGACATGGTTCAACCTAATATACACTCCCATGTTTTGTTTTCATTGCCCTACTTTTATAAACTGAAAGCGCTGTGATAAGTTGTCAAATAAAAATTAAATTATACTCAGTGAACCCTACTAAGAAAAGTAATAAAAAGCAGTTCAAACAAAAGGAATTTTTGGAATACTAAAGTCCATTAGTCCCAAGAGTCTATTTCCTAAATGTCTATCATGTGCATGGCACAATCCTAAGAATAGATATGGGGATAAATAACAAATTGTCTGTCTTCAAAGAACTCATTGAAGAAGAGGAGAGAAATATATAAACAAATACATGATCACAGAAGGTACTAAGTCCTTCAATAAAAGCATGTAGAAATGACAGTAAGAATGTAAAAAAGTAAGTATTTAATTCTTTGGGGAACACTTTTTGGAGAACCTAGCATCTGAGTTGAGTTGTCAAATGTGAAATACCTTTTGTCAGGAGTGGGGGTTAAGCAGGTGTGATGACCATTAAGGAGGGCACTTGAGGTAGTGAGCACTGGGTGTTGTATGCAACTGATGAATCACTAAATTCGACCTCTGAAACTAATAATATAGTATATGTTAACTCAATTGGATTTAAAGAAAAAATTTTTTACAAGAGAATTTCCAGGAAAAGGTAAGAAAACTGCAAAGAGCAGGTAACGCTGAAGCTGAAAGGGGACAATAAAGCGTAGTGGCGAGGGCTGCTGGGAGATGAGCTGGAGATGTTGGCAAGAGCAGTGGTTGAGAGTGTTTTAATCTACATAGATTTTGCCTGATAGGTCATGAAGAAGTGCTTTGAGGTGGCGAAGTGGCATGATCAGATTTGGATTTTAACATAATCATGTGAACAGCTAAGCTTGGAGAATGAATTAGAGAAGTGGATAAGCTCGAGCCAGACAGAGTAAAGGAGGCTGTTGGGCATCAGTCAAATCATGATAACTGAACAAAAACTGATCAGTTCTCAAACCTTATGAATAATCAGTTATTTGCAGTGTGTGTTTATTATATGAGGAAAATATTGCCCCTTTTTATTTGTTATATAAATAGCATTGGAAATACTTATCTAAATGGATGATATACGTTGTTGGTGTATTTGTTACAAAGCTTTGTTTAGGAAGACTGAAATAATTATATAGAAGCATAAAGCCCAGATATTACCCAAACTACATGCTCAGTATAAGTCCAAGGTAAGTGAAATGGCATTCTCCCACAAAGATCATCAGTACTGCAGTTAATTCTGCTACTGAGGGAAAAACCAACCCAACAGCCAACCAAATTAACCTTGATCAAATGTCAGTGCTAATTTTAATTATCAAAGGAACCTTTGGAAGGCCACTTATTTATCATATCTGGATATTCTTAAAAATTCCTAAGGAAAAGAAAAATAAAATCTTAAAATACCTTTTAGGAAAAGTCAGTCTTCTATCAGTCTGTCAGTCAGAAGGAGAAGTCAAACTCTCACTCTTATCATCATATCACAGATGATATGAGACTTTATGTGGAAAACCCAAAAGACTCCACCCCAAGACTGCTAGAACTCTTACAGGAGTTCAGTAAAGTGGCAGGATATAAAATTAATGCACAGAAATCAGTTGCATTTCTTTCTTTCCTCATTTTTGAATTTTTATTTTTTTAATGTTAAACCCCAAATTATAAAATCTTTTTAAATTAACATATAATGTATTATTTGTTTCAGAGGTACAGGTCTGTGATTCATCAGTCTTACACAATTCACAGCACTCACCATAGCACATACCCTCCCCAGTGTCCATCACCCAGCCACCTCACCCTTCCCAGCCCCCTCTCCTCCAGCAACCCTCAGTTTGTTCCTGAGATTAAGAGTCTCTTACGGTTTGTCTCCCTCTCTGGTTTTGTCTTGTTTCATTTTTCTCTCCCTTCCTTTATGATCCTCTGTCTTGTTGGTGGGAATGCAAACTGGTGCAGCCACTCTGGAAAACAGTATGGAGGTTCCTCAAAAAGTGGAAAATAGAGCTACCCTATGACCCAGCAATTGCACTAAGTATTTACCCCAAAGATACAAATGTAGTGATGCGAAGGGGCATGTGTACCCCAATGTTTATAGCAGCAATCTTTGCAATAGCCAAACAATGGAAAGAGCCTAGATGTCCATCGACACATGAATGGATAAAGAAGATGTAGTGTGTATGTATGTATATATATATATATATATATACACACACACACACACACACACACACACACACACACACACACACACAGGAATATTATGCAGCCATCAACAAAACCGAAATCTTGCCATTTGTGATGACGTGGATGGAACTAGAAGATATTATGCTAAGTGAAATAAGTCAATCAGATAAAGACAAGTATCATATGATTTCATTGATACGAGGAATTTGAGAAATCTGTTGCATTTCCATACACCAACAAGGAGACAGAAGAAAGAGAAATTAAGGAAATCAATTCCACTTACAACTGCACCAAAAACCATAAGATACCTAGGAATAAATCTAACCAAAGAGGCAAAGGATCTGTACTCAGAAAACTATAGAATACTCATGAAAGAAATTGAGGAAGAAACAAAGAAATGGAAAACGTTCCATGGTCATGGATTGGAAGAACAAATACTGCTAAAATGTCTATGTTACCTAGAGCAATCTACACATTCAGTGCAATCCCTATCAAAATACCATCAACTTTTTTCACAGAAATGGAACAAATAATCCTAAAATTTGTGTGGAACCAGAAAAGACCCTGAATAGTTAAAGGAATGTTAAAAAAGAAAACCAAAGCTGGTGACATCACAATTCTGGAATTCAAGTTCTATTACAAAGCTATAATCATCAAGACAGTATGGTACTGGCACAAAAACAGACACATAGATCAATGGAACAGAATAAAGAACTCAGAAATGGAGTCTCAACTCTATGATCAACTAATCTTTGACAAAGCAGGAAAGAATATCCAATGGAAAAAAGACAGTCTCTTCAACAAATGGTGTTGGGAAAATTGGACAGTCACATGCAGAAGAATGAAATTGGACCATTTCCTTACACCATACATAAAAATAGACTCAAAATGTGAGACAGGAGTCCATCAAAATCCTTGAGGAGAACACAGGCAGCAACCCCTCTGACTTTGGCTGCAGCAACTTCTTCCTAGACACATCATTAAAGGCAAGGGAAGCAAGGGCAAAAATGAACTATTGGGACTTCATCAAGATTTAAAGCTTTTGCAGGAGCTTTAATAGGAAATAGTCAACAAACCCAAAAGACAACTGACAGAATGAGAAAACACATTTGCAAATGACATATCAGAAAAGAGGCTAGTATCCAAAATCTATAAAGAACTTATCAAACTCAACACCTAAGGACAAAATAACCCAATCAAGAAATGGGCAGAAGACATGAACAGACATTTCTCCAAAGAAAACATCTAAATGACCAACAGACATGAAAAAGTGCTCAACATCATTTGGTATCAGGGAAATACAAATTAAAACCACAATGAGATGCCACCTCACACCAGTCAGAATGGCTAAAATTAACAAGTCAGGAAATGACAAATGTTGGTGAGGATGCAGAGAAAGGGGAACCCTCCAACACCGTTGGTGGGAATGTAAACTGGTGCAGCTACTCTGGAAAACAGTATGGAGGTTCCTCAGAAAGTTGAAAATAGAGCTACCCTAGGACCCAGCAATTACACTACAGTATTTACCCCAAAGATACAAATGTAGTAATTGAAAAGGGCACCTGCAACCCAATATTTAGAGCAGCAATGTCCACAATAGCCAAACTATGGAAAGAGCCTGGATGTCCATCAACAGATGAATGAATAAAGA
>CM053615.1:66616728-66635867 GCA_028646535.1 Procyon lotor
AATCTCTTTACCTTAATAACCTTTATCTGCTTCATTCAAACTTTTACATTTCTTTACATTGCCCCTAAATCAAAAGTGGATTCCCTATTTAACATTTTCCACTTATCTTTATAAACATACGGCATTTATCTCTTATCCACTAGTAAATGCACTTAATAGTATGATGTAACACATTTTTACACCCATATACATATATCAATGTGTTTTATAAAGATCAATGTGTGTTATATAAAGAAACATTTGACATATAAAAGAAACTTATAAAAATACATATTAATTATTATATATTATATATTTTCTATATTATAAGAATACATATAGTTAAGTTTGCAGAACTTTGGAGTTTATTTTCTGGAGATAAATTACCTTGTCCAAAAGAATATGTAAAACTATTATCAGGATAACTTTTAATAGCTGTGGTCACAGCAAATGAGTCTGTGTATCCATGAACTTGAATTACTACATTTTCAGAGGTGCCAGCATAGAATACAATAGGTGCTGAGACAACATACCTGTTGAAACAATAAAATATTGTCAATCTGTTCGTAAAACATAATTTTTAAAACAATTTTCACCTAGAATCAATTGAAATTAGCAATGTTTCTTACACCAAACAACATTTTTTTATTTCTCAAAATTTTATTATCTATGATAAAGCTAGGATAGCTTCCTGATAGCATCCCAAAGATGAGATTCCAAAGGCGCACATGGAAGCAGTTTTGTTCAATTGCAGCCTGGGTATGTTTAGTAGAGTCCTCTATAAGAAATACAAATAGGGATTATGCAACAGTCTTTCAAAGAATCCATTTTTTAAAAGAAGATTTTATTTATTTATTTGACAGAGGGAGAGAGATCACAAGTAGGCAAAGAGGCAGGCAGAGAGAGAGGGGGGAAAGCCTGATGTGGGGCTTGATCCCAGGACTCTGAGATCATGACCTGAACCAAAGGCAGAGGCTTTAACCCACTGAGCGACCCAGGCGCCACCCAGGTGCCTCTCAAAGAATCCATTTTTAATCAAAATATCAATCAGTAAGTTACTCTTCCCTGGGGCAAGGCTAACAGCTTGGGAAAAACACAAAGTTTTAGAATACAAGTCATACATTGCTCTCTAAGTACTCATGTAGAAAACAGAGTACCAGCATAGGACAATAGATAAAAAAAGAAATTCAACTGCAGTTTTTGGAAGTAGAAAATTTCATGTGGCAGTGATTGACTTCTGTTTTCTATAAAGTTAAAGCCAAAATACATTGCAAATGAAAGTGAGATATTTCACTTACACTTGTTCCACTACTCAACTTTTTCCCAAGTAGAAAAAAAATAAAGGCTAAAAATGTTCATGGCAGGGGTAGCATTAAACTGTTGACAGGACCTTTCTTGAAATTGCCCTCCTTTTTGTAAATTCAGCTTGAAGAATTTGGTTGAATTTGTCTTCAGGTTAATTATTAACATTAGATAGTGGGAACACTGAGAAGGAAACTGAAGAATTTAAGTCACAACCTTTTGATGTCCATAAGTAATTTTGGAATTTCAAATATAAAACAGATTGTGATGAGTAAAGTAGAAAAGACACCCAAGGGCGCCTGGGTGGCTCAGTCATTAAGCGTCTGCCTTCAGCTCAGGTCATAATCCCAGAGTCCTGGGATTGAGCCCTGCATTGGGTTCCCTGCGCTCTGTGGGAAGCCTGCTTCTCCCGCTACCCTTCCCCATCTCATTGTGTTTCTCTCTGCCAAATAAATAAAATCTTTTAAGAAAGAAAAGACACCCAAATGGGAGTATCTAGAAAAATGTTTCAAAGCTGGAGACAGACAAACACTTGGAAGCTGCTCTGGCCCATTTTCTGGGTGTAGTAGATGTAGTTGATGCTGTGACCAGATTCCCTTTACTGGACTTGGTACACCCATCCTATAGATACTGTGAATGTTGGCTGCTTAAGTTTCCCCCTTCTCCAGGTAATTCCCCTCAGCCATGGGAGATAGCTTGTCCAGAAATGCTTGGGAATGATCCTCTCTCAAAGATCAGTCCATAATCAATAACTGACTGATTCTGGGGGCACAACTGCCTAGCTCCCTTGCTTCAAGGTGGGACAACTTTGTGGTGCTAGACAGCCCCCGTGGGATAAGGCTAAAGCTAGACCTCAGTTGATACCACATCTTTGCTTAGCTCCTGCTGTGCTCTGTACAGCCTCCCTCACAGCTTACAGGTTTCTCTAGAGAGAAGTCTTGCAATAAACCCACTTGCATGAGACTTCCTGTCTCAGGCTCTGCATTCTAAATTTACAGAGCATGGGAAGGGACTATCATCCTGGGCCTCGTGTAGAATGTCTAAGATATGGAAGTGGTTCTGAAGCCTCCCTGGAATGGGTCTGGTTTGAACTGGGGCCATGAGGCCTGTAATGATCCACTTTAGAGCAGGTCTGAAATCCCAAGGCAGCTTCCCAAATGCTGAGATGTTCCTAGGAACTCTAGGACTAGAAATGATCCACCAATGTCAATGACTAGGACATGCTCATGGGAGCTATGAAGCTACTGTTGTCTTAGGCTTTCTCAAATTTGCATTCAGTTGGATGCATGGTCCCATCCTGAACTGCAAGTCTCTAGGTATAGCTGGGATGGCTAGGGATTAGGTTATTGGGTTTTGTAATTGCCTTTCACTTGACTATTCTTCTGCCTAGGCTCTAAGTTCCATGAGGATAGGTAGTGGGTCTAACATATACAATGGGGACATACCCCAGAGCTTATTACAGTATCTAAGGACAGTTAGACACTCAACAAGTTGTTGCCAAATGAATGAATGAATGATCAGGTGGGCCAAGGAAGATAATACTGAAACGTATGTTAAGGGTAGATTGTAAATGGCCCCGAATGCCATGTTAATGAGTCTGGACTTCATTTTGTATGCAATGGGAAATAAACAAGGACATTTCGACCTTGCTGCTCTGACCCTGGGGATGTTGGCCATCTCTTTATGATCTACTAATGTTCTTTTTTTTTTTTTTTTTTTTAAGATTTTATTTATTTATTTGACAGAGAGAGACACAGAAAGAGAGGGAACACAAGCAGGGGAGTGTGACAGGGAGACGCAGGCTTCCTGCAGAGCAGGGAGCCCGATGTGGGGCTCAATCCCAGAACCCTGGGATCATGACCTAAGCCGAAGGCAGACGCTTAAAGACTGAGCCACCCAGGCACCCCAGTATTCTTTGTTCCATGAAAAGAATAGAGGTAGTGCATTTTATGCAAAGCATTAGTGAAATTATTCTCTAAGGTAAAATGCAAGCAGAAATTCATGAAATCCTGAAATGTCATTTATAACAGCAACTTTAAAAACTGATATACCACAAGAGTTTTAAATTTTGATAGTGTGTTAAGCAGGAGCTTTACAACTGTAATGCTTGACTTCATAATTTTGTTGGGACTGATGGACTTGGGAGTAGTTAATGAACATTCTCATGAAAGTAATATTGCTGACATATGTGCTATCGCAATATATTCTTCTGAACAGGGACCAGTAAACTAATATTTAAACCATTGACTGAATTCTGAACCATGTAAAACAGGAGCAATGATAGGAAAATGAGGAAGCAACAGTGTACTGAAAAGAATGATTTAATGTAAAAGGACCTTAAGATTGCAGCCGCATGGATCCAGTCCAGAACATTTTCAAACCAATAGTGTCAGAAACATTCTCACCAGAGATAAGAATGATTTTAGCTCTGTTTTAATTTTTGGCCAACTGTTTCAGTAACTGAAGCCATCCAAAAGAGAAAAAAAAAATCCCACTTTATTTCAAGGGCATATTTAACATATTTTTTTTTCACATAGGCTTCAATATTTGGGCCACAAAAGAACAATGTGTGTTACTTGTTTTGTACTCAGTCCTATGCACAGACTCACATTATCACCAAGAAGAAACAAACACAGTGACAAAGATTTGGAGCCAAAAAATATCTGCTCAAATTTCACACTATATCAGTACTTCTTAAAGAGGCCACAAACATTTGATATTCCTTAATACTGAAATTTTTAGAGTTTTCTCCCTCAATCTTTGTGACAGACAAATGGGAATAAAAATTATATAAGTGGAGTTATCTCAAGGTTTCTCAACCACAGCACTATTGACATTTTGGGCAGAATGATTGTAATAGGCAGCTGCTCTGTACATTAGGAGCAGTTTAGCAGTACGGCTGGCCTCCACCCACTAGATGTCAGTAGAATGTTTCCAGCCATGACAAGGAAATGTCACTGACACTACCAAATGTACCCTGGTGGGGAGCAGGGCAAAATGGTCCCTGGTTGAGAATCACTGGATTGCTCAGGGATAATGAGGAAAGTACTTACTTGTGTTCCTATGAAAGATACAGAATTCAGCAGGCTCTTCACTTGAGCTATTTGGCTACTTTAAATTACCATGGCAAACTGTAATTCCCTTAGTTCACAAAAAAGAAAGTCATTATTTCAAACACCATCTCTCTATTGATGACTTCTAAATTTATATCTTCAATTGATATCTGAATGTTGGAGTGCTCCAGGGTTCCAGTTTCCTTCCTTCCTTCCTTCCTTCCTTTCTCTTTCTTTCTTTCTTTTTTTTTAAGATTTTATTTATTTATTTGACACAGAGAGAGATCGTAAGTAGGCAGAGAGGCAGACAGAGATGGGGAAACAGGCTCTCCACTGAGCAGAGAGCCTGATGTGAGGCTCCATCCCAGGACCTTGAGATCATGACTTGAGCCAAAGTCAGAGGCTTTAACCCACTGAGCCACCCAGGTGCCCCTTTTTTTCTATTTTTTTTTTTAATGTACATTCATTCACTAAGCAATCTCATGAAATCACATGAATTTGAATATTGCCTATATACATCAACACACCTAAATTTTATTCCCTGGGCCAACCTTCTAAGTCTAGAGCTATATATCTAACTGCCTTACTCATTATCTCCACTTGGATGTCTAATTTGCAACTTAAACTTAATATATAACAAATGGGTCAAAGAAAAAACCACAAAGGAAATTGGAAAATACTTTGAGACGAATGAAAATGAAGACACAACATATCAAAATATATGGGATGCAATGAAAGCAGTGCTTAGAGGAAATTCTGTAGCTATAAACACCTACATTAAAAAAGAAGAAAGATCCTCGGGCACCTCCATGACTCAGTCGGTTAAGCATCTGCCTTGGGCTCAGGTCATGATCCCAGCCGTGCTGAAATCCAGCCCCCTGTCAGGCTTCTTGCTCAGCAGGGAACCTGCTTCTTCCTCTGCTTGTGTGCCCTACTATGCTCTTTCAATAAATAAATAAATAAATCTTATATTTCTCAAATAAATAAAATAAATAAATAAAATAAATAAATAAATTTTTATTTATTCTCTCAATATATCTCTCTCAAATAAATAAAATCTTAAAAAAGAAAGATCTCAACTTACAACCTAACCTCCACCTTAAGGCAGTAGGAAGAAAAGAGGAAACTAAATACAAAGCAAGTAGAAGAAAGGAAATAATAAGGATAGAAAAACAATAGAGAAAGTCAACCTAACCAAAAGTTGGTTCTTTAAAAAGATCAACAAAATTAGCAAATCTTTAGCTAAGCTCTCTAAGAAAAAAGACTCAAATTACTAAAATAATGAATGAGAGAGAAAACATTATTCCCAATATGCCACAAATGGAAAGGATTATAAGGGAAAGCTATGAAAAATGGTATGCCAACAGATGAAATTTAAAAAAACAGATGAGATAGAAAAGTTCCTAGAAATACATAAACTACTAAAATTGACTGAAGAAGAGAGAGACAATCAGAAAAGACCTCTAGTAAGTAAAGAAATTCAATTAGCAATTTAAAAACTACCCACAAAGAGAAGCCCAAGTCCAATGGCTTCACTGGTGAATTTAGACCAAACATATAAAGAAGAATTAATGCCAATTCTTTTCAAACTCTTACAAAAAATAGAAGAGGAGGGAACACTTTCCAATCATTCTATCAGACCAGTATTACCCTGATACCCAAACCAAAGATATCATAAGATGTCTTAGAGACCAATATCACTTATGAAAATACATGCAAAAATCCTCAACAATATACTAGCAAACCAAATCCAGGATATAAAAAGATTATACACCACAAGGAAGTGGGATGAATTCCAGGAATGTAAGGTTGGCTTAACATCCCAAAATTAATTAATTTAATATGCTGTAACAACAGAATGAAGAAGAAAACCCACATGGTCATCGCTCAACATGCTAGAAATAGAAGAGAACTTCTTCAACCTGATAAAGCATCTAAGAAAAACCCACAGTTAACATCATACTTAACTGGTAAAAGATTGAATGCTTTCCTCCTAAGATCAGGAAAAAACATGGATGCCTATTCTTCCCACTTCCATTCTACCTTATATGGGAAGTTCTAGCCAGGACAGTTAGGTGAGAAAAAAATAAATAAATAAAAGGAAGGAAAGGAAGAAGTGACACTATCTCTATTTGTAAAAGATGTGATCTTGTATATAGAAAATCCAAAGGAATTCACTAAAAAAAAAAAAATTAACATTAAGAAATAAGTTCAGTCAGGTTGCAGGATACTGGATCTATATATAAAAGTCAATTGTATTTCTATACAGCAGTAATGATTAAACTGAAATGAAATTAAGAAAACACTTTCATTATAATAGCATCAAAGAAAATACTTCGGAAAAAACTCAAAAGAAGTGTAAAACTTTTATTTTGAAAACTACAAAACATGTGGGAAGAAATTAAAGAAAGCTTTAATAGAAAGATATCCCGAGTTTATGAGTCAGAAGACTTAATATTGTTAATATTGCAATATGCCCCAAACTGATCTACAGATTTAACACCTGATATGGCTCATCTAGCCCCTTCAGCTGTGGCACTTAATTTATAGTTTTATTGTTCCAACTGTGCTCTAGCCCTGCTGATGATTTTCGGGTTTCCCAAAGTTGCTCTCTCAAATATCTTCGGTCTTTGACAGGCTATCTATTCCTTTGCTTTAGATGCTCTTCCCAACTTCCTCATGTGCGTAATTCCCTCAGTTGTCTTCAGGTCTCAGCTTACAAACCCTTTTTTCTAAGGTATCGTCTTTGATCTACTTTGAAGGGGATGAACGCCTCTTACTGTGTGTGCCTTGAAGACCATATTCTTACTGAGTTTCAACACTCCCTATACAATTCCATCAATCTCTTTTTATATACTACTTGTCTGGATTCCCTTAATGAAATGTAGTCATGTCTGACAGAAAGGGTTGAGTCATATTTGCCAAATTTACTGAACAAAGGAACTGAACAAATTAAAGAACTCATATGCTGATTTTGTCAAATGATGCTTCTTTCTTCAGTTTCCACCACGAACTAGGGTAGTGGTTCTGAGTCTTGTCTGCACATTAAAATCATCTGGGGAGCTTTTAAAAATCTTGAGTCCTAGGCCATACCTTGGACCAATTAAATCAAGGCTTCTGAGCAGGGTGGGGTGGGCAGACATGAATATTTGAAAGCTCCTCTGATAATTAAATATATAGCCAAGAATAGAAGTAGATTCTCTTCTATGGGACCATCTCCTAACATTCAGTTTGGTCTCTTTCCTTTTACCTTTTTAGAGTCCCAACTGAAACCTAAGCATTACCCAAGGTGAAGGCTATCTAAGGCATAATTACCAAGGACGTCCTCAGAAATTATTAAAAGAGGCAGTTAAAAGGAGTTCAAGTTCCTACGTCAAGCTACACGGAGATGGGAAGATAATTCTGACAATAGACATTGCCATTCTGACTTTTCTTGGGTTCAGCCTCAATAGGCTATGCTTGAGCCACCAGGAAACCCCAATAACAGGCTGGCTAAAAATGCTTAAGTCTACATGGGGCATTGTGAAGACAAGAACTCAGTAGTATGGTTTTGATTGGTTATAATGGTGATTAGCATTAATAATACAAAGAGTTAATTATATGTGGAAAAGACATAAAAGGAAAAAAAAAAAAAAAAGAAATAATGACAAGAGGCCAGGACCTCCAGCTGCAAGGAGCATGTTAGTTCATAGCTTCCAGTTGTTAATGTTTTCAAGACCCACATTAGCTTTTAAGCTGGGGCTGTGCTCTTCCCAGGCAGCCCCGAGCCAATGACTTAACGCTAGAGCCTGGCCATTTCTATGTAAGAAAATAACTTTATCTTTTAAGACTGAAAAATGAGGATAATGTTAACCATAAATTGAGGGAGGTAAGTTAGATGATGTGACTGAAACTTGACATTCTCTCTAGTTCTTACATTCCTTAAATCTGTTGAAAAGGATCTGGTAAAGTTTTATATGGACTGTCACTTCCTCAGCTTGATTCACCTGTCAATACAAATATGACATTTTCCTTCTTCTAGAAATTTATCTCTAGTTCACTTCCCTTGCCGATGTTATCCTGAATTTCTTCCCTTTTGATGATATCTGCAGGGTGATATTTTGAGACCAACTGAATATCTTATCCCCCAACTATATTTCATGTAATGCTTTTAACATCTCTTGATGATCTTTGTCTGAATCTAATATGTTATGGGTTGCAAAATGGCAATTTCCTAACTTGGGCATTTCATCTGTATTTATTAGCTGGAATGCTTCTAAAAGAAAGGGTTTCCCTTTTGTAGAAATTCAAAATGTTACCTTACAAAAGCTTTAAAATTAGGAAGGAACTTAGAGCTTAAAATATTTCAAACTAGATACAAGCCAGTAGCATTTGGAGGCTGTTCTGGTCTTAAATATTCTCTGGTCACACGGGAGAGCCATTCCAACCCTAAAGAGGTGAATGATAGATAACAGCCTTGATTCAAGTGGTATGGTTCAGAGACAGAGGGGTTCAAGATTTGCTTGAGTGGGGTCTGGTTTGGACAGCACAAAGGCCTGTCCTGGCCTTTAGACCTCAGCTCACAGGGCAGGTCTCAAATTCTTCAAGTCTCGGTGTCATTACAAACATTGGCACTGGAAATAGCCCAAGGTTAACCTGGATAGGGTTGTTGTAAATCACTAGATTTTGTAGGCCTTCCCATCTGGACCCAATCCACACATGGTTTCACATTAATACCACCAACTCTCTAATTCTATTCCATTATCAGAGTGTCTTACTTTTCTGTATTTCCCACTAGATTGCAATCTCTTTCAGGGTTAAAATTGTGTCTATCTCATTCACCACTACAATCCCACAAATCTGGCACATAATAGGGTTTTAATACATATAGACAGAACAAAGAGAGAGGAAAGCAAGCAGAGATGAACAACAGTAAAAACAAAAGAACCTAGTACATTGAGAAGAGATTATCAATGGTTTTGCAAACCAAGCCCAGGGAATTTGGTATTTTGCAGACAGGTCATCCTACATTATTGTACAAAGTTAGGTTATTTTCACACATCAGTATTCATAAGTATCTAATGTAAAATTTGCATCTAGACATAGTACATGATTTTATATTGCAAATTATATCTTACTATGTAACAGTAAAAAACATTTATTTTTTTTACTTATTTTATTTAAATTCAATTAGTTAACATATAGTGTATTATTAGTTTCTAACGTAGAGTTCAGTTATTCATTCATTGCATGTAACATCCAGTGCTCATTATATCACATGCCCTCCTTATTGCCCATCACCCAGTTACCCCATCTCCCAAACCCCTTCCCTTCTTGCAACAATCAGTTTATTTCCTATAGTTAAGAGTCCCTTATGGTTTATTTCCCTCTCTGATTTCATCTTATTTTATTTTTCCCTCCTTTTCTCTATGATCCTCTGTTTTGTTTCTTAAATTCCACATATGAGTGAAACCATCTAATTCTTTCTCTGATTGACATATTGCATTTAGCATAATACCTTTCAGTTCCATCCATGTCAATGGAAATGGTAAGATTTCATGAGCATTTGTTGTAAAATACATCTGTAATTTAGTTAACTTTTAAAGTCATAGTAAGAAATGATAGTATCAGAAACTTCATCCCTGCCTGATCATCTAGGCTGATTCTCCTCTAAAGCAAAGTTGCAAAATCATTAAACTGGGTTTCGAAACGAGGGAAGTTCAAACAAACAAAATAACTTTGCTATCATTAGGAAAGAACTGAGGGACAGCTAAGTGACTCTACTATGGCTAATATTTGTCTTGTAAATGCAACAGAAGAGAAACAACTTCTTCATATTTTGAATTAAATACAAATTAGTGTGGAATGAATGAGATACCCTCACTCCTTTCCTATTCTCACTCTTGCTTTGGGGAGGAAGGTTCTTTTAGCATGAAAAGACAGGCAGTTAATATTCCAATTGCCTAGAGAAAGGTTTCCCCTCTGACATCTCTAAGGCCTGAGGTCTGTCCAACACCCTCATGCTAGACACTAGTAGAGGGAAGTGTATCTGGATGAAAGAGGAAAATTTGGCAATAAGGGACTGGAGGGTACCCATCGAGGTTAACTGGATATGGACTACCCACAGGAAAAGTGTTTTTCACTATCCTCTGGATTTTGTGTATATTTTTGGTGGGTTTTAACATTTTTGTATGTTTTGTGTATATTTTTTATAACATTGATAATGAACTACACCAGCACACCATGATTTGATAATGGAGCTTACCTCGATATCATTACATACTGCAGGGCAATGAATGTCAAAACAAAAAAATGATAGAACTGAACTTCAGCAATGTACACATTCCAAACTAACAAATATCATCTAACGTCAATGAAAAATGAATATGTCTTCCTTCTAAATTTAAAATCTGGAGCTTTTTAGGAATTTCAGCTTTTCTACAACTCCCAACGGGCTGTGTTGCATAAATAGTGAGAGACAGGTGGGGAGTATCATTCATGTAAACGTGAATGTGAATAGTGCCCCCTGTTGGAAGTCACCCAAACTTCCTATTGAGGTGAAGCCACTTCTGACTTGAGGAAAAACTAGAAGTGCCCAATGTGGCTTATATATGGCCCCTCTTCCCACCTTCTTTTTAACTTCACTCCAGATTTTTGCACCAACCATAATGATCTACTTAACCACCAGCTGATCATGCTCTTTCTTCCCCTTTTCCTGGGGTTTGCACAAATTGTTCCTTTCGCCAAGCCAATTCTTCCCCCACTGTCCTGCACCTTGACTAAATTCTTTTTTTTTTTTTTTAAAGATTTTATTTGTCAGAGAGACAGAGAAAGAGCGAGTGAGCACAAGGAGGGAGAGCAGCAGGCAGCAGGGAGAAGCAGGCTTCCCTCTGAGTTGGGAGCCCGATGTGGGAATCGGTCCCAGGGTCCTGGGATCATGACCCGAGCCCAAGGCAGACGCTTAACCAACTGAGCCACCCAGGCATCCCTTGACTAAATTCCTCTTTCAGTCTTAGGATGAAACATCAGAACGGATAGCCTTTGCCTAATAATAATGAAACATATTGAGAATTTACTCAGTCACTTCTGTAAGTTCTTTCACGGGCATTAACTATCATAATTATCGGGAAAAGTGTAGGAAGGAGGTATGATTATCCCACTTCATGGACGAGGAAACTGAGGCACAGACAGAGGGGATTTCTAAAACATTGTTACAAAGATGGGACCATGAACTTTCCGATGAAGTTAGAAACTGATTGTGAGCCCATGGTTAAGAATGAGGGATTGGGTATCCTAATGAAGTTAAGCATTGCGCTGGGATGGGTGTCTTTTGAGCAAATGAGTTAAGATTCCAAGATTATGGTTAAAGAGAGGTAGGAACCGCACTGGAGATTTTTGGAGATGGTGCAGCCTCTGATGGTGACACAGGTCAAGCTACAAGCTAGGAAATGGGGGGCCGGGTGGAGGAAGGGGTCCTTGACGATGTTCTTGGTTTTTCTTAAAGATGTTATGTTTACTTAGAGAGCGAGTGTGGGACACAGAGGGAAAGGGAGAGATCTCACCACCCTGAGATCATGACCTCAGCCGAAATCAAGAGTCTGAGCTCAACCTACAGAGCCACCCAGGCGCCCTGACGATAACTTTTTTTTTTCTTAAATGCACAGTATCTGCTAAATTCTCTTTAAATAACTACTGGATGGAGCACTTTCAGGCAAGCCCTCACTGAAGTTTCCTCAGAGGCTTCTCTCTTTTGCTTCTGTCCCCAAGCAGAGGAAGATTCTCCACAGCCCACGGGAACATTCGCCGCCCAGATTCCCAGGCTGGTCTCGCTCCCTTAATCTCAGGTGGCAGCTGAGTCCAAGCCCAGCGCTTCATCCACGTCTGGCCTCACTGGTCCCCGAGGGCGAGGATTCGCCTCAGAAGTAGGCCGCGCGAGGAGAAGCTGCCGCCATCATCGGAAGGGCGGGAGCTTGGGGCAGCACGAAGACTGGTCCGCCCCTGGCCCAGCCGCCCCGCAAGAGCGTGTCCGAGCCTCGGCGTGAGGGAGCGGCGGCTTCGCCTTAGGGAAGGGAGAGGGGCTAGTCGGCCGCCGCCGCAGGAAACCTCGGCCCCCACAAGCTCCACACCTTTAGGAGGCCTCGCGTCCCTGAGAACCCGAGGAAGAGGCTGCTGAGGCGGCAAAGGCGGCGGGCAGCTGGGCTCCGCCTGCTCAGCGGTTCCGGGAGGGGCGTGGCCGCTGCGGGCCCCGCCCACGACGCGCGCGCGGCCCCAGGCAACCGGCACAACACAATAAAATGGCCGCTGCTTCGCTGGATGCCTAGAGGGAAGAAGCTGCGCGTCTTCAGCTTCGCCTCGTCTCGCGGGCCTGCTCCGCTCGGCTCCCTGGCGGTGAGTGCCAGGCCTGGTCGAGGCCCTTCTTCGGCAACGGGCGGAGCCGTGGGGGCCGGTGGCGAAGGCGGGAAGGCCTGGTCCGAGCGTGGGGTGGGCCGGCTGGGGATGGATTCGGGGGCGGGGGCGTGTTCCTGGGAATTGGGATTGGATAAGAAGGAGGGGAGGGCCCCGGAGCGGGCGTGGAGAGGAGGATGAAAGAGGGAGGTTTGGATGAATACTGAAGGTCACGGGTGGGGATGGCGGGGGCGCTTGGGGAGAGAGAACCGGAATGTGTGGACGTGTGGACGTCGGGGTGCGGCACCGAGAAGGACAGAGGTCCAGCCACCCAGAGGAGGAGGGAGGGACTCCACACAGACAAGGTGTGCCCGGTGTCTGTGGGGGAATGACAGGGATAAAGGACGGTTTGGGTGTCCTCACGAGTGTCATGGTGTCGTACGGAATACAGTACATGGACAATGATGAAAGGATGTTGGGAACAAATGTTAAATGGAAAAGCAAATATTTTGTTATATAATGGTTAAAGGATGGGTAAATTTTCATGTCAAAACTTGAGTTCAAGTTCTGCCACCTTGTGTTACTTAACCTGCTCCTGGACTTTGGGAATGTTCCTTAATCTTTCTGAGGACGTTTTCTCATCTGTAAAAATAACTACTGGTTACCTTTGTGTCTACACTATGTGTCAAATTCAATTCTAAGTCCTTTTCGCATGTATTAAGTAATTCAGAATTTAAAATAACTTGCATGAGGTAGCCGTCTTCAGTTTAAAAGTAATGAAACTGTGGATCAGAGAGGGTAAGTAGTTTGCTTAATGTCACACGGTAAGTGGAGAAGCCGCATTTGAAATCGGGCTGTTTAGTCCCAGAATCCAAGCTCTTAATTCTCAGTGAGACACTGCCACTTGTAAATTAGGTTAATAATTCTGCCCTTATACATCATCTGTGAGAATTTAAATTTGCTAATGTCTTTAGAGTGCTTAGTACAGTCCTCTTTTCATTCAACAAATATTTATTGTACATCAAACAATAGAATCTGCTTTCTTGTAGCTTAGAAACAAGCAATAATCAAGTGGTTGCACAAATGATTATTTAATTTTAATTGTAAGATGTTATAAAAGAGACTACTTGGTGCAAAGACCATGTATAATAGGGAGATATAATCCTTTTGTGCATCTTGAGTGTAGAAACACTGCTTTCTCAGTTCTATTTTTAAAGCCTCACACAGTTCTTAGTGCATAAAAGTTACTCAATAAAATTGAATTACTGAATAAATAAATTAATGGGAAGAGATGGGCAACATGGGCTTTTAGGATACCTGAGTAGAATGGAGAGAGGTAAGAGATGAGAACCCAGGATGTTAATGGGATGAAGAGGGACATGGAGGTCAGGGTATTAGAAGGGAAAGGTTAGTAGTCAAGCAGTCACATTGGGATATAGAGGAATGTGTCAAGGTTTGGCTATTTTGTTGGAAGGAGGAGAATAATTTGAAGTCAGACCATTGGAATGGATTAGGATGTCAGGATATTTGCTGAGATGAGTAGTTTGGGGAATCGGGATGGATATAGAGGTGTTGAGGTAGGATACTGGAAAGAACCACAGGTAAATGGAGACTAATACAGTGTTAGGAAATTGGGACAGAATTTGTGGGGAAATGGCAATGAGAATGGGATGAAGGATAGGAGGCAGAAGTTGAGAAGCACAGGATGGGAGCATTGCCTTTGGTGAAGAGTGGGAATCAGCATATTTGAAAGGACTAGCGAAAGTTAAAGAGTAAGGTATTTAAATGAGTCAGAAGGTATGGGATGAAGTAGAATCAATCAGTTAATTGATTAAAAGCCTACAGGATGGAAAGAAGGATATGGAGGTCTAGAAATCGGGATGGATATTTGCATATTGGAGTGGACTGGGAAGAGAGAGGGAGGATTTGGGGATAATGGAGGTCTGTCTTGCTTGCAGATCAAAGAAGATGGAAAATTAGAAGTGTGGAGGAAGGCCTAATAGAAGGGGAGGTATGGTCTCTAGTAAGCTATGGGTCAGGGCAAGGGAGTGACTAGATGGTTGGTGCTTTCTGACCCATCAGAGTCACATGATTCTGATAGTCCCATCATTCCAGTAACTTTCTCTTGGCACTGCAGACCCCCTTCTGTGCCTTCAGAATATGTCTCCAGCTCTGGACTTTTTTGCTTGTTTTGTTTTCTCTTTATTCTACCCCTTCATACACTCTAGTCCTACCTCTAAGCTATCTTTTTTTTTTAATTGCTTGGTCTTTATGTGGTTACAAACGACATCTAGGGTCAGACAAAATCCCCATCTCTCCCTTAAAATTGTAGTTGACCATTTACTACATTTAGGTGCTAGTCTCTGAAATAATGCTAGCCATTCTAAGACACAGCCAAGTTCACTATTACTGAGTTAGCTATTTTATGAGATTGTAATATATATCTATTGTTTCAGTGTCCAGGCCTTACAGGAGCTATGGCAACCCAGAGAGGGGATCTGGGAATGCACTGTGACTTTGGAACTATCGCTTAATCTTTCATGTTACAATTTAATAAAAGAAAGGAATTGACCTAGATTTCAGAAATCCATTCTAATGTTTTTTGAAATCTATAAATGAGTAAAGCAGAGTTTTTCTGATCAAGAGAAGTAACAGAGGATCTCTTAATAGTCTAGTGAAGCGTGAAAGGTCTTAGCCATTAGGATGTTATGAGGAGAATTCAGGATGGTTCAGTATTGTAAGAATTTAGAGAGAAGACTAAGATGTGAGCTACAGAATAATTGCGTTGCCTAAAAATATAAGATGTGCTTTTTTTTCACCATGAAACTAAAAAAATATATATAAAGCATATCTTTGTAGCATGTGGCAACATCCTATTATTCTAGTTATATAATTTTCTATCCTGTTATAGGGGAGGGAAAGATATATAGACGTGAGAGTGGGTCCTTGTCACTCCCCTTTATTTTTTTAATCTCCTGCCTTTATGAAAACTACATACAATTCAGGAATAAATGTATTTAATTTTATTTGTTTATTTACTTATTTTTACCATTTTATTTTTAAAGCACATGCCTCCTCGCTATCCTCAAGTTTGAGTATATTATTCTTATTTGGAAAGAGACACCCTTACGGGTCAGTACAGTATCAGTATTACTAAGAGATTTGTTTCCATGGCAGAGTGGTTTGATAGTAGCGATAGAAGTTTTTGCCACACTTGGGAAATTAGGACCAAAAGCATTGTCACTGGCATAAAGAGCAGTTTTATGAATTGGAGGAGGCTTTTCTGATCTATATGGATAGTTCAACATGAAAAAATGAGAGAGAAAATAAAGACACATAGAAGTTTACAGTTTAAAGTGAACTGGAATGTTGGCACAAGGCAGTCAGCCAATTGTAATGTACTTGTTTAATAATAATCACTTTTTAAAAACAAATGTAGCTGACTTTTGTTCTCTTCAAAGTAGTCACCTTAAGAAGCTAGATAATGAGTTCAGTGATGCTATTAAATTTTCTGTTTTTCCTTCAGGAATTATCTTATAGTATATGCTATCTGTTGATCGAGGTCATATAGTGTTATTTGTTCTGGTCTGTTTTGTGTGAGGCACCATGCTAAGCTCTGGAGAGCAAATCATACATGATCTGGATTCCAGAAAGCTCAGCAATATGACATGGTCATGAAGACACGGGCTTTGAAATCAGATCAGGATTCAAGTCTTGGATTAACCAATTAGTTTTGGAGCTTTGAACAAATTACTTAACCTTTTAATCTTTAAAGGGGGAGATGATAACACCTATTTGGTGGTTATATTTCATCCTCCTAATGTGATGATACATGTAAGAGCTTATCACAGTATTTGACAGATGGTAAAGTTAATATTCAGCCTGGGAATTTTAAAACAAAGTGTAGTTGAAGAAATGGGCCTGATTTTCTGGTGGGATGTATAAATAATTCTGAAAGCAGGACCCAAAGAGGAATTCTAGACATGTTTTGGGTAAGATCAGCATTCCTAGAATGATTGTATCATCATGGAAAAAAGTATATCTCTTAATTATTGGTTAGTTGACTGACTGTATTAATGGTACCTCTCTTTTCCATATATTATATATGTTCCAACCATTTAACAAATAAGTTTCTTCATAGTCCCAGCCGTATAACAATACCTATATACTTGTGAAGGTGTTCACACATCAAACCATTATAATATCTTGTTCTAATACCAATTTATATAGCATTAACATTGGAGCTGCCCAAAATCTTTGAATTGAAAATTTCTCTAAAAGTTAAAGATTTTATTTATTTAGTTGAGAGAGTGAGCGAGAGAGAGAGAGACAAGTGGGGTAAGAGGCAGA
Organism: Procyon lotor; assembly: GCA_028646535.1. Lineage (NCBI taxonomy): Eukaryota > Metazoa > Chordata > Mammalia > Carnivora > Procyonidae > Procyon > Procyon lotor. Next base: position 66,633,777 of record CM053615.1, read on the forward strand.
GGGAAGGAGAAAAGCAGACTCTTCTGCTGAGCAAGGAGCCCATTGTGGTGCTGAATCCTAGGACCCTGGGATCATGACCTGATCCAAAGGTAGACAATCAACTGACTGAGCCATCCAGGTGCCCCAACTTTTCTAAAACTTGTGTTTTGTCTTCACATCTTAAGAAGGGAGAATAAGGGAGATTATGGATATTGAGCAAAAATAAGATCATTGTTAATATAGCCTTGCTGAAGACCTATCCATTTTATAAGCTTTTTTGTCTAAAAGTTTTCAGACTTATGATTTTTGCAATGGTTGTACTTATAAAAGTAACTGTATATCATGAAAATCTTTTTTACATAAAACTAACGTGCATTAGTACTCTTGTGTTGAGGACTTGCCGCGGCCTGCGCGACAATCTCGAACTGGGACTGAGGGTAAGGGAATGAGGGAAAAAAGACAAAGAGACAAAGTATGGGAGCGGGAGGAACACAACGGATGATGTCCAGACTGTGCTCTCAAGTCCCTGTTCAGGCGCCACTTGCCGTGGCTTGCGTGACAATCTTGAACCGGGACTGAGGGGGTACCTTTGAGTAGTAGGTCAATCCCGGGAAGGTCGGCAGTGTTAGCTCTGACTGGTTTGAGAGGCTTGAGGGACCATTGCCGCTATTGTTTGACGGGGCTGCGGTGAGCCCCATCTCTTGTTTCCCGATACAGGATTTCCAAACTTATCAGTTTTAGATCGACACTCATTGGCCCAATGGAAACCTCTTTGACATTTAGGACAAAGAGATGTAGGCTGATTGGGGGCCGGAGGCGGTTGGCCAGTATGGCCCCTTCTTTTAGGACACTGATTTTTAAAATGTCCGGTTTCTCTGCATTGGAAACAAGCCTGAGAATTATTCCCTCTTCCTTGCATTCGGCTACGACTACGACCTTGCCCGAGCATTTGCTGCTTCATCTGTTGAGGGGAAATTCCCCGAAGTGTTGCAGCCTTTGTAAGCCCTTGAACATAGGATGGTCCTATTTCAGCACATAACCTCACATAGTCTTCCAGAGTACCCGTCTTTTTCCATGGTCTAATAGCTGCCTGACACACGCTATTAGCATTCTCATAAGCAAGTTGTTTTACTATGATTGTCCCCACTTCTACATCGGTGACAAGTCTACCTACTGCTTGAAGCAGCCATGCCACAAAATCTGAGTATTTTTCGTCAGGCCCTTGCCTAATTTTAGATAACTCCTCAGTTCTAGCCCCAGTGGTGGACAATTTCCTCCAGGACCTTAATGCAGCTTCATTAATTGGTGTATACGCAATCTCCGGATAATCCATTTGCGTGCCCACATCGTAATAAGCTCCTGTGCCTTCCAGCATTTCGTAGGTAACTGGCACACCTGTCCTATTATAATTAGCCAAATCATTACATATATCATGATAATCAGATTTCCAAATTAAATAATCTCCTCCAGACAGACAGGCCTTAGCAATAACATGCCAGTCTCCGGGGCATAACGCCTCCCTGCCTATATTATCAAGCATAGATAAAGTAAAGGGTGCTGTTGGACCGTATTGAGCACAAGCAGTTTTTACTTCCTTTAAAACTTTAAAATTCAAGGCTGAGTAAACTCTCTGTCCTTGTTGGTTTAAGCTCACGAGCTTAAACCAAAGCTTGGAAAAAGCTTGGAAATCTGTTGTATTTTCGCCCTGTCTACCTGCCTCATAAAGAGCCCTTTGAAGTGGTGTAACTCCGGTTACAGGCATGCCGCCCGCGGTTTGCTGATTAGCCAGAATAGGAAAAGTCTGTATAGGCATTGGATCAGGCGGCCATACTTTTATTTTTATGGGGCCTTCCCCTGAAGGGTACACTGGACTAGGGCGTGTGGTACAACAGGGAGCTGGGATTGGACTCGTGCCACGGTCTTGCTGTTCAGGAGTTGGGGGAGTCCCCACTCCAATGGATCGCCTATTAGGTACTCGAGGAATTTTAAGACTCTTTAACCTTAATGGGGCCGAGGAAGAGGTTAAGGGATACTCATCGCCCATACCTTCCCCGTCATGGTCACTGTCCAAATATACATCATCTTCACAGACCTCATCACCTCCTGATTTAA
>CM053615.1:66636367-66679308 GCA_028646535.1 Procyon lotor
CCACGGTCTTGCTGTTCAGGAGTTGGGGGAGTCCCCACTCCAATGGATCGCCTATTAGGTACTCGAGGAATTTTAAGACTCTTTAACCTTAATGGGGCCGAGGAAGAGGTTAAGGGATACTCATCGCCCATACCTTCCCCGTCATGGTCACTGTCCAAATATACATCATCTTCACAGACCTCATCACCTCCTGATTTAACCCGAGGTGCACAAGGGGGTGGCCTTCTATATTCTCTTGAATATGAAGGAGGTGTACTGGGCTCAGAGGATCCAGAGGAATTTATAATTTTAAAAGAGGAATCAACTGGAAGCGACGGCTGTGACACCGAAGGTGTCAGCGTCATATTTATCACGGCCTCAGCAGGAGGCTTAATATCTTCCTGTATCTCTTCTCCCTCCCCATCTGATTCCCTATCCTTCGTAGAGCTGGTCTCAGATTTAAGAGAAACGAGTTCAATTTTATGCAAAGGATCTATAGCTTGTCTCAACTGCTCAAGCAGATGCATAGTGCCCTCTGGGACAGCTGATTCTCCCCATAAGGCTATTTGATTTTTTTATCTCCTGGCCAACCCGACGCCAGTCTTCTGGATTTAGACTGCCATCCTTAGGAAACCAGGGGCACAATTCTTTAACCGTTTCAAAAAACTTATGCAAGTTTTTGCATAAGTTATGCAACTTATGCAAGGTACCCTTTGGGTACCTTATGACCCTTTTCTTAAGAAGGGCTTGAAGCTGCGTTACAAAGGGTACTTGGTTAGCTGAATATTTCTGTCCCGTGATTATAATCCCGCCGTGCCAGGGGATGCCTGGTTCCCTTACCTGAATTAGACTTTGTTCTGGAACTGCAACTCTCCTGTGCTCTGCTCAGGTCCCTGTTCCGGCGCCACTTGCCGCGGCCTGCGCGACAATCTCGAACCGGGACTGAGGGTAAGGGAATGAGGAAAAAGAGACAAAGTATGGGAGCAGGAGGAACACAACGGATGATGCCCAGACTGTGCTCGGCTTTATTCAAGAGCGCACCTTCTTATATAGTGTGTGAAAAACAAGTCCAAAAAACGATTACACCTGGGAGTCACGTGGCACACGTTCTAAGAATTTGTTCTTAACACATCAAAACAAGCTCCCCTCATCACAGGCTCCAAGAAGTCTGGGTAAGACTACGAGTAGCGCGTGCACATGCCTCGGAGGCATTGCTGCAGTTTAATGATCTAAACAATCACTACGTGCGCAGCTTGTCCTTCAGGGAGGTATGACGAATCACAGACCAGCATGCCTCAAGGCCCCTTGTCGAGCCCATTCTCTAGCGCCCGCTTTCCACCCATTCGGGCAGGGGTCACGAGTCCAGGCTCAACAGGTCCCTTTAGCAGCTAGCCAGCGGCTGACCACAAGGACTAATACAGCACAAGAAGATATCCTTTTGTTGAAGTACTAAATAAATGCATTTTATCAGTTCTTCATGAGTAATTCATTAGGTAAAATTAATTCTCTGCTTTCTGCTAAGTTCTGCCCTAGGCCTGGAATAAATCAGTGAACAATATGCCTACTTTCATGGAACTTACATTCTACCAGATTAGTTATGTGATTTGACTTACAGATTAGTTTGAGAAGAGAACGGAGTCTCACCATTACTATACCTAGTATTGTGTCTGACCTAGTCATTTACCATTCTGGGCTTTAGTTTTCTTGAAAAGTAAAAGGGTTTGACTAGGATCCTTTTCCTAATAAGTGCTTTCATTCCTTCTGGAAGACCTAAACTTCAACAAAATGGATTTTGTGGACAAGCACTAGTAGGCATACAGGTTTGAAGTGATCAGATGTTTTTCTAATAGCATAAGACAAATATGAATGAATTTCAGAAACCTAATGTTTAACAAAGGAGGCAGATATAAAAACTATTCTATGATTTCATTTACATATAGTTCAAAAATAGATTACGGAGTGCCTGGCTAGCTCAGTCAGAAGAGCATGTGACTCTTAATCTCAAGGTTGTGAGTTTGAGCCCCATGTTGGATAGGGAAATACTTAAAAATAAAAATCTTAAATAGTAAAAAAAAAAAAATCTCCATTTTAGGAATCAGGATAGTGATTACCCACGTATGTGGGCTAATGACTGGGAGGGGGTACAAAGCGGCTTCTGGGATTCTGGTAATACTCTGTTTCTTGATCTGGATACTGGTTGTTCACCGTATAAAAATTCATGGAGCTGTGTACACTTATGATTCATGCATTATTCTATATGGGAGGAATGGGGGAAGTGATAAATTTGGACATGTTGAGTTTAGGATGACAATGAAATATCAAGTAGACGGTTGGGAACAGGAGTCTGGAACTCAGAGAGAGGTTGGATTGCAGATATAACCGTCAACATACAGGTGACGTTGGGAGCTGTGGCTGTGCATTAGATTGTCTAAAGTGAGATTGCAGAGAGAAGGGAAGAGACTTAAGGAGCTCTGACATTGGAAGATTGAATAGAGGACTGTGAGCAAGCAAAGGAAACCAGGGAGTAGCCACAAAGGCAAAGGGATACCAGGAGAATGTGGTGTCCCAGAAGTAAAAGAAGAAACTTTATCAGGAAGGAGAGAGTAGTCGTCAGTATTAAATACTGCTGGTTGCCAAACATTTCCAGTTTCTTACATTCTTGGACCTTTTTTGGATCTGAGGGATATCGTGACTAGTTTGGCCCACTAGAGAAGAGAAATGACAAGGAAGACTTCTGGCTGGAGCATGTGTCGGTACAAGAGCCTCTGGAGGTCTCTTTCCCCTCTGGCAAGGTGACCGGCTGTGTTTGAAGCAGTGTCTGCTTCCATCAGTTTGGAGTAGTATGGGTCGTAGCATCTAGAGCCTCTGAGTTTGTAACTTCATCTTCAGAACTCAAGACCTAAGGTGTTTGACTGGCTCAGTTGGTAGAACGTGTGACTCTTCGTCTTGGAGTCATGAGTTCAAGCCCCACTTTGGGTGCAGAATGTAAAAAAAATTCTAGAAGTAGATACTAGTTTTGGGAGCTCTAAAAAATTGACCTTGTTAATATGCTGAAAACTCTTACAGGTTTTGATGGACACCTGGCTTTATTCTTGCCATGAAGAAAGGTTCTCAGCAAAAACTTTCCAATGCAAGGGTGCCACCATCATTTCACTCTCCTAGTCCACCGTTTCTTATGTCCAATATGAGATCTAGGTCACTTTCACCTCTAAGTGGATCTGAGACTCTTCATTTTGGAGGACAATGGAATGAGCAAGTTGAGATTACAGATGAAAACACGGTGCTTTTGGACTACCAAGACCATAAAGGTAATGTTTTTTAATCCAAGAATTTGAACACATACTCTTAGAGTTGAGATGGAAAATTACCAAACTTATATTTTTGGTCCAAGTGAAATATATATCTTTGTACTAACATGACCTATTGTTTATACCAACAGAAAGCATATAGGGACAGTGGAGGATGAAGGCTTCTGAGTAGGGTGAAGCTGTCTGAAATGGTTAGGAGAGGGGAGTTTCCAGAAAGAGGAACCTTTATTTCCTGTGGCGAGAGAGTATCTTTAAGCTCATATGCCAAATTAGCCATCATCCTTGATTAGAGGAAAAGTCTATCTTTTCACTTCAGAGTGGAGTGCCTTAATTCCATACAAAAATGTAATTTACCCTTGGGCTGTTCCAGTGTGCTTATTGGCAAACTGCTTATCATGACCCCGTAAGGGACATGTATATGTTCCTCCAAGGTTTTGTTTTTGTTTTTTTCATAAAAGCAGTCTGTTCCTGTGGGAATCTGTTTTCAGAAATACATTCTTTTTTCCTAAGAGACGATTTAACGTAACTGAATGTGAGTGAAAACTATGTGATTTCTTTGCTAAGTCATGAAATCACAGCTCTCTCTCTGCTCAGTTTTGATTACTAAACCTTATCAGCGATTGAGTTTAGACTACTCTTGCTATCAGTTGGTACACTGTTGACTCTGATTTTTTTTAAAGATTTTATTTATTTATTTGACAAAGAGAGATCACAAGTAGGCAAAGAGGCAGGCAGAGAGAGAGGAGGAAGCGGGCTCTCTGCTCAGCAGAGAGCCTGATGCAGGGCTCGATCCCAGGACCCTGAGATCATGACCTGAGCCAGAGGCAGAGGCTTTAAGCCACTGAACCACCCAGGCGTCCCTGTTGACTCTAATTTGATTAATATTTTAGAATATTAGTCATTTTCTTTCCTAGAATAGCCCAAATTAAGGGAAAACATTTTCTTTTTAACCAAAATAAATGTAATATTAACTTATTGTAAATAATCACAGGGCTTTGTCATACAGCCTGGATCTGAACCCAGCATTAATTTTTTCTACTCCTAAAGAAAGAATTTTCTTTTTACAGCTGCTTTTGTAAAATGTAAGATGGCTTTAGGAAGCTTTGACAGAAAAAAAAAAAAAAAAGGAAGCTTTGACAGCAATGTTCAGGCCTAGGATAGGGTCTTCTGTCTATAAAGTTAGTACTTTGGGTTATTCTGTCTAAAAGAGCAACAAATTTGAGTTTCTCACCATTTAAAAAAAAAAAAACGATTTTTAAGAATTCCAGTGTTTCTGAAGTTTAGATTGGAATTTTAAAAAAACCCAAATAACCAGGTTAGTGACAGTTTATTTAAAACAAAACCAAACAAAACAAAAAACTAGGTAATTTAGCCCTGTAATAAATGGATAACCATTAAAAAAAAACAAAAAAAAACTAGAGGCGCCTGGGTGGCTTAGTTGGTTAAGTATCCCACTCTTGATTTTGGCTTAGGTCATGATCTCAGGGCTCTGAGATCCAGCCCTGCTTTGGGCTCTGCTCTGGGTGTGGAGCCTGCTTAAGATTCTCTCTCTCCCTTTCCTTCTGCACCCCTTCTCTCTCTTTCCCTCCCTCCCTCTCTCTCCTTCTCTAAGAAAAAAAATATCAAAAATGTTGCTAAAGCTTCAATGCTGCATATGATTAAAAGTATAAGTTTTGGATTCTTCTGCCTGGGTTCAAATCCTGGATTTCCACATCTTTAGACATAAGATCTTGAGCAAACTATTATATATTTTTTAAATAAATGGAAATAGTAATTTCTATTTTAAATTTTGTACGAATTAAATTGTAAGTGTAAAGCATACAGCACAAGCTGGGCACAGAGCTAATATTTATAAAGTATAACTTACTGACATTATTATATATGTATGCAATTATGTTAAAATGCTATATAAAGTAAAATATTATTAAAACATTGCAGTTAGAACTAACCAGCTGTTTTTATATTTGCATGGCTTAAAAAATTTTTTTTGTTATATAACATCAAAATAATTTGTTTTCAGAGATGTCCTGTTCTGATATTGATCTATTTCTGTAATTTCAGAAGCTGATTCACGTGCAGGAGTCCGATATATTACAGAGGCCCTTGTTAAAAAACTTACTAAACAGGACAATTTGGCCTTGGTAAAGTCTCTGAACCTTTCACTTGCTAAAGATGGTGGCAAGAAATTTAGGGTAGGTTATCAGCATTGTTTTTTAATTTTTTTCTGTTTTAAAACTGAAAATTAAAAGATTACATTAAATTTACAATAACATCTCATCCTAATGGTACCTAATTTGTAGCAGACCTTTTACTGTTTTCAGTGAAAGTTCTATATTGGAAGTATGACATCGTTACATTCATAAGCTCCTATTATTCTATACATTATTGGATTCTTTCTAGAGATGGGGTTAGCAAACTATAGCTTGTAGGCCAAATCCGGCCTGCCACCTATTTTTATAAATAAAATTTCATTGGAACACAGCCACATTCATTTGTATATACATTGTCTGTGACTGTTTTTGCAGTACAATAGCAGGGGTAAATAGTTGTCACAAAGACTATATGGCCCATAAAGCCAAAAGTATTTACTGTGTGGTTTTTTGAGAAAGAGTTTGCTGATCCCTGCTCTGGAGTGTTTATTACTTTATTTGTAAACTGTACAACATTAACACAATGTAAAAGACAACTTCCAACTTTTCAATTGGAAAATATATGAACTTAGATATCTATTACATTAATCACAAGAATTAATTCCAGAAAGTTGAAGATTTAATGAAACCAAAACAAAACCCACAAAAATGCTAAAGAAGTATTAGGAAAGAATATAGGAGGGTATATTTTAGAATCTTAGAGTTGGGAGAGTTCTTTAAGCAAGCACCAACCCTAATAACACAAAGAAAAATATTAACAGAATGTACATAAAGATTAAAGTATTTAATGAAAGATATCTTTTAAAAAATCAAACTGTCAGGGAGTGTTTTCAACATATATAACAATACCCATATAAAGAGCTTCTACAATTCAGTAAGAGAAACAACTCAGTGGAAAATATGCAAAGGATATGAACAAGGCATGCACAAAAGTATTATAAATGGCTAATAATATGAAAATATGTTCAACTTTATTAATATAAAAATATGAAAACAATAGTTTGATACCATTTTCATTTTTGTTTGTCTAATGGATAAGAATTAAAAGGATTATTTCAGTGTTCAGAAAAGTGTGGGAAGTAGGTATTATCATATTGTCTTAGTGGGACATATACATTGCTCCTGCATTTTAGAAAGACAGTTTGATAGCATTGATCCAAATTTCAAGTCTACTTATTTGATTCAGCAATTGAGTTTACACTTACTGAATTTATACTTACCAACCCAGCAGTTCTACTCTTTGATGTCTGTTCTACTGATATTACATGCACATGTATCCAGAAGTATTTATATAGGCATGTTTATTAAGCGTTATTTAAAATAGAAAAAATTGGAAATAACCAAATTTCTATCAATAGGGAATTGGTTAAATAAATTGTGGTGCAGTAGACCATGAAGTACCACCAAGTTTCTTTAGAAAATAAGTTAGAGCTCTATGTATTAATGTGGGACAATGTCCACAGTTCATTCAATGAAAAAAAAATTCTAAAACATTTTGTATAGTAAGGTCTAAAAATTGTTTTTCTATATGTGTATACAAGGATGTAAATGAATAGAAAGATACAGATGTTTATATGTCAGCCTCTTAACAATGGTTACCTTTGATTGGTGGGATTGTTTTATAGGGGCCCGGGGACTTGATGAGGAGAGCATTTTATGTTTCGTTTGAAATTTTTTTTTAAAAAATTTTATTTATTTATTTGACAGAGAGAGAGAGAGATCATAAGTAGGCAGAGAGGCAGGCAGAGAGAGAGGAGGGGAGGCAGGCTCCCTGCTAAGCAGAGAGCCTGATGCGGGGCTCAATCCCAGGACCCCGGGATCATGACCTGAGCTGAAGACAGAGGCTTTAACCCACTGAGCCACCCAGGCACCCTCGTTTGAAATTTTTATTAGAATATATTTATGTCTTACTTGTGTAATTAAAAAGGAAAAAGGAGACATTCTGGAGTTTACAAGTTGCAAAAATGAAATCAAAGTAGTAAATATTTACTGTATGGTTATTATATGCCAGGCATTATGTTAGGCTGTGAGAATAGGTACACAGGTAAATAAGCTTAGTTTCTGATCTCTGGGAACCTAGGGTTTCCCAAAAGAATGCTTGGGATTAAGAGGAGAAATAGTTAAAAGGAATCAGAGAGAGAGAGAGAAAGCACAGACAGGAGAGGCATACCCAGTGAAGAATTCTAAAAGGGCTATTAGAACAGAAGATCTAAGAGTATCATGAATGGAGGCCAAAGGAGGGACAACTTCAAGCAGGAATGGATCATATAAAATGTACAGAATCATTAAATAAGATGAAATCTTAGAAGATTTGAACACTACATCAAAAACTAATGATGTATATGCTGGCTAAATGAACACAATAATAAAAAAAAAAGGACCATGATTCAGAAGGAAAAAAAAAAGTCATTTGGATTTGGCAGTTAAAAAGCCCTTCTGTTTCTCAAGCCAACCAAATTCAGACTTTTAGGGCCTTTGTAATTTTCTACTCTGCCTGTTATTCTCTGCCCCAAGATATTCGTACAGCTGGGTTCTTGTTATTAAGGTCTCAGTTCGGTGTACTTCCTCTGTGAGGCCTTCTCTTACCACCAGTTCCCTCTAGCTACCTTCTCCATAACTCTTTCATTCCTTTCACCAACAAAGATTTATTTCATCCCCACTATGTGCCAGGCATTTATGCCTATGCAGTGAACACAACAGACAGATCTGCCCCCTTGGTGCCTTGCATGCTGTCATATCACATTATTTTTATTTTCTTGTTAGTACACTTCAGTGTCTGAAAATGTTATTTAGGGGCTTTTTCTGTGAATGAAGGCAAGAACCTTGGTTTCCTTATTCACCAGTGTATTTCTAGTACCTAGAACAGCCCCGGCACATAATCCATGTTTGATAAATATTTGTGGAATGGGTGGGTGAATAACAATCTTGGAGAGAACTATTTGAATACATAGTAAAAGCAGAAGATATTTTGCCTTACCAATAGAATAAATGGAAGGCAGGATGAGCAAATGTACACAACTCTTCTGAGAACGTGGTCACCAATAAAGAAGCTAAAATGATAACTTGATAGGAAATCAAGTTTAGCGTGAGGGGGTTTGTTTTGTATGAAGGAGGTTGAGCCTGTTGGGCACAGGCTCCTGTAGCAGGGAAGTTGTCTAGTTCACTGGTATCCATTGCCCTGTGGTGCATCTGGTATGTAGTAAATACAACGGATATCTATTGAATAGTGACTTTAAATTTGAGGGGAAGATCTAGGAGTGAAAGAGATTAAAGATGCAAGACCGTGGAGGGAGGAAGTAGATGAGGTTACACAAGAGCATAAGTACCTAACTGAACTTCAAAAAAAGAGGGAGAAGAGGGAGAGACATAGAAAAGTTGAAGTAGAGGTAAAGTTGAGGTGGAATTCTTGTTGGATCGTCTTGATTTTCTTGATACAAAGGAAGTGTCCAATGAGGGGCGAGGAGAGCTCACCACTATTCCTGGTGAAAGGAGCTGTACCAGGGATTGTCCAGGAGAGCAAGAAGGGTTTATTATTCTCTGGCGACTGATCAAAGCAGCCCCTGATGCACATACATGCATGTTGTACTTTATATCAAGGTGTCTGTCATATAAAGTATGTATTCATTTGTTTCCAATTAGTATATCGAAAATTTGGAAAAATGCGTTAAACTTGAAGTACTGAATCTCAGCTATAATCTAATAGGGAAGATTGAGAAATTGGACAAGCTGTCAAAATTACGTGAACTCAACTTATCATATAACAAAATCTGGTAAGTAAGTACTTCTTTAGATAGCATTGCAGGGTTGTCTTTGTTAAAGAGGGAGATTAATGTTGCCCACATTACTGAACGGAAAAAAAGAGTCCTTTGAAACAGCAGGCACTTTGATCCTCAGTCAGTGCTAGTCTAGCCCCTCACATATGATAGCTGCCTTCATGTTTTGGCATTACTAAAGTACAGTATAATATCTTTCATATTTCATATTCATATTATCACAGATAATATCTAGCATTATCAAAGAAGGAGATACGTGAATACCAAATTTTATTTTATTTTTTTCTTTTCTTTTTCTTTTTTTGTTAAAGATTTTATTTATTTGTCAAAGAGCTCAAGTGAGGGGAGTGGCAGGCAGAGCAGGCGGAGGGAGAAGCAGGCTCCCTGCTGAGCAAGGAGCCCGATGTGGGACTTGATCCCAGGACCCTGAGCCGAAGGTAGCAGCTTAACCGACAGAGTCACCCCGGCGTCCCCCAAATTTTATTTTAATTCCATTTAGACAGGAAGTTTTTACAGATAGTCTTTGATCCACTCACTGCCTTATTACATTAAGGAAGTTGACATGAAGCACAGTGACCCTATCATTTTGATCTTAAAGATATTTCAATGTATTTTAATCCTATGTGTTTATCCTGATGTTCTTTATTCATTGCTATAATATACTCAGTCATGCTTCCATTTCATAGTATATATTACAGTGAGAAATAAACATAATAAAACTGACAGTGGCAAAAACCACACACAGAAAACTTGTTATATACAAAATGATGCAATTATCAAACCTTGAAAATTTTTATGTCTGTATACTTTCCCCACCTTTGACTTGGAAGATATCATGGCCAACAAAACAAAACCACTAACAGTGGCAGAATCTCTAATATGGCAGAAAATGAAAGGAGGAATAAATAGAATCAAATCCTTGGAATGAAGTTTGTATAAAAAATAATTGATCCTGATAAAAATAATTTCAGTAAAGTAAAAATGAAAATAAAGAAGCTTGGAGATATTTGCCCATAGAAAATTTACCAAGGAGTTAAAATGACAATTAAATTGTAATCAATTAAGTTGGGAAAATATTTCATCAATGAAAATTCATCAATATGAATGATAAATGTTATATTGATTTAAATATTCTGATTAAAATATTTATGTTCATAAATACAGTGTTGCAGAGAGTCTGTCAGTTCAAAATGGCAGACATATCCTGCTGTGTCATAGCAAATCTTTTGGTGATGACTTAGGGTAATAATTAAGGATCTCTCTTATACAGGGCTGTAAAGAACATGTGCTGTTAAGTGTTTCAGCTCTCCCTGCTGTCCACTAGTACCGCTCCTGGTGGGTAGTGATAATGCCATGGATAGACTCTCCTTTTCTGTGTTGTGAGATCCTAAAGTCTGATAGTAAGAAAGGTAGAATTCCTGGACCCAGTAGTGAAGAGTTGACAGCTTAGGGTTCTGGTCAATTTCTTTTTAGCCACTTATGTTTGGTTCTCATTTATAAAAAAGGTTAACAAGTTATAATTATGAAAAGTAACCCCACAGAAAACCAAGGCTATTTATTCTTAAGCATACAGTGGAAGGACTCTTATCATTGTATTTACTAAATTCAATTTTATCCTTTGGTTTCCAGCAAAATTGAAGGCATAGAAAATATGTATAATCTACAAAAGCTAAACCTTGCAGGAAATGAAATTGAACATATCCCAATATGGTTAGGGAAGAAGTTAAAATCTTTGCGAGTCCTCAATCTGAAAGGCAACAAGATATCATCGGTAAGTTATTCAAAGTAGCAAGAATTTTTTTTCAAATTTTTAGACTTGTTGAAAAAAATATTAAAATCTAAGTTTTTTAAAAATGAGATTTCTTGGGGCCCCTAGGTGGCTCAGTCGGTTAAGTGTCTTCGGCCCAGGTCATGATCACAAGGTTCTGGGATGGAGCCCCACGTTGGGCTCTCTGATCGGGGGTGGGGGGCCTCCTTCTCCTCTTGCTCTGCCACTCGCCCTCTCTCTGTCAAATAAATAAATAAAATCTTTTTTTTTTAAAGACAGATTTCTTCTTTGAAGTTTCTTGGTTCTTTGACTAGACATCAAATTTAGGTATAAAATAGCACTCTCTAGGGGCGCCTGGGTGGCTCAGTCGTTAAGCGGCTGCCTTCGGCTCAGGTCATGATCCCAGGGTCCTGGGATCGAGCCCCGCATTGGGCTGCCTGCTCGGCAGGAAGCCTGCTTCTCCCGCTACCATTCCCTCTGCTTGTGTTCCCTCTCTCGCCGTGTTTCTCTCTGTCAAATAAATAAAATCTTCAAAAAAAAAAAAAATAAATAAAAATAAAAAAAATAAAATAGCACTCTCTAGGGTAATTAAATATAGGCATTTCTGGTTTTGCATGGTTCCATGGTAACTGAGAGTTGACCTCTTAGGAATTTTGCATCTATCATTTCATTTGAGCCTCAGGCAACTTTTCTTAAGGAAGAAGTAAAGGGATTATTTTTTGAATACTATCAGTTAGGTAGTACTGTCTTTTTCCTATTTTCAGGTTAAATCTCTTACCCAAAGTCACACAACTTATGCCACAGTTCAGGTCACTGAATGCCAGGAACCGAGTTCTTCTTTTGTTTTTGTTTTATTTTGTTTAAAGATTTTATTTATTTATTTGACAGAGAGGAGAGAGATCACAAGTAGGCAGAGAGGCAGGCAAAGAGAGAGGGGGAAGCAGGCTCCCTGCTGAGCAGAGCCCGATGCGGGGCTCGATCTCAGGTCCCTGAGATCATGACCTGAGCCGAAAGGCAGAGGCTTTAACCCACTGAGCTACCCAGGCGCCCCTTGTTTTGTTTTGTTTTTTAAACTTATGAATTAAGCTTGATTATAGTGTCAGGTGTTATAAGAGTTATTGTCAGTGTTAGGTTTAATCACTACCTCTTTTATTGTAGAGCAACTTTGTTATCATGGCTCACATAATCTGATAATTGTGTATGCTTTCCTTTGGAGTATAATCTATTATTTTTTTCTAACATTTATACAGTTAGGTGTTTAATAAGTATTCATTAAGTAAAAACGTTAATTTACTTAAATCTATGTTAAAATTGGAACAACCATACTTAACATCAGTCATAGAAAAGACAGTAAAAGATGTGCTTTTTAATATGGGTCTAGATCTGCCTTCTGTGGCCTTGGAGAATCCCTTTATCTTTCTAAAACTCATTGTTTAAATTGGAGAAAACAAACTCTACCCTGCCTTCTTCATGAGGATGTTATGGGGCTCAGATAAAATGATAGATGTGAAAGTGTTTTCAAAACTTTAAAACACTAAATAACTCCTAAACCTTCACCAGTGGAAGCCAATAATGATAAACAACATTTGTTTAATTACTGTGCGGGTTGCAATGTCCATCCTTTCTTATTTCATCTTTATAAAGGTCTGGTAAGGTGGCTCTGTACCATTTCACTGTAAGAGCCCAAGTGCCTCAGAGCCCAAACCCTATACCATGTTGCACAGCATCATCTTGGAGGTCTTGGGGCGTATGCTGTGATGTAAAGAGGTAGCCATGAATCTAAAATTTGCTGTAAATATTCTTCCCAAGTAGTCGATTGTTAGAAAGTACTCACCATCAACTGATGTTAACAGGAAAATCATTCAAAAATATTATCATTTCTAAAAAAAAAAAAAAATATTATCATTTCTAATTTTTCATGACTTTCTCATCCCAGCTTATATTTGATATTGGCATAAGTAAGAATGATACACATTCACTTGTGAGAGATTTATTAGATACCGGTATTAGGAGTAGCATTTCTTGACCTTTTATCTTTATTTATCTGTTTATTTTTTTTTAAGATTTTATTTATTTATTTGATAGCGAGATAGCAACAGAGGGAACATAAGCAGGGGTAGTGGGAGAGGGAGAGGCAGACTCCCTGCTAAGCAGGGAGCCTGATGCAGAGCTGGGTCTCGGATCCTGGGATCATGACCTGAACCAAGGGCAGACGCTTAACACCTGAGCCACGCAGTCACCCCTGGTTCTCAACCTTTTAAAGTCCCTCTTTGGATAAACAAAAATATTTTTAAAATGTGAGTATCCTGTATCCTTACTTATTTCTTTTAACTCTTAATTATAATTGTTATCTGAAGATTCACCAAAATCTTTCTTATAGCCATTTATATTTTTGATGTGTTCAGTCAGTATAATGAAAAAATAATAGGTTTAGAGTTACACAGATGAATCCAAATCTTGTTTTGTTCATTTGTAAGCGCTGAGCTTTGGGCAAGTTATTTAACTTCTTTGAACCTCAGTTTCTTTGTCTACAAAATTAAGATGTTGTTTCTATCATAGATTGTTGTGAGGTGTCATAAATGAAACAGTATATGGAAAATGCCTAATATTGCCCAGATACACTATAGATGCTCAAATATTCACTTTCTGTTCCTCCCCTCACACCACTAATTTTGGATAATAGGTTCCATGAATAGGTTCCCTGCCATGTTGATAGCAATTTTCTTGATTTATTATTTTCTTTAGGTATGTTTTTATTATTTTAAAATTAAATTACACTAATACTAATGTTATATATCATTTCAGCTCCAAGATGTAAGCAAATTGAAACCACTTCAAGATTTGACTTCTCTGATGCTCCTTGAAAATCCAGTTGTGATCCTTCCTCATTACATCCAGTTTACCATTTTTCACCTTCGCTCATTGGAAAGTTTGGAAGGTCAGCCAGTAACCACCCAGGACAGACAAGAAGCTTTTGAGAGATTCAGTTTAGGTAAGGTGACATTTAAAAAAAACTAAATTTGGGTAGGGGAGGAATTTCTTTTTAGAAGCTATCCAGAAAAATATATTGAAGTATGAGCTTTATAATGCTATTAAAATTTTTTTGGAAAATGCCCCATAAAGCAATTAACATCAGCGTCATTATACAGCAGTTACACATTAATATCATTAAGAATCAACCAATATTTATTGAGCATGTACTGTGAACCAGGCACTATATCTGGCACTAAGGATACAATGGTGAACAAGACATAGAAACAAGACACAATGGTGATACAAACAAGATACAATGGTGAACAAGACAAGAAAATGGAAGGAGTATGGGAGGCTTGAAGAGAAAGAAGAAAGTATGAAATAGCTATTTTAGAGCATTAGGAAATGACTGTAGGTTCAGCCATTTGAAATTGATGTTAGTCCACTTTGGCTTACAAAAACATTGGTTTCATATGGTTTGATACAGTCCTTGAGAAATACGGTAAATTTTTATTAGTTTGGATCCATCAACTCAATATTTGTTACCCTAAAGTTTATGTTTGGAATCTTTAAAAATATAAATAATGCAAAGGAAAGTCCTCAATATAAATACACTTTTAGGGGAAATTACTAAATTTCAACTTACTAATTAGAATTTAGTAATTAGAATTTGAATCAATTACTCAGGATTATTTATGACTCTGAATATTTATTAGGAGTCTTTAAGGCTCTTGGGATCCAGCAGTGAGCCAGACAGATACAGTTTCTGCTTTTACAAAGCTTTAGTGGGAAAGGCAGATGCTTAGCCATTTGATCACATTTTATAACTCATTGTGTGACAAAGGGCACAGCAGAGGTACTGGGTGACCTGAAAGCATCCCTGGGAAGCACCTCACCTGCAGAGAGGATAAAGTCAGGGCAGACTTCTCAAAATATTTTTCAAAACTAAGACCTGGAGAGTACAAAATAGGCCAGTAGGAGATAGAGGAAGAAAGTTCCAGACAGAGGTTTGAATAAAAGCCTCCATTCAACTCTTGGCTTTGGCTCAGGTAGTGATCTAGGGTTGTGAGATACAGCCCCATGTCTGGCTCTGTGCTCAGCAGGGAGTCTGCCAATCCTTCTCCCTTCCCCTCTGCATCCCCCCCCCAAAATAAATAAAATCTTTAAAAAAAAAAAAAAGCTTTCAGGTAAGAAAACACATCACAAATCTCAAGAAGTAGAGTCACTTTAGAAAGGCTGCAGTGGGTGTACTTAAAAATAAGGCTGGAGAGGGAGTTTGGGACCAAATCATGAAGATCTTTGTGAGTTCTTCATGTAAGTTTGGATGCTATCCTATCCTTAGTAGGAAGCCTTTGAAGGATCTTTAAGATCACATAGTATTTTGCAAACCTACTTGTAGCATCCTTTAAAGTGTAATTAATAATATCAGATAAGATAAAATATTGCATGTTTTTTAATAGGAGACCTGCAAAAAACCTCATTTACCCACATGCTAATTGAATGAAATACTTGGAAGTAAAGTGTTGTCTTTTTTTTTTTTTTTTTAAGATTTATTTATTTATTTGAGAGAGAGAGAGAGCTAGAGAGCACTGGGGCCGGGGTGGGGGGTTGGTAGGTGCAGAGGGAGAGAATCTTCAAGCAGACTCCCCACTGAATGTGGAGCTCGATACTGGGCCAGATCTCACAACCCGGAGATCATGACCTAAGCTGAACCCAAGAGTTGGATGCTTGATCAGCTGAGTCACCCACGTGCCCTCTAATGTGTTATCTTTTAAAATTGTTATTCAAATGATAATGCCTTCTTACTTTTTGATCTAAATCACTTGCTAGCTCAAGATTGTCTTTTTTCCCCCTAAAACCATAGTGATTAATTTTCAAAGTAGAATTGTGCTTATATTATTCTAAGACTTCTTTTGCTATTATTTGAGAAATATTCTTACCTTTCTTCAAGTAAAAAATATAACGATTAATAAACTTAAATTTCTGTTGGCAGATGAGGTAGAAAGACTGGAAAGAGATTTGGAGAAGAAGATAATGGAAACTGAGGAGCTTAGGAGCAAACAGACAAGGTTCCTTGAGGAAATTAAAAGTCAAGATAAATTGAACAAATCACTGAAAGAGGAGGCCAGGTTACAAAAACAGAGTTATGAGGAGATGGAGAGTAACCTAAACACAAAAAATGAATTGGTAAGCCTCTGTTTTACATTGCTTTGACTATATTCTCTTGAAATAGAGAATCCTCTTTCTTCTTGGGTCTAAAAACAAAACTTCTTGACTGTAGAATGGGGGAAGATGTGGTTTAACAGAAATTTGTGCAAAGTTTCTACAAATTGTAGTTGACTGTGCACTGTGTGACATGAGTCCCCAAAGGGTGAATACTGTCCTGGCCTGCATTAAATTGTGAAGTATATGGTATCCAAAATAAAGGAGGACAGTGGAGCCCCACACTGAAGAGGTGGTCAGACTGCCCCTAGATGTTTGCGTTTTATTTTTAACAACATTGTTGGTGAGACTGTACATTGGCAAAAACTTATAGAAGGTAAATTGGCAAAATTGTCCAAATTTAAAGGGACATACCCTATGTCCTATATATTAAATATAATATACTTATTAAATATATAATAGTTATAAAAAGATACACATTTCTAATACATTTTATAGAAATTGTAGCAAGACTGTATAAAGATATGTATCTACATATATACACATACATACATGGACTTTACAATATTTTTTATATTAGTAAAATATGCAAAATAGCTGAAATGTCCCTCAGTGGCTATCCATCTGGTAGAATAATTGTATTGCTTTAAAATGAGGTAGAGCTATATGTCCTGATATGGAGGTATGTCTAATCCATGTTACTATAAGAGAAAAACAAGCTGTGGAACCATATATCAAATATGATGCTATATCGGTAGTATATATAATAGTATAAGTATATGTAGGGAAAAATGGTAGATATGTACCCAACTCTTGACAGTAGTTATTTCTGGGGAGTGGAATTATAAAGTGCTTTCAAATTGCCATTTATGCATATCTGTAATGTTTAAATTTTATATAACTTGGCTTTTATGGTTGGAAAAGGAAGAAAAGATATTTTAAAAGAGACTTAGACAGATTAGATAGCTAATGATGGGAAGGGGCCAGACCCCGAGACTTCAGAGGCCCTGAGGCCATGCCCTGTGAGGAGTGGCTAAAGCAACAGGGGTGTCCAAGTTGGAGAAGAGGAGATCTAGCGAGCTATGACAAGTATCTTCAGAGTGTCAAGGGACTGTTTCACGGAGGACGGACCAAAGTTACTGAGCAAGGTCCCATGAGATAAAAATAAGAAATGGCAAATAGAATTATAACAAAACAATTTTTCATTTAGTAATAAGAAATTTCTAGGGACACCTGGGTGGCTCTGTCAGTTGAGCATCTGACTCTTGATTTCGGCTCAGGTCACGATCTCAAGGTCATGAGATGGAGCTCCACATGGAATATGGAGCCTGCTTAGGATTCTCTCTCTGACCCCTCTTCCTGTAGCAACCCACCTCCCCCCTGGATCCCGCATGGGCACTCTCTCTCTCTAAAAAAAAAAAAGGAGATTTCTAATAACTGTCCTGAGACAAAATGTGATAACTCTGGAATGGGATTGCTGCCACTGAAACAGGCATATATGATCAGGGCTTAGAGAAAAGGTAAAAGACATTTGCTAGGGAGATGGGCTAAATGACATTAAAAGGCCTTTTCAACTCAGAGAATCTTATTCTGTAAAATAATTAGGTTCCTTTCCTTGAAGGAAAAAAATAGCTGTTGCTACTCTTCTCTCTTTTTTTTTTTATTCGTGCATAACTTAGAGAATTTGATTTCTCATATGACTAGTGAAATTCTAGATAGTTCTCTTTCTTTTTAGACCCCGCCTTTCAAGACGGGCATTCTGGCTTGAATGACTTGCTTTGTTGACAAGAATTCTGCTTAAGCACTTATGTTTTTTAGCAAGAAAAATGTGTTTCCTCCTCTGTGTAGAGAATGGAAATTGTTACTTCAAATCTGGATACTTGACTGCCTCTATCTTGAGCTCTTTGCCTGAGGAAAAAGGTGACTTAGACCGGGGGACATGGTGAAGGACAGGGCAGCTTTTGAAGCTCTGTCAATTAACTGTTCAGAGCATTTGTGGCTTTCTTCAGATGCCTCTTATTTGAAGGGAGTTTTCAAATAATGTCAGCCATATTCTGAAGGCATATTATATATGATGTTAATAATCTGATAATTATCAATAGTTTTATGTTATACTTCTATTGCTCTCTATTCCATGATAGAGTGGATTGATGATTAATTAAATCACTGGAAACTTATGTGATAATCAATTTTATTTTAGCAGTGAACTCTTTGGGCCACCACTTAACATTTGTATGTAAAATGCAAGTATAGGGGCACCTGGTGAGCTCAGTTGGTAGAGCGTACAACTCTTGATCTTGAGTTCAAGCCCCGTGTTGGGTATGGTGCCTACTTAAAAATAAATAATAAGTAAAACTTAAAAAAAAAAAAACAGAATACAAATATAAAAAACAGTACTTACTATAGTATTACTTGATATTTGTGAACATTTAATAAATTTTCCCGACTTACTGATCTTTTTTTATAATATAGAATCCATCTTTTATTTATGAATATAAAAGAACATTATAACTTCCATATACAAACTCTCTGGTACATGTTGGTTAACTCCTTGAAAACCTGGGCATGTGATGCCTGGGTGGCTCAGTCCATTGAGTGTCTGCCTTCAGCTCAGGTCCTGATCATAGGGTCTTGGGATTGAGCCTACATGGGGCTCTCTGCTCAGTGGGGAGCCTGCTTCTCCCTCTCCTGTTCCCGCTGCTTGTGCTGGTTCTCTCTGTCAAATAAATAAAATCTAAAGAAAAAAGAAAAGAAAACTGGGGAAAATGTTGCATCTTTTGACTGCACTATCCCCAAATTATAGATTATTATAATTGCTAATTTTATCTTTTTCTACTTATAATGTTGTTATGTTTTTGCTGTGAACAAATGTTTTACAAATTGTCAAAAGTTTTTGCTGGGTTTATTTTCAGTAACTATTTTTGGTTAGAAGACATTGCTCTTCTTTATGTCATTGTTTTTATCATTAACTATTTAAAAACATTGACATAGGAAGTTAGTATATTTATATTTATATATTTATGATATATTTATCATAACAAATTGAGACAACACAAATGCATATACAGTAGAAAATGAAGATCTCACTCTTTCTTTCCCTATTCCCTGGATGTTAATGTATATCTTTTTTGTTTTCTATGCTTAAATATATGCTTATAGTTATATAATGTATATGTAATTAAATATATGTACCTTTAAATATTTTGTAATGAAAAAGAACCTTACTATATTTTTTAATTCTGCATCTTATTTTTTTACAAAGTGGTATATATATCATAGCTCTCCAAGTTAAAAAACCTACCCACACACATGCACACACACATATACATACATATAAATCTTTATGTTTTTCAGAGTTTATATTGTGTACCATTATATGGATATGCGATAATTTATTTAACCCACTCTTATTGATGAATATTTAGGTTGCTTCCACTTTTTTTATTAGAAACAATACTACAGAGAAAATCTTTGTAAATATGTACTTATGCATTCATAGTAGTAATTCCTTGGTTTAAATCACTACAATTTGGGGTGCCTCACTGGCTCAGTCAGTAGAGCTTGTGACTCTCAGTCTCAGGTTTGTGAGTTCAGGCATTGTGGGTAGAGGTTACAAAAAAAAAATAATAATTTTAAAGAAATCACTACAAGTGGAATTACTGGGTAATTTGCATTTTAAATTTTGGCAAATATTAAAAGTGTTTACCTGCTTTATACTTCTACAGCCATGAGGGAAAGAGCCCAATTCGTCACTTAAAATTATTTTGAATTTATAAATAGCATAGGAAAAAAGTGGAATCTCATTGCTTTAATTTCACTTTTTTTTATTTGTTGGAGAGTATTCCATATGTATTTACTAGCTAGTTGAGTATTGCATATGTATTTACTAGCTATTTTATATTTCTTCTTTAAATTTCTTTTTTTAATCAACAGGCTATTTTTAATTTAAAGTCAATTAATTAACATATAGTATATTATTAGTTTCAGAGGTAGAGTTCAAGGATTCATCAGTCTTGTATAACACCCCATGCTCATTACATCCCCATGCCCTCCTTAACGTCCATCACCCAGTTACCCTATCACTCCAACCCACTCCTCTCCAGCAATGCTCATTTTTTAAATTCATGTGTTTTACCTATTTTTTCAGTATTCCAAAAGACTAATCTATGTTTCAAAAAGAATTCTGGGTCTTATTCTAAGAGCTTGCATTTAAAAAATATTTTCCATTATCTTCTGCAGAATATCTGGTGATATCATCTCCAGTTATATAATGCTTTCCAATTTCATAAAGTAACCCTTCACATCGTAGGTCATTTACCTATAAAAGAAATGTGGTAACATTAAAGTAAAACTTCTGGTGCCATTTAAACTATAATAGACCCCCTCTCCTGCCACCAACAAATATTAATTTAATTAACTTTAATGTTAATATTACTCTTTGTCTTTTTGCAAGTTATTTAACTCCTGTTCTTCAGTTTCCTTATTTTTAATATGAGGATGATTTACTTGTCCTACCAGCCTCACAGAGTTGTGAGGACTAAACAAGGTAATGAATATGAAAATAATTTGAATTGAATTAAGCTAAGTGATGGAAGGTGGTAAATCTGTAACATAGAATGATGATGAAATGTGTGTCCATATAAAAATGATACAGGTTCTAATAACATTATCTTCCTAAGGTAAGATATCAGTAAAGAGCAGTTTCTGTTATACAGTTTAACTCTCCAAAGTTCTCCAGGTGATGGTCTCTGTTTGCTTTTTTCTCCTTTTAGCCCTTGTCTTGGTTTCTTGCAGAGCATTTTCTGCCGATTCTTTATTCTTCCTTAAAGGTAGTTCCTTCAGGGCTAAATTGCACACTGTTTTTCATGGTTTGCATGATAACTTGTGTTAATATGCTTATGTACATCTTAAGTTTTGAAACTGGCTTGCCTTCTCAAGAAATGTGCTTGTGTGTGTATGTGTAATTTTTTTAATGGATGTATACATAGGATATTGAATTTGAATGTGAGGGAAAGAATTTGTATCATTTTTCTTATTGGTAAATGTGTTTACTGCAGTCAACTCTTGATTATCCACAGCAAATACTATAATAGCCTACTTTCCAGGTCCTTTGACTCCTAATTTGCTCTCATTTATGCATTTCTTCAGCAGACATTTATTAAATGCTTACTAAATGCTAAGCCTAGCACTACAAAAGACACAAAGGTAATTTTAAAATGCAGAGTGTATATTATTTGCCCTCAGAGACAGTCAATACATTGTCCATGGTTCCAGTCACATTTGCCTTTGTTTGGCCCTACTGCCAATGATCTTTGGGAAGAGAAACCCGAGATGAGTTTATGCTGTTGGTTATGAGTCACTTTCTTGAGATTCAGGGACTTAAAAGCATTCAGTAAAAGCATCAATATGGGTAATGTGCTGGGCACCCTGCAGCAGGACATCAAAGGCAGCATCGTATGATAGATGGAGTGTTAGATTTGAAATCAGGAGACTTGTAATTGAACTCTGCCTCTTCGCCATGAGCTGTGCAATTGGGCATGTTATTTAACCTCCTGGTGCAGCTTTTATTATTTCATAGGGTAGTTGTAAAAATTCAGTGAGTTAAGAGATCAAGATTGCCTGTCATCCAGGTTAGCAATACTTCTACTTGGACAGATAATCAGGAGATGACTGTAAGCTAAATCGTGCACGACTTTGAGTTCCTGGGCCTTGTAAAATGTTCATGTTTATTTGTTTTTTATTCTCTTCAGCTTGCATTTTCATATTGATGAAATTTTTCTGCATGTTTTTTGTCTGGTATCTACTATCTGATGCTGTAATTTAAAAAAAAGGGCAAAAATCACTTAGTGGACCTTTGAAATGAACTCACAGGATTGGTTTAGTAGAAAGGGGGCTGATAGTGGTAGTTAATAAAATATTGAGCTTCTGCCACTAATATATAACTTTTGACAAGACAGTTCACCGATCTAGGACTCAATTTCTTTATTTGTAATTCAAATAAATTGGATGATCTCTTTTATTCTAGCTCTAAAAATTTCCAAGAATAAATAAAAAGTTGTAATTGTAGTAGAATCACTTTATTAAAAATTTAATATTATATATTGGGATCTGATTGACCTTATTCACATCCTTTATCCTCTATTTCAAAGAATAATGTTCAGAACACTGAGATACTTCAGCAACAACAGTACAATTAAAACCAGTCTCTTTTTTTTCATGCTTCTTACTCCTTCTTGTGATTCCTTTGTAATAAATCCTAAGTATCTCTAGCCATAATTTGAAGCTATCATTAACATTGCAGAGTAAGTTAAATTAGTGTTAATTATTAAAAAATCAGGAAGCAGATATTTAATATAGTACTTAAAAATAGTTGATACAGGGGCGCCTGGGTGGCTCAGTCGTTAAGCGGCTGCCTTCGGCTCAGGTCATGATCCCAGAGTCCTGGGATTGAGCCCCGCATCGGGCTCCCTGCTCTGCAGGAAGCCTGCTTCTCCCGCTACCATTCCCTCTGCTTGTGTTCCCTCTCTCGCTGTGTTTCTCGCTGTCGAATAAATAAAATCTTTAAAAAAAAAAAAAAATAGTTGATACAGAATTATTTTCATATTTGGATAAAGCAAACTTAAATGATTTTTTAAATCTTTATTTATTGTATTCTGAAACAGTATATAAACTTCAAAGGTCTTTTATGTGATCTTTTATGAAGTGATAATTTTATATTGCATTTTTTATAATATTTTAGAATGAAAATAAAATACTATAAATGTTCTGCTATTTGCTGTGGGGTTTAAAACAACCTAATTATTAGTTATGATTAGAACTTGCCATGCCATTGTACCTTGAGACTAACTTACTGACACTATATGTTGTTTCGTATCAAATTGGACCTATAGTTAAAACAGAAGACCGTGGAACTAATGAGAGCATGTCAGAAACAGTATGAGATGGAACAGGAATTGGCCTTTTATAAAATTGATGCCAAATTTGAGCCAATAAATTATTACCCATCAGAGGTAAGTTTAACTTTATTTTATTTATTTAGAGTTTAACATTTTAGTAATCCAAAGTTAAAGCCAACAGAGAGTAGAGTGGGGGAAGGCAGATGGTGAAAATGTTTAAGAGACTTATCGATAATCATTCCACTTTCTTGTTATGAGGGCATCAGCAGAGTAAACATATTTTGATTGAATCAGTGAGTTCTTGGTTTAGTAAGTTAAGGCAGCATCCAAAGAGATAAAAAGCCCCAAGAGAATCTGATTCCAACTGACATCATATTATTTCATAAAAAATTCAATTACTAAAATTTATTAGACTCAGATTTTACTTACATATCAGCTAAGAAACCAAAATAAAACACCTAAATTTCTGATTTGAGAGATTAAGCAATGCTATTAATCACATAACTATAGGCAGTTCTTTAATCAGCCAATCTAAACCCACTTTTGGGGGCTAGGAGGAGGAATTCTTAGAGGCCATTTTTTGTTTTAGTTCTTTTTTGTTATATTAAGAGTGAGATAAATGGTATATTTTTCAACTTCTAGGCATGTAGGATTAATATTTAGGCAATTCTGTGATATGTTCTTTACTAATAAAATGAATAATGTCACTTGGCTGCTTAGAAGTTACTTATTGAACCGTAAATATTTACTTATTTTGTTTTTAGTATGTCGAAATTGATAAAACCCCAGATGAAAGCCCTTACATTGGCAAATCCAGATACAAGAGAAATATGTTCACTACAGAGAGTTATATTATTGCAAGTCCCCAGACAGTAAAGATCGAGAAGATGGAGCCAGATGAAGGGGAACAACTCAGAAATGAGCATGTGAACTTGAGAGCCCATTCATCACTGGACATACAACTGGAAGACAAAGAAAAAAAAATAAGTGCAGGTTAACAAATGTTATTTTAAATTATTTTAAAAATATAAAAAGATTGAATATATAGGCAAATTTTGTTTTATAATCCTTTTCATTAAACATGCTAAAGGTATTTATTATATTGTTTACATAAAAAACCTTAAAAAAAAGTAGTGATTCATTGAGCAAATCATTTTTTAGTGATTTCTGTTCTGGTTGAGAATGGCTCTTGACAGTAATTTGGGAAGAGAAACCTGAGATGAGTTTTTATTTGGCGGCATGTCCAGGGGGTCCAAGAATGCTTAAATCTTGACCTGTCAGCAAGTCCTTCCCACTGTTGGAGCAGCACATTCGAAGATATAATTGGTCGTAATTGTAGCAAGTACCACTTTACTGATTACTATGCGTGTAGCCAAAACCTAAAACAGCACTTTGGATAAGCTGGATCAGTGCACCCTCCTTAGGCTTCGGCCTAAGACTAGCTTCTGACTCTTCCCAACCTGTCCCAAAACATCTAATTGGATGGATCTTACCACTTCCTAGCAAGTCGTAAAGAAGAAATCAACCCAAGAGGGCACTTAAGAGACCCTGCCAGTGGCATACTCTAAATCCATTTATCCAGTGAGCTGCATGGATATGGAAGGAGAAAGCAGATCTGAGTTTATGTATCCCCCTAGTGAAGTGGCACATTGTGGGGCTCTCACCAATCCAATGAAGCAGTTCATCTTCCCTTGGTTGGTAGCTAAATGGAAAACATGGAAGGCCAGGAGAGAGGTTGACTTGCAGAGGGGTTGAGAAAAGAGACTGAGTTGTCCATGTCACACACTCTGTACAAAGTTCTAGAAGATGAAAGCAGAAATAAATCAGATATATGCGTAGACTAGCTCACAGTTTTATAGGAGGCAGGGAGGGAAGAGAAATTGGAAATTTGAGATAGAGAATAATTGATTTGAGATCACCTCCAGCTGGAAGACATGTTCAGTGGTGAATTTCTTGATACCAAGCCCTACAATAAAGTAATTACCTCTGACCACACAGTTTTTGTAATAGCTTGAACCTAATTATATCTTAGTGACATGTAAATGCATATTTACCAATTAATCCTTATTCTCTCAGAAGAGCTCTTTAGTGTTGGATGTATCAAGTAAAGCTCTTTTTATGTTAAGAATTTTACGAATAAAATGATCAGTTGTAGTTCTCTAGCATATCATAAAACTATTGTAGAGATTAACTGAGTGGAAAACTATCATAAATTACTTTTTAAAAAATTTCTGTGATCTATAATAACAATTTGGAGGAAGAGGTTATTGTGAAGAAAAAAAATCTGGTAGAAATTTGAGAATTCAGGATTTTTCTTGTGTGTGTCCTGTGTTCATGATTTTTAAATTTGCAGCACAAACTCGACTATCAGAACTACATGATGACATAGAAAAGGCGGAACGACAAATTTTAAAAGCTACTGAAGAATTTAAACAGCTGGAAGAAGCTATACAACTTAAAAAAGTACGTAAAAACCAAGTAGCAATGCAGGAGGAAATGAAAAAAATGGAATGCGTTTTCTCCCTTCATAACCATGTTAAACAAATTTTAAATCAGTGCTGCCTAATTAATGACAGAGTAACAATTTTCAGCGTCAGTTACGGTTCTAGTATTTTCCAGTTACATTTTCCTTCCATTCATGATGACATTCTATTAACATTTTATAAAGCAAACAGAAACAAATTACTTAGAATTTATATAAAAAGAGGTGTTTGGTCCACTTTGTTATGTAAGTGTCTATTTCACCCAGGGAGGTTGATGCTTTCTGTTATAGCTGTTCTAATTTAATTAAGCACTACCCACCATTAAGATCCTGGGACCTAGATTAAGAGCCAGAAGACATCTTTATGATACATGAACATTATCAAACACAAGCTGCAAAAATATAAATGATATAAAATATGGTGAACAAAAAGATGGAGGTGTCACACTCAGAAATTACCAAAATATGTCATGAAGAAATAAGCGGCTCAAACCCATGATGTGATTGCACAGGGAGTATTTAAAAAGGAAGTATCTTTACAGTTTTTAAGTGTGTAAAAGGTTTTAGTTATTTGTAACTTTTAAAATCAGTATTTCGAAATTATGTTGGTAACTGCATTTATACCATAGTAGGTAAAACAAGAATGTGAAGTCCAAATTGTAGATTCTTTCAAAAGATACACTATATTGTGATTCTAAAATTATATAGTAACTAGAAATTGATTCAAATTTATTGGAAGCTTACTATATGCTAGTCCCTGATGAGGCTGGGCCCTGAGTGATGAATAAAATAGGTATATTTCCCTCCCAATGGACAGGAAATAGGCAATGAACAAGTATTAAAAAAAAAAAGTAAAAAGGAAATATAGTTAAACTACATGTGTGTTGTAGGAAAAAGACAAAGTAGGAGACGCAATAAAAAGGATATAATTTGGGTTTTGGAGCCACAAAGGCCTCTGAGGAGGTGACATTTGGGCTGAAACCCAAAGAATGTGAAGGAGCCAGCGAGGCAGCATTAGGGGACCGAGTATTTTAGGCAGAGGCGACAGCAGGTGCAAAGACCTTCACACGAAAGATTTCTCTGCTGAGGGAGGGAGTGTGTGGAAGATGAGGTCCAAGATTATGCCAGGCTTCATAGGCTGTCCTATGGTAGAGAGGAAGGCATTTGAATTTTAGTCTGAAGGTGATGGGAAGCTTTTGAAGGACACTAGGTGGTAGAATGGCTGATCCTGTTTGTATTTTTATAAGGTCATTCTAGCTACTGCCTGAGAGTGAAATGGGGTGAGGGAGCTGGAAAGAATGGAGATGGGCAAATCTTCTATGGGGCTATTGTTCAGTACAGGCAAGAGATGGTAATGGCCTGGACTGGGGGGCCATGGTGGATGTGGATGGAAATAAACTGACTGTCAGCAAAATTTGGCAGGTGAACTGATCAGACTTAAAAATGGATTGAGGGGTGCCTGCCTGGTTCATTTGGAGGAGCATTCGACTCTGAACCTTGGGGTTTTGAGTTCGAGCCCCACATGGGGTATAGAGATTACTTCAATAAATAATACAATTTATTGTATTTATTGTATTTATTGTATTGTAATAAAACAGATTGAAAGTGGGAGATGAGGTAGAGGGAGCCATCAAGAATGATTTTAATAATTAAAAAAATGTTTTATAATAATGTTGACCAAAGCTTATATAGATGGAAAGATTAAATAATGAACATAATTTTTAAATAAATTGATGCTTACAAAATGTGCTTGAAAAAAGTTATTTTTTAAAAAGATTTTATTTATTTATTTGACAGAGAGAGAAATCATAAGTAGGCAGAGAGTCAGGTGGGGGGGGGTGGCGGCCGGAGGCTGGTGAAGCAGGCTCCCTGCTGAGCAGAGAGCCCGATGTGGGGCTCAATCCCAGGACCCTGAGATCATGACGTGAGCTGAAGGCAGAGGCTTTAACCCACTGAGCCACCCAGGCACCCTGGAAAAAGTCATTTTAAATGAGTACATATAAACCTCAGTTTTTCATTACACTATTAATTTGCTTGACATGCTCATACCAAGGGTAAGCGCTATATAACGTCAACTACCATTAATATCATAGTTATTATTAATAATTTACAAGTTGCTTATACTAAAATGACAACTTCATTTTTACCTGTTCTTATGAAATACATAAACTTCTATAAAATAAAATTTTCTACATGTAATAAGCATAAAAGTATAAGATATGAATGGAATGCCTAGATGACTTCTACATTTTGCGTTTATTAAAAAAACTGGTGGAATACCTTTTTAAATTTTAGAAGTGTTCTTTAAGGTTGTAAATCACTGTTGCTATCCTTTATTAATTGTGTGTTGGGGTATCGGGGGGTTAGGTTTCAGAATCGGAGAAAGACCTTCTTCTCAAGCAGTTGAGTGGTAGGATACAGCTTCTCAATAAATTACGCCAAGAAGCTGTGGATCTAGAGATGCAGATGGAAAAGCAAAGGCAAGAAATTGCTGAAAAGCAGAATGAGATCAAGGACCTGCAAATAGCCATAGATGGCTTGGATTCCAGAGACCCAAAACATGTAAGTAAATGAAGAGATTTTGGCTTGTTCTATACGGACTAGAATATCATTCTATCTAAAAAATTATGTCTCCTCATTTTTAGCCTCAGAATTCTTTCTGAAAGTCTTTTAGTTTGATGCACAAATTTGAGTGATACATATGTTTATGTATGCGTGTATGTCATAGATATCTGTATGTGTATTATATATCCATATGTCTATATATACATAACATATGTGCATATATACTTATATATAGAAGTATATATCTCTGTGTTGAAAACAAAACCTAAAGCTTGAAAGAGATAGCTTTCAGTAGAATGATAGATGCATGGTACACTTATTTTTTTAAGTGACTGAATATTATTATATTTAAATCAAGAGAAACCTGCTCCATGGTGCTATCCAAACCTCTATCCATTCTCTTTTATTACTTTGTTTTCTTAAGAGCAAGGTGGTATTGGGGTGCTTGGGTGGCTCAGTGGGTTAAAGTCTCTGCCTTCAGCTCACGTCATGATCTCAGGGTCCTGGGATCGAGCCCCGCATCGGGCTCTCTGCTCAGCAGGGAGCCTGCTTCCCCCTCTCTTTCTACCTGCCTCTCTGCCCTCTTGTGATCTCTCCCTCTGTCAAATAAATAAATAAAATCTTAAAAAAAAAAAAAAAAGAGGCAGAGGCTTTAACCCACTGAGCCACCCAGGGGCTCTTAATAAGGTTATTTTTAAAAGAACTTTAAAATCTCTGATTTAAGACAATTTAACATGGTAAGGACAATGCACTATCATTAAATACTTGTCAAGTTATCTAATTATCCCTCTAAATATTTCAATAAAATATGGTAGGTCAATTTTTTTTTGCAGTTTAGCTAAGTCTGACAAAAGGTAAACTTATCATTCACAGAAATAAGGGCTTTTCTAACAAAAGCTTAACACTAAGTATTAAAATCGAAACTAAAAGAGGACTTGATTATTTTAAAGAATTTTTGTTACATGAAAAATTAGATTTTAAATAATGTGTTATATGGTCAATAATATCTTGCCTTATTGCATTAATTTGTTTGGAAGTCTGCCATCCTATGTAAGGCTCCTCAGGATAGGACCTATATCCTACTGTTATGTGAATTCCCAGGGGCCAGCCCTGAGTTTATGAGTTTTTGCATCTGGGAAGGTAGGAAAGGAACCCAGCCTGTAGGCACTACCCGAAGCTCCTTTGCTGCTCCCTCCAGTTCTGTGATCTATGAGTCTGGTTAGAACCTGGATTGCATGTTTGCTTTTAACAAGTGACTTTGATATTCTTGGCAGACAGGGCATCTAATCCTCATGGATTTCTATAAAGAATTACATACAGAAGGAGTTAAATGAGAAGCAGGAATGGCATCCACATTTTAAAGGTAGTCAGCCTCTGTTAGTGGAGATGAAACAATACAAACCTGATTTAAGATTCCTTTTTGATATTGTTAAAACGACTGACGGTTCGTTTTTAAGGTTACAGCTTTACTCAGAGCACCAGAGGGTGTCTCTTTAATTTGTTCACCCAGAGGGAGCATCTTTTTCTAGGTGGCACAGAGTCACCTTATTGGCTGGTGTTGGGCTCCTGTTAGGCATCACATTCTACAAAATGTGAACATTTTGGCAAAAAGGTAAAGAATCAAGTGTGGGGTCCCTTCATATTTTTCTATAGATGGAGACAGACTTTTATTCAGTTAACTTTTATTATCTAATCAGATAAAGTGCTTCTCTGAATAGCAAATAGAATTTAGAAGTAAAAGCTTGAGAGATTGGAAAACATTATGTGACTCTGAGGTATGATCAAGAAAGAACACATTAAGTGCCAATGGAGTCGTCCATGATGCTGGGGTTTTTGCAGAAGCTGGTGAGCTTCATCACAGTATCCACAGGATTGGTGACTTTTTTTTTTTTTTTTTTAGTTTGCAGATGAAATTGCGATTTTAAAAGATTGATTTCCTAAGTTCACCTTTTAGAAAGAGGCTGAGCCCATGCTTGGATACTGCAGTGACCCTTTCCCCACAAGGGAATTACAGGACTACAGAGATTAATTATTTTTAAAATTAGCTCAGAGCCAAACCAGTCAAGTTTTCAACAAACAGAAGCATTTAACTAGGTTTCAAAAGGAAAAAAGTACTATTTAAAAATCAAATCCCATTTTAGCTATAAAAAAAGTACATAGCTAGAGGCACAAACACCACAGCAGCAAATGAAGGAAGATTTGTGTTGTTCTTCCCTACCTGGCAACCCCCTGTGGAAGCGAAAGGTAACTAACTGTTCTCTGGGGGCAGTCAGACGGTAGTAATCTGTTGCAAAGGTTCTGTGTGATTGGCCCTTGGGAGCTTCCTGTGTTGTGATTTAAAGCATGGAGGGTGGGGCCTGTCTGCAGAGACTGCTCATGATTGGACGGGCTGGGCTGCCGCTCACTCTCCGCCAGGAATGTGGTTTGAAGCTCCGGGAAGTTACTGAGGCTCACGCTTACAAAAATGTGGCTGTCAGAGAGGGAAGTGCACGTGAATTTGAAAACAGCTTTAGAAAGCACTCCGCCCACAATTTCCCTGTTCTCAACGGTTCGGTTTTAACAGGACAAATTTTAAGTTAAGGTATGATGGTTTTGTCTCTCTTTGTGCAAAAGACTTGAAAGGAGGAGGAGTCAGAGATGTAAGTTCCTGTTTTTATAACTCTTTTGTGATCTCCGTGGTCGTGAAAATCGCAGAATGTACTTTTGCTCCCATGTGCTCAATGCAGATCGTTGGCATATTGAGCGTTTTTTGGTCCTGCATGTAAAGAGATTTCAGTGAAATTTTTAGTGGTGAGTTTTAAAGGTTTAATGATAGAGACATGAAGGCAGGAGGTTTTTTGTTTTTTTTTAATTCTTTCATGAGCCATAAAACTCCTAAATTTACTTAGAATTTAAGGTGGTGTCTGCAATTACTTTCCCAGAAAGATTTCAGATGGGTATTTGGGGAGGGCAGGGAAAGAAGAGTTGAAAATCCCATCAAGTTTTATAATAGTATTACAAATACATTCTGAACAGGCTGCCATTCACTTGTTCCTTAAAAACGAAGGGACTTTTCTTTCTTGTCTTTGGAGGCAGCAGAACATCTAAAATATTCTTGTATAATCAAATAAGTATTAGATATGAGACCTTGGAGTTGGTTCTGACTGTGATGGAGTTGTTTCTCCTGATAACTTTCTCTTGGTTTATTCTTCTGATCCAAGGGCAAACTTGAGCCATGAGGGTGTGAGAGGGAATTATTTTGTCTCCACAGGAACAGTTGCCTCTGAGGAGACCTGGGCAGATCATTGGTAGATCTGAGATTCAGGTTTCTCACATGTGAAAGGAAGGGTTAAGCTAGACCATTGGTTCTCATGTTTTTTTCCCCTGAGCACACCTGAAAATATAATCTAGTTTTTTCAGTTTACAGTAGCCCCCGAATGCATGGCTGTCAGGGTGTGAATTGTTGTGGAAGGACAGGAAAGTTCTGTTTTCTGCCGAAGGCATATGTCATAATAGAGGAGTGTGCCTCTGGAGGGCCCTCCATCTTGAGACTCACTGGGCTGTATGGTCTTGGAGGTTTCTCTCAGCCCCTAGTTTATCGAACCAAGAAATAAAATATTTCTTTGGATAAGGAACTGAGAATAAACCTCAACTCCAAGTAAGTATTCCTTCCATGTCTTTATTTTTCCTTAAGAAACCTTTTTTTAAAATACATTTAATGTGCTTTTTTGATTAAAAAGATATGACTAATGTAAACTTTTTAAAATATTAAACACACTTATAAAAAAGAAAAAAATCTGTTACCTTCTACCGAGATACCATTCTTTTTAAAAAAAAATTTTTTTAAAAGATTTTATTTATTAATTTGACACAGAGAAAGCGTGGGGGCGATGTGGGGGGAGCAGGGAGCTGCAGGCAGAGGGAGACGGAGAAGTGGGCTCCATCCCAAGACCCTGGGATCATGACCTGAGCTAATGGCAGACGCTTAACCGACTGAGCCACCCAGGCACCCCTCAGATATAATTCTTGCTAACGTTTTGGAATATAGTCATTTTCTATGGATATGTGTATATATAATTAACTTTTTTGAAACCTCATTAAAAGACACATGCAGTGCCAGGAACACTGAACTTGGCTACATTACCTAGTAGGTGTGCCCTTGGAAAAATCATTTAAATTTAACCTCCTTGATTTTCAGTTGGCATATCTGTGAAATGGAGATGATTTCCAAATCAAGTTATCATGAGGTTTAAATGAAAACTACCTGTGTGAAAACAAGGGAGGGCCTGACAGAGATGGACTCAAATTGTTACATTTTATTTTCCATTCTTCCTTTAGAAATGTTAAGCATTATTATTATTTTTTTTAAGCATTATTATTTTTTTTAAGAGTTTAAGGGACTCAGGATTTTGTTGATTTCTTTTCAATTCAGTGCCATACGAAGGCTCAGAAAAGAGGTAAAGAACAACAACTTGACATTATGAACAAGCAGTACAAACAACTTGAAAGCCGTTTGGATGAGATACTTTCTAGAATTGCCAAAGAAACTGAAGAGATTAAGGACCTTGAACAACAGCTTACTGAAGGTGAGAATTTAAGTATGATTTAAGATAAATCAGTATTTAAATTTAAACATTTAAGATGCTTCAGTATTAACAAAAGATAAATGACACCCCAGCAGGCATTAATCCAGATGTTAGCTAAATATGCTTCAGCTGTTTATACCAGCGTTTGATAGGGAAATATTTGCAGGGTACTCAAAAATGTTTACCAAAAGTAAAACAATTTTTCAGTTTCAGTTTTGTTGCATCGATTTCCTAGTGAGTCAGGTCATTGCATTCAGTAGGCAAGAAGTCAGTACATGATCTGGATAAGCTCTGGCATGTCTTTGTCTTCTTCCAAAGCCTGTAATCCTTTCAGAAACAAAGAGCCCATTGACACCAGGTCATTCAGTGTCTAGTTCTAAGGAGAGTGTGGCAAATATTTGAGGATCTACATTTGCAATGCAGATTTAGATTGTGACCTT
This sequence comes from Procyon lotor, assembly GCA_028646535.1. NCBI lineage: Eukaryota > Metazoa > Chordata > Mammalia > Carnivora > Procyonidae > Procyon > Procyon lotor. Next base: position 66,669,430 of record CM053615.1, read on the forward strand.
GCCATGGGGGGGTGGGGGGAAGATAATACAGGTTGTAGTGGTGAGGGCCTAGGATGTAAAAAGAGCTCAGTTCCCATTTTGCTGTTATCAGCTGTGTGACCTGGGACAAGTTATTTCTATCTCGATCATTGTTGGGATGATTAAATGAGGTGGTGTTCATAAAGTGCCTGGCACACAGTAGGTACCCAATATATGGTTTGGGGTTTTTTTTTTAAGTCTTCAAGTTACATGTTTGTGCTGCCCATCTTGGATTAGTCCGGTATGTTGAGTGGTTTAATTTTGTGTATCTAGCAGCAAGGACTCACAGTTTTGTTGAACATTTTTCATTTGTTTTTTGGAAGTTTATTTGGAAAAGTTTATTATTTAAAAAAAATATTTTTTAAGATTTTATTTATTTGACGGAGAGAGAGAGACAGTGAGAGAGGGAACATGAGGAGTGGGAGAGGGAGAAGCAGGCTTCCCACTGAGTAGGGAGCCTGATGCGGGGCTTGCTCAGGCCCCTGGGATATGACCTGAACCAAAGGCATACGCTGAATGACTGAACCACACAGGTGCCCCAGGAAAAGTTCATTTTCATTATTTTATTTTAAACTTCTTATAGACTGAATTGAGCATTTTATAAGCAATGCCCATTGAATATATTGTTTTTATTCTGTAGCTAGTTAATACTACTGCACTATGGATAATAGAGGGAAAATGATCATTTTATCTTGAAAAAGAAAAACAAGATGGCACAAAATCACTGAAAGCTACTAAATGCAGTAATTTCCTATCTTGAAAGCATTTTCTTATATACATTATCACCTTGCCTTTTTCCATTTTGTGTAGGACAAATAGCAGCAAATGAAGCCCTGAAGAAAGATTTAGAAAGTGTCATCAGTGGGTTGCAAGAATATCTGGAGACTGTCAAAGGCCAGGCTGCTCAGGCCCAGAATGAGTGCCGAAAGCTACAGGATGAGAAAGAGACATTGCTGCAGAGATTGAGTGAAGTCGAGCAGGAGAGGGACCAACTGGAAATAGTGGCCATCGATGCAGAAAATATGAGGAAGGTATGATTTGTTTCTTCTTGCCTGTTTCCTCAGCCTCGGAAGTAGGTGATATCCAAATTAAGTTAGCTAAGGAAGTTGGCAACCATGTCATTGGAAGTGACCAAAAGTAGAAAGCTTAAGACGCTTTAGTAGTGAAACATTTGAAATTATTGTTTTTCCTTTACTAAGAAAAGGAAGATTATTCCAGCTGAGTTGCTATCCCTGAAAGGTGTTGTTAATGAAAGAACGCTAAAAAATAGGAAATTGTAGCTATTACAGTTGCTGTATTAAGTGTTCATATTTTGTTATTTGTGCACCAAAATTTAGCACAACATAATTGTGAATAATTTCTTATTCTTGTTATTCATAATTTTAACTTTATTCTACAAAATAAGACACAGTGTTCTAAACTATACCCTTCCATACCTGGTTTATTGCCATTCATGTAGAGATTTCACTTGATCTGTTTTAATTGTTTGACAAACTCTATCATGCATGAGAACCCAGATTCCCAGATTTCATCCCTAGTAGGACTTGCTCTGGAAGTTTGAATTCATATATTTAATATTACAAAAATTCTCAGACAGATAAAAATGTCAAAAATTATATTTAACATCATGTACTCTAAAGTCAGCTTAAGAAATAAAACATTGCAGATATATTTGAAACCCTCTGCATACCTCCATACAGAGGTAACAAAATCTTGAATATACTTATTTCCCTGCATCTCTTTTATTATATATGTAGCCATTCATAAGCAATATGTAGCATTGTTTTGTGTAATTTTAAGATTTATATAAAAGATATTGTGTGCATATTCTTTGGCCACTTTTTTTTCTTCCTTCCTATTTATGTTTTGGGGAATTACACACATTGATACATATAGCTCTAGTTTGCTTTTTTTTTTTTTTTTTAAGATTTTATTTATTTGACAGAGAGAAACACAGTGAGAGAGGGAACACAAGTAGAGGGAATGAATGGTATCAGGAGAAGCAGGCTTCCTGCAGAGCAGGGAGCCTGATGTGGGGCTCGATCCCAGGACCCTGGGATCATGACCTGAGCCAAAGGCAGACGCTTAACGACTGAGCCACCCAGGCGCCCCTAGTTTGCTTATTTTTATTAGTGTATACACCATTCCATTACAGATATTACCACACATTTATTGCTTATTCATTCTCGGAGAATATTTAGGTGGTTTCTGGTCTTTTGCTATTATAATGTTGAATATAGCATCCTTGCACACATCTTGAGCATGGGGAACTATGTTCAAGATTGGAACATAAGTCAGAGGGCATGTGTCCTTCTCTCTAACTTCACTAGACGTTGTCAAATTACCATCCGTAGGGATTCATTCAATCAGTTTCTACTCCAACCAGCAATGTGAGCACCACCACTCTATCACATCCTTGCCAACACTTTAGTGTTATCCAACTTTTATTTTTTAAGCTTTTATTTTGAAATAATTTTAAATTTACAGGAGAGTTGTAAGAATAATACGAATAACACTGTACCATGGATTCAGAGTCATCAATTAATATTTTGCTACTTTTGTTTTCTCTTTCATATATAATTTTTACATTTTTTTATATAAAATTTTTTCTAACCATTTGAGAATGAACTGTGGATGTCACTCTCCTTAGCTCCTAAATATTTCATCATGTGTTTCCTAGGAAGAGGGACATTTTCTAACATACAATATATGTTAGAATAGATTATCACATATCACACATACGTTAGATATCACAGAATAATTATCACATTTAGGAAATTGAACATTTTGTCAGTGTTTGCCAGTCTGCTGAGTTTGAAGTGGTATCTTTGTATTATGAAAATTTTACATGTTTAAGGAATGTTAAAAGAATAGTTCAATGAATATCTATGTGTTCTCCTAGATTCAAAAAATATTTTGCTGTAATTTTTTTTTTTTGCTCTTGAGTTATTTGAATGTTGCAAACATCAAGGCATCATCTCTTAAGTACACAGCTCTTAAAACTTAGAACATTTTCCTATATCACTACAATGGCATTTTTATACCTAGAAAAATTAATAATAATTCCCAAATGTCATCTAATATCTGAACTGTATTCAAATTTTCCCAGTTGTGCCAAGAATGTCTTTTATAGCTGTGCATGCAGATGTGTGTGTAAAAGCCAGGCTAGTGGTCCTTTAGAGTGTCCCACATGCTGAATTGGTCTATTGTTTTCTCATGGTTTATTTAACTTGTTTCTCTGCACTTCATGTAAACTCATATCTTGTTATAACTTCATTTTCCCTTGATTACTGACGAGATTGGGCACCTTCCCTTTGTTTATTTGCTATTCAGGCTTTCTCTTCAGTGAATTCCCTATTCATATTTTGTGCCCATTTTTCTGTTGGCGTGTCTTTTTCTTAATGATTTGCAGGAATTCTTTATATATTCTGGAGCTTTGTTGGTTATAAATGGAATTTGCATTTTGTACAAACAACCCAAATAATTAAGATGCCAAGTGGTTTTTGGACCCCTGAGAAATCCTTCTATAGAAGTTCCTTTCACAAGATCCTCCTCTTTAATTTAGAATAATTTGATCTAGTTCTTCAAGATCCCAAATAAATAGATAAAAACTGAGATAATCATAAAAACAGATGGACTAGAATGAATTAGAACTATGGTACGGTAATTAATATGTACTTCTAGTCTTGTCAGCACTCATTCAAGTTACTCTGTCATCCTTAATTAGATTAGAGGGTGCTAATCCCATTTTGTTCTAATAAATGCACATGCTGTGGTTTAATAGAAAGGGTGTGGGTTTTGGAGTCAGACATCTGGGTTCATATTCTGTCTTTTTTAAGCTACACAGCCTTGTGCAATTTACTTATTCATTCTCCAGTTCCTCTTCTGTAAAATGGAGATAATTCTGTGCCTTACACAGTTGCTGTGAAGATATGATGAAAGAATAAATATAAAAACATTTGTTCCAGTGTCTGGAAAATCGGCCTTACATTTTATCCCCCTCTCTTTTCTTCTTATGTATTCAGACACATTTAAAGTGCCATATAGCTGATTACTTTGGAAAACATGTTGGTGGCTTACTGATTTTTCTGATTACATTAAGTCAGGATTTTTGTTTTCCAACCTGGATATGCAGAGCCTGCAGCTTCACTGTATTGCTAATGAAAACCTTGTGTGCCAGGCCAGCATTGGCTGGCCAATTTGGTTCACGGTGCTCCAGTTACTTATAATGACTTGCAGGTGCTTATGCAGAACAGGGAGGATTCCATAAACGTTCTAAATCCCTACAGGAGCTCGCAGAACTAGAAAGTGCCCTCCAGGAGCAGCATGAGGTGAATGCGTCCCTGCAGCAGACCCAGGGAGATCTCAGTGCCTATGAGGCTGAGCTAGAGGCTCAGCTGAAAATACGGGATGCCGAAGCCAGCCAGCTCAAGGAGGAGTTGGAAGAACTTAGAAGGTTCAGCCAGGTAAGTAGGGGCATAAAGCCATCTAGAATCCAATGAACATATCAGCCTTTATGTAAAGATGAAATGTAAGATCTTTAATGTAAAATGAAACATTTTTTAATATAATGTATGTGGAATGATGGGAAGAGTACATTTTTGGAGTCAGATATTCTGAGTTCAGATACTACCCCTGTGAGCCCCTGTGTGAGCATGCAAATCACTTCACAGCTCTTGAGCCTCTAAAAATGCCTCCTTGTCTATAAAATGGGTTATCATTAGGATAAGGGAAATATTGGGCTTGAAAGCACCTAGCAGTTGGTATTCGACAAATTCTAGTTTTTCTTTCTCAAAACAAGGTTAAGAGACCTCTTTTAAGTTAGTGTTTTATTTTGCTACTTTCTGTTTTGATTGGATGAAGTATCCACTTGTTTAAATTGTACCGGCAGATCAGAGAAATATTCATCTAATAACCACTTACTGACTGGCCAGCTAGGGCAGGTCCTGTGGATGCTGTGGATAAACAGCACAGACATGGTCATAGTCCTTGGGGAGCTGACAGTCCAAAAGTGAAACAGCTGTGAGAGAGAGCAAGGGATCTCACCCTGTAGCAGGGGAGGGGTGGTCGGGGAGACGGCCGTATAGAAAGGTCTCTGCCGAGACTCAAAGGATGAGTTGGATTTCGCTGTGCAGAAGGAGAGGGGGTGAAAGGTGTCCGGGCAAGGAATGAGTGTTCTAGGCTGATGCAAGGAGAGGGAGCATAGTGCATCCGAAGTGTGGAAAGTATGCCTCTTGGATGCCAGGAGCAAGAAGAGGAGTGAAGAGGGAGAAACAGAAAGGCAGAGAGGCAGACATGAGCCGGTTATAGCATATTCTTTGTCAAATTAAAGATGTGATTTTGTTTAGCTGTTATTCACACAGGCTGCATCTTTCTCCGGGAAGCCCACCGTGACCTTCTTCTTGTGGCTGATGGAAATCTGGGTTCAGGATCCTGCTTTAGTATTCCGGTAGCCAGTGCTCAGTCAAAGCAGTTTAGATTTGTAGATCTAAAATTTTTAGATCAGTTTAGATTGCCCATCTCTCCTGCTAGACTTGGAGCACAGTGACTCCCCAGATTGTATATGCCTATTTATACCGGGGTCAACATGCACTTATTGGGTGAAAGTGAAATAAAATAAGATAGTTTGAATCCCAGGAATGTATGTAAAATAGCATTCATGTGATTAGAAAAGGAAATAAAAGTAGTTCATGCTTATTATAGTAACTATGTTAATTTGTATCCCTTATCAGATATCAAATGACCACCAGACAGATGTCAGGATTATATTTCTCAAGAATATCAAGTTTCATAAAACTATAGTTCATAAGATCAGAGTACAAAAAAATGGAAAGTTGGGGGGAAACAAAGTAATAACAGTAAATGCAGATTTTTTTTTTTTTTTTAAAGATTTTATTTATTTGACAGAGAGAAACACAGCGAGAGAGGGAACACAAGCAGAGGGAATGGTAGCAGGAGAAGCAGGCTTCCTGCCGAGCAGAGAGCCCGATGCGGGGCTCGATCCCAGGACCCTGGGATCATGACCTGGGCTAAAGGCAGACGCTTAACGACTGAGCCACCCAGGTGCCCCAGTAAATGCAGATTTCTAAATAATAATTAAAATCTCTAGATGGCATCTCATTTCAAATAAGTTCTCAAGTTTTCAAGCTAGCCTTTACTAGCTTGAAATCTATTATCCTTTGTATTTCCATTGTCCTTTTTTTTCCTCATAGGTCTTGACAAAAATATTATAACAGCCTACCCTTTCCATAAATTTACTTGGTATTAAGAGGGATATTCCCCTTCTTGGGAGGAACACTACCAGAATTGGCCTTCAAGCCTATTGAGGGTATGGAGCATAACAGATCTCTCTCTGATCTACAGATCTCTAATTGGTATACTTTAGCTGTATGAAATCACTTGGGAGGCTTATTATTATTTTTTTGTGGGGGAGAGAAGCTTATTAAATGCAGATTCCTGCTCCCACCCCCCAAGCTTCTGGCCCATTGAGACTGAGATGTAATCTGGGCATCTGCATTATTAATAAGCACACCAAGTGATTTTGATACAGGTATTTGAGGACCACAGTTTGAGAAATATTGGTCTAAGGGAAGGAAGAGCAGTAACTGTTGAATCATTCACAGAACTTTTAAATGCAGTAGGTTCTTGGGTCCACCCCTGAGATTCTATTTGGTATATCTGAGCTGAGCCAATTCTGATGTCTACTCTTTCTTATTAATGGTTGAAGAAGCCATGTGAAAAAGATTAACTTGGGCTTTGAAACCTGAATATATAAACATAAAAGTGCATTATTATAAAACCATAACTGTCAAGGGATTGTATGTGTATATAAATATACTTATGCCTTTATAGATTAAAGTGTTATGTTTTATGTTTATGTTTTCATCTTCGTTGCTTCCCATGGCAATAGTTAGAACAATCGGCCCTTCAAGAGGAACTTGAGAAGGAAAAGCAAGCCCTCAAGAATGCAGTCAGAAAAGCCCAGCTCTCAGAAAGAAAAGACCAAGAAAACAGTGAGCTCCGCACACAACTCAAACAGCTTCAGGTAGAGACCTTTCTGTTCAGGATATATTCTTAGTAGAACACCCTCAGGCACTTAACCTGCTGCAGCCTGTGGTAAGCAACTTGAATTATTAAAAAAAGATTCTCGGGGCGCCTGGGTGGCTCAGTCGTTAAGTGGCTTCCTTCGGCTCAGGTCATGATCCCGGAGTCCTCGGATCAAGCCCTGCATCAGGCTCCCTGCTCTGCGGAAAGCCTGCTTCTCCCACTACCATTCCCTCTGCTTGTGTTCCCTCTCTCGCTGTGTTTCTCTCTGTCAAATAAATAAAATCTTTAAAAAAAAAAAAAAGAAAGATTCTGGATGGGACGGTACCATAGCCTCTGTCCCTTGTGAATCCATCACTGTAAGATTGTTGACACGTATATCCTTTGTGTTGTTCTGGGGGTGCAAAGAGATGGAGCCAGGGGCAGGAGTATACAGCGAGGACTGTGTAAACTCACAGGAGAAAGCAATACCTGGCATTTCTCTGAGGAGCAGATTTGTCACCATACTGAGCGAAAAGGATCAGATTGATGCATTCTTCTTCCACTGAAATAGCTTTGCAATTATCCAGGAATTTAACTAGAGTGGGTTGCAGAACTTCTTAACTGTAAACAGTTTTCACAACTCCCTCCTCAGAAAGGATGCTATTAAAAATGCAGTCATGGGGTGCCTGAGGGACTTAGTTGGTTGAGCATCCAGCTCTTGGTTTCGGTTTAGGTCATGATCTCTCAGGGTCATGGGATTGAGCCCTGGGGTTATGGGATCAAGCCCCATGTCATGTCAGGCTCCCCGCTCAGTGGGAAGTCTGCTTCCCCTCTCTCCCACTTGTGTGCGTGTGCGCGTACATGCTCTGCTTCTCCCTCTCTAAAATAACTAAGTCTTTTTAAAATAAAATGCGGTCATTTTACATCTATGGGGGTTTGCTTTGGCAGAGTGTTTTTACTCCCACTGTCACAATAATCCGCCTAACAAACTGCCAGAGAAAACAGGTGGACAGGATTTTCCAGATAATTAAACTCTTCAGAGAGCACAGATGTCTGAACAAACAAGTACCTGGATCAACACTCAGTTCTCAGTCTGTGAGGCCAAGGGCCACGTGGCTGACCGAGGTGGCACATGTTACACGTCACCAGAAATAAAGGGCCAGAGCGGCTGTGGTGTTAGGGGAGGCTTCCGTGCAGGGCTGGTTTGTGATAAATAACGACTAATAAGCTCACCCAGATTCTCTCTTTCCAGTGCCTTAAATATTTTTTTCCTTGAAGTTTAAGGAAATGTAATAACCTGGAATTTAATTTTTAATGCTATCAGCTTACTTTCTGAAGCAAGTATCATAAAAGATGTATAGACTTTCCATTCTTGTTTGACTTGTCAGGTGTTTGATAGATGACTACTTTTTATTTTTACTATGGAAATTTTCAGATAATCACAATAACAGAATAGTCTTACGTCCTTTTGTTTACTCTGCTTAAGTAATCATCGTTCTGCAATTCTTGGTTCAATCAGTCCACAGATTTTTTTTGCTGGAATATCTCAAAAGAAAATCTCATACATCTTTATTTCACCCATAAATACTTCAGTATACATCTCTTAAAGAAAGGGACTAACAGTCTTCTTCTGGGGCCTTCTCCTCCAAGTTAGAAACTGAAGTCAGCTTTCCAGAATGCTTAGCCCAGGCTGTGAGACAACCTTACTTGGAACTAGGTCCTTGGCCTGCTAACCTCCTGATACGGAGTCCAGGTTAAATTCACTCTGCATTAGTCTTTGTCAGAAAATCATTTAGCTGCAACGAACCAAAACCTACTAACACAAGGTCCAGAAAGGAGACAGAGCTGTTCTGTCGGTCCGTCTGTCAGGAGCCACACGGCTCTCTCATTTCTCATGCTCTATCTCTGGCGGCATTGAATGTGCCCCCTGGACTCCAGCCCTGAGCTGACATATCTTTAAAAGGCCTGCTCTTGTGGACTTGACGTCCTGGATCTTGGTCCAAATCTGGGAGAGTGTGAGAACTTGTTTCCTGGCAAGTCAGTGGATTGTCTGGCCTTGGGCCAGATCACGTGTGGCCAAGATCATACAGCGGCACAGATCTGGGCACCTCAGGGCAGCGGGCAGGACAGTTTCCGGATGACAGGCAGCTAACGTATTCATGACAATTCTGAATTCTCCAGCTTAGTTCAGAGTATTTTGCTAGTTTGAAGTAAATTAATCACTTGGGTGAATTATAGGTGTTTAGGCGAATGCAGCCAGCACCTTAGGATGTGGAACTGTTTATCTTTACAATTTAAGGTGATTTTAGCCGTTTCTTTTTACTTGAAAGAGGCATTGTTTGAATTTAATTCTTGGGCTATTTGTGTTTGTTAATAATAAAAATATGCTGGCATGTAACAAGTACTCCCACAGAGAATTATAAGCTATTAGAGAAGGTTCAGTATTAGAGGTTTCATTTTTAGTTGCTTGGCAGAGTCTCATGGTAAAGTGTTTTTTGGATTTGTTTTTTTTTTTTTTAAAGATTTTATTTATTTATTTGACACATTGAGAGAGATCACAAGTAGGCAGAGAGTCAGGCAGAGAGAGGGGGGGAAGCGGGCTCCCCGCTGATCAAAGAACCTGATGCGGGGCTCAATCCCAGGACCCTGAGATCATGGCCTGAGCCGAAGGCAGAGGCTTAACCCACTGAGCCACCCAGGTGCCCCTGGATTTGTTTTTTTAATTTTGAATTATGGACATTGCAAACACATACCAAAGTAGAATATGAAAATGAATCCTCACGTACGTATTACCCGTCTTCACCAGTTGTTAGTCCATAGCCAGCAGTCCCTCCT
>CM053615.1:66679808-66737064 GCA_028646535.1 Procyon lotor
AAAACACCTAGAACTCTTTAGATGTTCCTTTTCCTCCCAGGAGATTGAGAGGAAGACAAGGACCAGGACAAACAATGGGTCAGGCTGGGTGCCGGGGCCTGCATGTGCTCACGTGGTTGACACATTAGTCACTCATGTCACCCTGCAGAGTCTCAGCACACGTGTGTTTACAGCGGTGCTGTCGGCTCAGCATGTGATCCCCTCTTAAGCTGGTTCTGTGACCTGCCAGCAGTACCCAGCTGTCCCATAGTGTCTCACGTGCCCTCCTAGACCTCCATGCATTGGCACGTTCTTTCTTCAGCTTGGGTCTTCCCCATGTCCTTTATTCTTCAAAACCCAAGCAAAACACCTCTCCCTCTGGGCAGCCTTCCGGACAGCTCCCCTTCCCTGTGCCCAGAGGAGGGACAGACCTGTGTCTGCCTCTTCTGCTACTTGCTAACCTCTGGAGATAGAGATTATGCATAAGAGGTGCGTGGGGAATGTGTATCAACCATAGTTGGGCTGATGGAAAAGTTAAAAGCTCTCTTCATCAGTTTCATCTGGGGTATGTAAAAAATTGGCTTGGCTTAACTTTTCTTTTCACAGTGAAGCCTTAGAAGCTACTGCCATTTTCACATTGTAGAGAGCGTTTTGAGCACAGTTAATTGCAGCTTTGGGCAGGAAAGAAGAGAAACATCAAGTGATGTTCTCAGTACTGTGTTTTTTCCGTTGTTCAGGAAAATGAAGTTTCTAGATTAGAAGACATAATGCAGCATTTAAAATCTGAGAAACAGGAACCGTGCATGAGAGCATCTAAGCGGCAGTCGGAGAAAGAACTGGAAGAACTGCATCATAATATTGATGGTCTTTTGCAAGAGAAGAAAGACTTAGAGTATGAAGTAGAAGAATTACATAGAACCATCCAGAAACATCAACAGCGGAAGTAATTATTATTAGCCATTTTATTTCCATAATTCTGATGACTATGATATTGGCTCATTAAGGGAACCTAAATCAGTATTGTCCAGTAGAACTTTCTGTGATCTTGGAAATGCTGCAGATCTTTGCTGTCTAGAACAGTGGTCACTGCCCACATGTGCCTACTGAGCCCTTGAAATGTGGCTAATGGAAGTGAGGAATAGAGTTGAATTTAAATTAAAGTAGTAGTCACCTCTAGAGGTGACTCCCGGGCTGCACAGTGCGAGTCTGAGTTCTCTTGGCCAGAAATCCAAATCAGCTCTTCGTGTAGGCCCTCTTGGGGAATGGCACAGCCATCCACCCTCCCCGGTTACCCTTGCTAAAAACATGCCCGGTGTCCTCAGCTCCTCCTTCCCAAGCCTCCAGCTGGTGTCCAGGTCCTACAAATAAACACAAAGAGCTGTCAAGCTGGTCCCCTTTTTTCATCACTGTTGCCCTGGCCTTTAATCATGTCATCCTTGGTTGTACTAGCTTCCACATTGGCCTTCCGTGTCCAGCCTCTCCAGTCTACCCTCGACATAGCTAAGATCTGAGCGTGCCACTCTTCCACGTGACGCAGTCCCATCACAATGCGCACCACCCTCCAGATCTGAGGCACCCTCCTGCCTGTCTCTCTTACCCTTCTCTCCCACACACGGTGTTTGTTCACCCTGTCTGCTTTTCTGTGCTTTCCCCAGATACCACATCTTCTCCTGCCTCTCCACCTTTGCACATATGGCCTTGCCCAAAATGCTTTCTCTACCCCCTGCCTAACTCCACCTGTCTTTCCAGGTGAAGGTCAGGGATCCCATCTCTCGCACGAAGCCCTTCTCATCTCAGGCTCCTGCAGTTTGGGGCTGGCAACCTTGGGCATAGTACTATTGACGCCATGTTGTAAGGAGCCCAGGAGGGCAATGGCTGGGCCTCCCTCCTTGTGCCCTGGTGTCTGGCACAGGGCCCGTTAACAAATGCAGTATCTGCTGAGTGCATCAGGTGGGTGGAAGCCCATCTTCTGCATAGTCCGTGAGTTACGCTGGCACCCATGAGTCCATGAGTTTTGTTGTGTAAGCCAGACTGGCCCAGGCACCACAGTTGGGGGGAACTCTGTGGAAGTCACAGCAGTGAGGGAGCTATGATCTCTGCCTTCTAGGAGCTCGCATGTGACTGGCTGATAGACCTCTCAGGGAAAAGCAAGGGTCACACCAAGAGAAGATGGGGACTAGATGTTTGAAGGTTTCAAAGATGATTATGTTGTTACTTTTGTAGGTTTGTGATAGGGGAGAGAGTTTTTATCCCGAGTTTTTTTGAGGAAGGATAGTAAGACAGTGAGATAACTACCTCTTTTCCTAGTTACAGAAGTGTAATAAATGATCATTTTAAAGAATTTGAATAGCATAAAAATATCCAAAGAAGACAATAAAGATCATTTGTATGCCTTCATTTAAAGAGAAAGAATCTGTTAGTGTTGATGAACTCATTTGCATGTTTTCTGCCATAGTTTCCATTTTCAAATAATTTTGACATGTTAGTCTTGAGATAGGGAATCCTGTGTCCTGCTTTCTGATTTGTCAAATACTGTCACTGTAATTTTACTCCAGCCGGACAGAGGAAGTCACAAAAGTAGGTCATCTTTGAGGCAGCTGATGAGCTGTGACTTGAGAGACAGTTTGAAGGGAGCGGATGATTATTATGGTAGTAGTTTGTTTTATTTTTATACCGCAGAAAAATAGAAATATCAACGTTGTCTTGGCAAGTGCTGACCAAAAAAGAAACAAATCAAAAAAGATCAAACAACTGCATCATGCTTTATAAATATTGTGTACTTACTGTCAACAGAATACCATGGGTTTTTTTTAAGATCGTATTTATTTTAGAAAGAAAGATTGTGAACGCATGCGAGAGCAGAGATAGGGGCAGAGGATGAGGGAGGATGAGGAAGAGAGAGACTCTCAAGGCTGAGTACGGAGCCCGACACAGGGCTTGATCTCACGACCGTGAGATCATGACCTGAGCCAAAATCAAGTGTTGGACGCTTCCCCAACTGGGCCACCCAGGCACCACCAACAGCATCCCATGTTGAATGAAAGCGTAAACGTAGCCCTTGAACATTATCAAATGCGGCTGTCTCTCCCACTGCTTCTCATATGAAATTAGAAAATCATCATACATCTTCTTAACAGGCTATAAGTGTCTATATCATCTGCATTTAAAGTGTCTCAATGTGTGGGTATATGATTTTTTATAGAGACTTCATTGATGGAAATGTTGAAAGTCTTGTGAATGAACTAGAAATAGAGAAGTCGCTCAAACACCATGAAGATATTGTCGATGAGATTGAGTGCCTCGAGAGGACCCTTCTGAAGCGTCGCACAGAGCTCAGGGAAGCCGACCGGCTGCTGGCGGAGGCCGAAAGGGAACTTTCATGCACGGAAGAGAAAGTATGTTCTGCTGTGGTCTGGGGTGAGGCAGCTTACTGTTGGCGGCCTGAAGGACTGGGAGGAAAACAGGACAAGAACACAGTCACCCAAGGTCGACGGTTGGGTTTCAGGCTGCCCTCTGCTAGTTCAAGAGCTGCGAGAGTTGGCACGCACCCCCTAAAGCCCCCCTAAGTCCCCAGCTTTGCTCTCCTCATCTGTCAGGCCAAGAACACCAAGGCTGTTCAGTAAGGGCTAAATGAAGTAGCACATATATATGAGAAATATATATATATATATATATATTTTTTTTTTTAAGATTTTATTTCTTTATTTGACAAAGAGAGATCACAGGTAGGCAGAGAGGCAGGCAGAGAGAGAAGGGGGAAGCAGGCTCCCTGCTGAGCAGGGAGCCCAATGTGGGGCCCGATCTCAGGATCCTGGGATTGTGACTTGAGCCAAAGGCAGAGGCTTAACTGACTGAGCCATCCAGGCGCCCCTAAGTGAAGGAGCATATTGGAAGCTGCTGAAGTCATTTAGTTCCTAACACACCCACTTTCTTATCCTGTGTGTGTCTTACAAAATTGTTTGGGCTCTGACAGCTCTGTGCATTCAATAGGCCAGTCTCGTATTCTAAAGCGGCAGTGCATCTCAGAAGACTTCTTCCCAGTATTCCTTTGTTCTCCAAGTTGACGATATAAAATCAAATAATTTTTGGCCCGAGTCAATGTTCTTGAGACTACAACACAGGAGGAAATCAAGGAGGAAAAGGAGCTCCTGTCACTGGGCCTGTGTCCCGGCCACACACTGGCTGTTTTAAGAATACCGCTCCCTTTAGCTTTGCGGGCACCCTGTGAGGTGGTTGTGAGCCCCGTTCACCGAGGCGGCCCGGGGAGGCTGGTAGCTAGCCCAGGTCACACAGCTGAAGTTCTGCTTCACCAACAGAACTTTCTTAGTCTGAGGAGAATTCCAGAGTGAAGATGTCCTAGACCCATGTGGAGCATTTCAGGATCTACTGTTTGTCATTATTTCAACTCAGATGGATTCAGATGAATAGAAATCTATTCCCCAGGAACTGAAACGAAGTTATTAAAGAAATTCTATGAGTGATGGCTTTATAAGAATCAAGAACATCCCAGTGTCTTTTCAGATGATCAGTTCCTTCTTCTGTCACGTGTTAGATGATTGTGAGAGAACCTGGGTGTGAGCAGGGCCAGAGAAGAACTTACCACTGGCATATAAAAGAATATTAAAGCTTTTGCTAGTTGGCAGGTAGTAAGTGAATGGAGGCTGGTAAGCTCTTTCCCCTTCGGCCTCCCGAAATGACCCAGAGAGGCAGCTTGCTAAGGGGGAGGAGGGAGGAAAAAGGTGGTGTGTTTTGTAAAGATGCCAGATGTATTAAAATCTAACCTAGAAAGAGACCAGAAACTACTTAGGAATGTGACTTGCTGGAGCAATTAGTGCATTTTGTCCAGTGCTTTGCTGATGAAACGGACAGGAACCGTCTCTCTGACGTGGAAGGAGGTACGGTGAAGTTTCTAGCTGGTAGGATGGATGCGGATGCCCTGTGTACAATGGCGGAGTACGCAGCCATCAAAAATATGAGCTGCTAACCATTTGCAGTGATGTGGTTGGAACTAGAGGGTGTCATGCTAAGTGAAGTAAGCCAGTCAGAAAAAGACAAATGTCAGATGATTTTATTCATGTGGAATTTAAGAAACAGAACAGATGAACATAGGCGAAGAGGGTAAAAATCAAATAAGACGAAATCAGAGAGGGAGACAAACCATGAGAGACTCTTAACTCTAGGAAACCAACTGAGGGTTGCTGGAGGGGAGGGGGGAATGGGGTAACTGGGTAACAGGCAGTAAGGACACATGATGTGCTGAGTACTGGATGCTGTATGCAACTGATGAAACTAATAGTGCTCTATATGTTAATTGACTATAAATGAAAAAATACATATATTTAGCTCTTTGGGAGCTCATGAACCCTTTTCATCCACATGGGCTATTTAGTAGACTAGTTTAACATATGCCTGTGAGTTTAGTGCAACTGCAGAACTGGGGCTTTCTGCCTGAAGGTGAGTCACTGCTCAACCAAGTGCAAACCAAACACTATTTTTGGACCTTTGGTGACATTGTTTTAAGCCTCTTATTTTAGACAGAAAAAGGAAACCAAGTTGATAAAAAAAAAATCTGTTTTTGCCAAATCTTCTATAGGAAGATTTTTAAATACTTCAACAAAATATTTAGTATTTGTGTTTCTAAGCCATAATTAAATTATCTTTAAATCAGTGAGGTTTTATTTAGCATGATAATACAGTACAGCAATAATCTCTATGAGGAAGGAATATTGGTAAAATCAGTTTGTTGTCGCTTAATTGGGGAGATAGTTTTAATTAAAAAATAGCCTAATATACAGGTTATTTTTTTTTTAAGATTTTGTCAGAGAGAGAGAGAGAGAGAGTGAGCACAAGCAGGGGGAGAGCAGCAGATGGAGGGAGAGGCAGACTCCCTGCTGAGCAGGGGACCCAATGCGGGGCTCAATCCCAGGACCCCGGGATTATGACCTGAGCTGAAGGCAGATGCTTTAACCAACTGAGCCACCCAGTTGGTTATACAGATTATTTTTAAGTAAAAAATACAGATTTATACAGATTATTTTTAAGTAAAAAGATTCACAGCCTCCCTACCCTCAAGGGGCGGTTTCTTTTTTGGGTAGCCTGTTTGTCTTTGTGGGCACAGATACAGTTTTACATAGTTGCTCTTAGAGTACATGTACTGTTTTAAAATTGTTTTTTCAGCCGCATAATAATATCAACATTTGTTGCTACGTCACTTTAAAGGCTACATGGTACTCCACTGTGTTGATGTGTTGTCATTTACTGAATCTGTTGTCAAGTTGTATACCTATCTACAATGAGCATTTTTGTGCAATAGTTTTTTTGTTTTTTTTTTTAAGATTTATTTGACAGGGAGAAACAGAGCGAGAGAGGGAACACAAGCAGAGGGAATGGTAGCGGGAGAAGCAGGCTGCCTGCCGAGCAGAGAGCCCGATGCGGGGCTCGATCCCAGGACCCTGAGATCAGGGCATGAGCCGAAAGCAGAGGCTTTAACCCACTGAGCCACCCAGGAGCCCCGACTCCTGAATTCTTTTCTGAGAATAGGAGAGTCAGAGTGAATGAACATCTTTACCAGTCTTTTTGTCTTGCCTTGTTTTCCAGCAGAGTTGTACCAATTTACAGCACAATGGCTGTGAGGGAGTATGGTAACTGAATTGCTTTTAACAACAGTGTCTTCTTTTAGACAAAAAGTGCCATTGAGAAGTTCGCTGATGTCAAGAAAAATTTATTGCAAACCGAGAAAGATGCTGAGGAGTTAGAAAAGAGAGCCCAGGAAACTGCTGTTACCCTTGTCAAAGCCGACCAGCAGCTCAGGTAGGTGGGCTCCCTTGGCTCCTCGGTGAGATGAGTGCGAAGTCTGGGGCCAACAGGCTAATAATCGCCTCATGATAACTAAGGCCGGTTAAGTCTAAGGGGCCTTGGAGAATAAGGCGGTGTGTTTCAGGTTGCTCCAGGCTGACACAAAGGATTTGGAGCAGCACAAAATGGAGCAAGAGGAAATCTTGAAAGAAATAAATGAAGTTGTGGCAGCAAAAGACTCGGACTTCCAGTGTCTCAACCAGAAGAAGGAGGTCCTGACAGTCGAGTAAGTCCAGTTTCCTGTTGGGCGTGCGGGGCTCGAGCGGTAAGAGCGCGCTTGGCGTCCAGCCCCATTCGGCCCTGCTCAGGCGCTGCTGGTGTTTGCAGGCTGCAGAAGCTGCAGAGGGACATCGAGACCGCGCAGCACAGTGAGGATCACCACCTGCAGGTCCTTCGAGAGTCAGAGAGCCTCCTGCAGGCCAAGAAAGCTGAGCTGGAAAAGCTGAAAAGGCAGGTAGGATATCCGATGCCTTGAAAAACCAGCTTGTGCTGCTTGGAACCTACATCATAATGTACGATTATAAAAAGTAATATATGTCCAATCGTAGAAAAGACTGGAAAATACAAAAGAAGATATAAAGCACAAATGAGGTTGTATCTCCTAGCGATCAAGGGCAGAGTCCCAAATCAATAGAATATATTTTTGAGTCAAAGCAGCAAGTCTCAAAGCAGGATGCACCCTGAGATCACTTATGCTAAAGGTGTTTATGCTTGTATTTTTAGTCTATATCAAAGTGTAAAAGCAGTTATCTGATAAGGGGACATTATGAATATCTTCTGTTTTCTTCCTTTCGCGTGTTTGCATTTTCTCCTTTTTTATATAAGCACGTGTGTATCACCCTTAAAATTGTAAGTAATTTGTAAATTTACAAAATAAATTTTTTTTAAAGATTTTATTTATATATTTAACAGAGAGATCACAAGTTGGCAGAGGCAGGCTGAAAGTTGGGGGAAGCAGGCTCCCTGCTGAGCAGAGAGCCCAACTCGGGGCTCAATCCCAGGACCCTGAGATCATGACCTGAGTTGAAGGCAGAGGCTTTAACCTACTGAGTCACCCAAGCACCCTACAAAATGAATTTTTAAAATCCCTGCCTGACTTCCATTGCCAAGGTAGTTGTTAAATGAAATAAGGTATAGATATGTATTTTGAAAACCATAACCTGAGGGATAATCATTATTATATTCTTATTTTTGCTATGCTTTGAGTGCTTTTATGCAGGTGAGCCCAAGACTTTTATTAGGCATTTTGTGCCTGCACCCCTGGCCTGGTCCTGCTGACTCATGTAGCTGGGATAATTACAATTAGGCTAGTTCCTAATTTCCCCACGACCCGTTAGCTGGACTGGATATTCTCCAACACAGCAAGCACTGAAGGTCGCATGGCCTTTGGCAAGCTTTGCATTCTTCCCTTTTCTTTAATACAGGTGTCGGGTCAGCAGCAGGAGATGGCCGTCTTGGACAGGCAGTTAGGGCATAAAAAGGAAGAGCTGCAGCTTCTCCAGGAAAGCATGGTCCAGGCCAAAGCTGACCTCCAGGAAGCGCTGAGACTGGGAGAAACCGAAGTAATTGAGAAGTGCAATCACATTCGGGTGTGTTTCACTAGGTTTTCTTAAGAGTCCTGAGATGATGTTGGAGATGTATTCTGAGCTATTTTCATTAGTTTCCCCTTCAAATGCAAATATAAATTCCTGAATCTTGACCCTTCTGTAGCCTCAGTTGGATGTGGTGTTACGTATCCAGGCTCTCTGGCTCTCTGGATACGTGGGGAGCTCTCCCATAGAGATTCTCCGCCTCTGTGCCTTTTCTCATACCATTTCTTCTCCGCGAATTTCCATTTTGGAAATGTCCAGATCCTACCCATTTTTCATGGTTCAGCGTAGACACCCCTTAGAAGACTTCTCTTTTCCTTTACCTTGGAAGGAGTTTATCTTGACTCCTGAGTTTGGGGGCACTCTGCACGTTTCCAAGGGCATCTTAGCCTTTCATGATCGTGTTTATGCTCCTTGCTTAATTCTCCCCAAGGTGCTCAGATTCTTGAGGGCAGGGGATGTAGCAGAGTCAGCCTTTTCTTTCTATGACAAATTGCCTTACACAGAGTAAATACTGCTTATGCATTTTAAATGAAGGTAATGTGTGACTTTCTTACTTCTATTATATAGAAATATGTTAGTGTAAAATAAAATACAGTGCTTTTCTTGACATAAAAGGCAAAATTGAACTTGTTTCCAGATTAGAATTTTTGTGAAATGAGATAATAAAATTTATTTCAGTGTAAATTCTATTCATAATTTTGTAAAGTGGAGTTGACTTTTTTTTTTTTTTTTTTTTGGCACAGGAAGTAAAATCTCTTCTGGAAGAACTCAGTTTTCAGAAAGGAGAACTAAATGTCCAGATTAGTGAAAAAAAAACTCAACTCACACTCATAAAGCAGGAAATTGAAAAAGAGGAAGAAAATCTTCAGGTAGTTTTAGGACAAATGTCTAAACATAAAACTGGTAAGTTTAAAGGAAAACAATCATATAAAGTTGGAGTTTGAAAATATCTCTATTTGAGATCACAGAAAAAATACAAATGGTGGAATAAACTTCAAAGTTCAACTTTGTTATAGATGAGCAAAGAAAAGCAGTATTATAAAAGGAATACAGTATGTTCTGCCATTCAAAAGTTTCTTGGTAAAGTTTATTTAAGAGCATATATTAATAGTCATAATAATTACCGAGCAGGCTGTGGAGAAGGAAGAACACTTACCAGGCTACTTGATAGAGAAATAAACCATACCAATCCCCCAGTGTTTCAAGACTGAAAATTCATACCTATTGAACCATTTAGCCCATTTCTAGTTACTGAGAGAAAGAAAGCATTCATATACATTGCAACGCTATTGTATTTATTTACTAAGTCTTTATTTCCTTGTTTCACAAATTAAGCTGCCTGAGTTGGTTACTTGCAGCAAAATTTATAATAGAATTTGGAAACTTGGCCCATTTAAAAGCCACATTTTAAATATTTAATGGGATGCAAAAATGCTGATGGGAAGACTGAAAAAATAGATGTAAAACTGAATATAGAGCATAGTCCAAATTTATTTTGAAAATCTGTGCATGTGTGTGCACACACTCCTGGAAGGAAATACATCAGAGTGCTATTGCTGTAGCGATCATCTTTGGATGGTGGGATAATAATGGGTTTTCATTTTTTTCTTTTTACTTTTTTCTTGAAATTTTCTATAGTGAGCAAATACCTGTATAATCAGAAAAGATTCTTATATTACTTGAAAATCTATATTGTAAAAGATAAAAAATTGTTATCTGAATCTCAGCTTATGTATTTTAACATTTTACCTATTTATTTTAAAATTCATTTAGATGGGGTAACTGCTCTTAAAACTAGATCTTTGTTAATGATTTTATTAAAATGTTTTTAACAAATTAAAATTTAACAAGTTAATGTTCAGCAATATTTTAAAGGATTTTTTTTTTTTTTCATTAAAATACAGTTAGCTTCAGGGTGCTTCAGTGGCTCAGTTGGATAAGCCTCTGGCTTTGGCTCAAGTCATAGTCTCAGGGTCCTGGAATGGAGCCCTGCTTCTTTTTTTTTTTAAGATTTTATTTATTTATTTGACAGAGAGAGAGAACACAAGTAGGCAGAGAGGTAGGCAGAGAGGTGGGGGGGGAAGCAGGCTCCCTGCTGAACAGAAAGCCCGATGTGGGGCTCCATCCCAGGACCCTGAGATCATGACCCAAGCCGAAGGCAGAGGCTTTAACCCTCTGAGCCACCCAGTCACCCTCCTCCCCACATTTGTGCGCACACATCTCTCTCTCATCTCTTTCTCTCTCTCAGATAAATAAAATCTTTTAAAAAATACAATTAGCTCCATTAATTCAGCACAATAGATATGTTTTGATGACCTATTGTTATATCAACAGCATTATTTTGTTTCACTTTGTAAATGTTTTCAACTACATTTAATAGCATGAATCATATTCTGTTTCTCTTAGAACTAAAGAATATTCTGGACATGTTGCAACTTGAAAACAATGAGCTACAAGGTTTGAAGCTACAGCATGACCAAAAGGTGTCTGAGTTAGAGAAGACTCAGGTTGAAGTGCTAGAGGTAATAAAGCCGTTTTACCCTCAGCCAACTGCAGTCTCTTTGGGCATGTGTGAGTCCCCTTTTATCTGATTTAGGAGAGACTGGAGTTGGAGAATCTGCAGCAGACGGCCCTGCGACAGAAAGGGGAGATAGAGTGGCAGAAGCAGCTTCTCGAGAGGGACAAACGGGAAATAGAGCGGATGACTGCTGAGACCCGAGCATTACAGTCGCGTATTGAGTCTTTGTGCAAAGAAAAGGAAGATCTTGAAGAAAAACAGGACACCTGGGAAAAGAAGTTGGCACAGACCAAACGGTGAGAGCAAAAACCAATAAGCTTGTAAGATCCCTTCCTGAAGACCAAAGCATAATAAACACACTATAAAAAGGAGTGGAAATAGAGAAAAGAAAAAAAAAAAGTACTCCACGAACTCAGTATCACAATACAGCTCACCAGTACCATTTCTGGGTGCATTTCCTTTTAGGCTTTTCTTTCTCCAAAGCACTTTTTAAAATAACCTGTTGTGGATTTTTTTTTTAGGTAAAATAACAAATGCTAGAAGATATAGCTAAGTGGAGAGGTACCTGTTTGTGGGTAGAAAGGCAATATTGTTAAGATTCAGTTCTCCTCAAACTGATCTAAAGATTCAGAACAATCCCAATCAAAATCCCAGCAGGCTTTCAAAATAGAAATTGACAGTCAGGTTCTAAAATTTGTGTGGAAATACAAAGGATGGACATAGAATAGAATCTAAAACTTTTTAGCTATGACACCAAAACAACCCTGAAAAAGAACAAAAGTTTAGGGCTAACACTAACGTATTTCAAAACTCAGTATACAACTATGATAATTAAAACACTATGGTACTGGTATAAAGACAGAAAAATCAATCAGTGGAACAGAATAGAAAGTCCAAAAGTAAATGCACAAATGTGTGGACAACTGATTTTGACAAAGATGCAAAGGCATCTTTTTTAGTAGAGAAAAGATGGTCTTTTCAAAAAATACTGCTGAAATGATTGCATATTCAAAACCCCAAAAATGAACTTCAACCCACACCCACATATTCATAAAAATTACTCCAAATGGACCATAAACATAAATGTGAAACTAAATGTCAAACTTCTAGGAGAAAACATAGGAAAAAAACCTTTGTGATCTTGGGTTAGGCAGAATTTCCTAGATATGACACCCAAAGCATGGTCCATAAAAAAATAAATTGGTAAAACTGAACTTCATCAAAATCCAAAACTTGAGAGACATTGTTAAGATAATGAAAAGGCATGTCACAGACTGGGAGAAGACTCTTTGCAACCACTTATTTTCAATAAAGGGCTTGTGCCCAGAGCATGTACGTACAAAGAACTTTCATAACTCAATAATGAGAAAATGAACAATCCAGTCTTTCAAATGGGCAAAGGATTTGAGCAGACATTTCACTTAAGGTGATGAATGGCTGGCAAATAAATACATAAAAAGATGCTCCTCATCGTTAACCATCAGGAAAACGCAAATTAGAAGCATGGTGAGGTAACACTGCATACCTACCTATTAGAAGGGCTAAAATTGAAGACTGACCATACCAAATATTGGCATGGAACTTTCATACATAATTAGTGGGGAGTGTAAAATATTGGACCACCTTGGAGAATAAGTTGGCGGTTATTTAAAACTCTTACATATATTGGCCGGAAGAGCTAACCCTTCTACTCCTAGATATTTATTCATGAGAAGTGAAAGCATATGTACATACAAAGAATGATGTACTTTAATGTTCATAGCAGCTTTATTTGAAACAGCCAAAACCTAGAAACAACCTAAATGTCCATCAGCTGGGGAATGGCTAGACAAATGACAGTATATCCATACTGTGGAATCCTGCTGGGCAATAAGAAGGGAATGCAGTACTGACACACACACACTATGACAGGGGTGAATCTCACACTCTGCTCAGCGGGAGAAGCCAGACAGAAAGCAGCTCACACGATAGGACTCAGGTTGTGGAAAAGAAAACAGGCTCATGCACATCTGTTTTGGACAAATCCTGTTACACAATTGTGTTTCCTGCTTTCTCACTTATCAGAAGCTAGCCATCTATTTTAACTGCCAGATTTTGGGAATTCTGAGTGTTGTCCATGTTGTTATCCCGATTTTTATAAAACTTCAGTTTAGTGAGCCACTCTTCAAAAAAATCTCATTTGGAAAGCTGAAAATAAGATGTCTTTTGGAAACGAGTTGAAGAGCCCTAAGGTTTGTTAAGGGTTATAATCGTTCATAGTCCCTAACCGCCCGGTGAAAGGAGACCCGTGTTCCTCAGCTGTGTCTTGTGCATGCTTGGGCATTTTACATTTGATGGTCTCACTCACTCTGCTTGCGTGGTAGGGTTTTAGCAGCTGCAGAAGACGAGAGCAAAATGGAGCGGGCAAACTTAGAGAAGTTGGAATTGGATGTCAGAAAGCTGCAGCAGGAGCTGGGCCGACTCAACAGAGAGAAGCTATCACTGCACAAAGACCTGGGAGCAGTGCAGCAGCAGCTACAAGGTATGAGGCTGCCCCTCCGGAGTGGGGGGGTGCTTTCCTTTGGGTAGGTTCTTTTCTTTTCTCTGAATATACAGCCTTTTATTTTCCTTCAAGTTTAATTATACAAAGATGAGAAGTCCGGTTTTGTAGCCTAAAAATATTTCCTTATTAAAACTATATTAATACTTTCGTAAACTATACAAAGAAGACAGGCAGACGCGCGTGCATCTACAGAGCTGCATGTCAGCCATGCTGGATCCCCGGGGAGGGCACTCATCTGTGAGGACACAGCTGTCCTCGTTGTGGCGTCCACATTCAGTCCAGCACGGTCAGCCCTCCGCCGGGATCGTGCCTGAAATTCGTGTGGAATTTCAGTTGTCTGCTTCTTCGAGCAGATGTTTCCCTTCTTCATCCACCAGCCATCAGGGAGGGATGAGGGCCGTTCTTCTGGGAGGGTTTCCTGGTGACCCTCTTCCATCAGCATACCTGGAATCAGAGGAGTTTCCGTAGCCTCTTCTCTCTCTCACCTCTTGCTGAAGCGGTCCCTCAGAAGCAATCTGTTACCAAAGATCATCTCCATGGGGACAGACCCTGGCTGTCTAACACTTGTCCATTCGAGATGTAAACCATCTTTGTCCCTTGGTCCCACCTCCTGGGTTCTTCTTTTGTTTGCTTTTCTTATTATAGAAATAATTCATGCTGATGGGCATGGGATTTATTTTAGAAGTGACAGAAATGTTCTAAAATTAAATTGTGATGTTTGCATGACTCTGTGAATATACTTAAAGCCAGTGAATTGCTTTAAAATGGGTGAAATGCTTGGTAGGTGAACTATATCTCAGTAATGCTGTTTAAAAAGATTAGTTCATGTTACTTAAAGAACAATTTAAAAACAAGCAAAAAGATGAAATAAAAATGACTACTGACCTCACCCCTCAGAGGTAATTTCTATTAACAGTGTGAATACCCTTCCAGATTTTTTCTTGGGTGTGTGTGTGTGTGTGTGTGTGTGTGTGTATGTATGTGTGTATAGTTTTAAAACAAAAAACAAAGAGGCAGATAATACCTTTATTTATTTATTAAACAAAGTTTAAAACTTTGTTAAACATCCATGATTAAAAGTTACTAAATGGGGCGCGTAGGTGGCTCAGTTGGTTAAAGTCTCTGCCTTCAGCTCAGGTCGAGATCCCAGGGTCCTGGGATTGAGCCCCACATCGGGCTCCTTACTGGGCAGGGAGCCTGCTTCTCCCTCTCCCTCTGCCTACCACTCCCTCTGCTTGTGTTCTCTCTCTGTCAAATAAATAAAATCTTTAAAAAAAAAAATAAAATAAAAGTTACTAAATAATTCTAGCTAACAACATACTTGTCAAGCACTTACTGCGTCTCAGACATGATTCAAGTATTTTTATGCATTTATTCATTTAATCCTTGTAACATTTTTATAATAGAAACTGTTCCAGCCATTTGCAGATGAGGAAACCTAAGTTTAGTTTTCTTGTGACTTCCTTAAGGTCACATATAGCTAGCAAGTGACAAAGCATACATATAAAATCTATTCCCAAGTTATCGCCCTTTAAGGTTGTACCAGATTTACATTTCTCCCAGCAATGTAGAAGGTATTCATTTTTAAATCATGCACATTGTCCATTCTAGGTATTAACTATACATTTTTTATTGTGAGGTTTTGAACACGTAAATCTAAAAACCTGAGCTCCAAGCCCAGATATAGGTTGTGTGTATTAACTCATTCTTTTGACCTTTTTTTTTTTTTAAAGATTTTATTTATTTATTTGACATGGAGAGAGAGATCACAAGTAGGCAGAGAGGCAGGCAGAGGAGGGGAAGCAGGCTCCCTGCTGAGCAGAGAGCCCGATGTGGGGCTCGATCCCAGGACCCTGAGATCATGACCTGAGCCGAAGGCAGAGGCTTTAACCCACTGAGCCACCCAGGCGCCCCTCTTTTGACCTTTTAATAAGTAAATGCATAACCATACATTTAACAGAATAAGTTTATATTCACTTCCACTCTACTTTTTTGGGGGGCTCAAGGGGATTTGGAAAATGCATACAAGTGTATTTATATTATATAAATGTTATTTCTGTAGAAAAACAAGAAACAGTAAACTCACTACAGAAGGAACTAGCTGATGTCCAAGACCATTTGGACCTAGCAAAACAGGTAAGTTTAACAAATGTAATCTTCTAGTAGTATCCTGAAGGCATGCAGATAATTGGTTAAAATAAAAGACAAATCAAGTAGGTTGGTTCCTTTTCATACCAGCAGGTCCCATCCCATAGGGCCATTTATAAGACACAAACATATATATACAAAACTTTTGGTGCAGAGCAGTGATTTTCTTATTTATTTTCAAAGTTTTATTCAAAGATAGTAGGTAAGGTGGTGGCTAGACCAGAGCCTAAGCCCTCAGCCAGCCCCTCTGGGGGCTTCAGGCACCAGATTTCTTATTCATGGCACAGACAAGCACAAACCTGCCCCCGCACCCCCCCAGGCCGGGCTCAGATTTGGTCACTCTGAGCAGCAGGGTAACTGCCAATTTCAGAATAACTGGGTCTCCATCTTGTCAGATATTCAGTAAAGCTGATTTTTGACCCTTATACTTTGGATAGTCTTAAAGATAATTAAGTGTTGTTCTATGAGGATAGTGCTATAATTTGGGTTTCAAAGAACCTCAAGCAAGTTCTGGGCCTCAGTTTCCACTATGTAAACTAGGAGTTGGATTAGACATCTGATATCTTGCATCTGTCTTCAGGAATCTGTTTCTAAAATATAAACACTTAAAGTATTCCATCTTTAAAAAATTCTTACACGGGGGGTGCCTGGGTGGCTCAGTGGGTTAAAGCCTCTGCCTTTGGCTCAGGTCATGATCTCAGGGTCCTGGGATCGAGCCCCACATCGGGCTCTCTGCTCAGCAGGGAGCCTGCTTTCCCCTCTCTCTCTGCCTGCCTCTCTGCCTACTTGTGATTTCTCTCTCTGTGTCAAATAAATGAATAAAATCTTCAAAAAAAAAATTCTTACACAGGCTCTAATGAATATTTTTTGTGTTGTTAGAAATACAATAACTTTGTCAAAGTTTAATTTGGATTCCTTGCATAAGTAAGAATTTATTTTCCGAGTTTTTCAGTCCACATAAATATTTCAAATAGTAACAAAACCATGACTTTAGGTTCATTTTCAATGAGCATTAAGCCTTATTCACAGCTCTCCTTAATTTTCTAAGCAATCTTGTGAGGTGGGTGTTGTTTATTCCCACCTCAGTGACGAGGCAACTAAAGTTCAGAACTAGGTCTCTTTAGCTTGTGATATCTTCTGTCATCTTCTTAGACACTAGAAAGAGGAAAGCTGATGATTAAATTGCGTTCTGGGTGCCTTAAATAAGTCTGTTGAGATAATAAAGGATGTGGGACTTCCATGTTTATTTTGTCAGACTTGCTGGAGCTTAGGAGGGGCACTCACCAGCCCTAGAGCAGATGGCTTTGTTAGTAGTTTCCATTTGTTCTTTCACATAAAGGACATGCTTCACACCACCAAGCATAAGGACATGCTGCTCAGTGAACAGACCAGGCTTGAGAAGGACATTGGTGAATGGATGAAGAAGTCTGAAGACGACCGGAAAGAAGGGGAGATAAAGCATCAGCAGCTTCGAGCGCTCCGGAATGAGATTGAAGAAAACAAGGCTAAGCTGGCCCAACAAGAAATGGTACTACACATTTATGATTTTACAGAAAACAAAACACTTTGTCACTTGGGTGAGCTTTTCCCAGCGAGAAGCTGTGCAGAAGGATCCCCCATAGGACTCGTTCCCTTAACTGCCCTGTGTAACCAGGAGGATTTTACACTAGCGTTTTGACTCTCAGTGTTAATATTTGTGGACCATTAAGACCATAGAACACGGGTCTTGTAAAGAATCATGCTGGCCCCACGCCACTGGCTATGTGAATCCCCCCTCGCGTGCTGGCCCAAATAGTTTTCTAGTCCCAGCACAATCACCTCTGTAAAGGGAGCTCACTGTCTCTCACTGTGGGCTGTTTCCTACTTTCTGGAACTGGAACCTTGCTAGTGTCTGCGAAAGTTCCCTTATCTGGGACACACTGTATTTGTTATTTTATGACTGTGGTTGTTCTCTATTAAGATGTTGCAGAGACTCCAGAAAGAGCGAGAATGTGAAGAGAAAAAGTTAGAAGCCAGTAAAGTGGCTCTGAAGGAGCAGCAGCAGCAGCTGGAAAGGGAATTAGGCGAGCAGAAAGGCAAGCTGGACCAGGTGCTCTCGAAGCTGCTGGTGGCTGAGGAGCGTGTCAGGACCTTGCAGGAAGAGGAGAGGTGGAGTGAGACACTGGAGAAAACGCTCTCCCAGACCAGTACGTGTTCCCAAACGTGGCGCTGTGGGAGGGGGGCGGCGCTGGTTGTCTCGCCGGGTGAGCAGAGGAGACCCAGAGCGTGGCCATGGCCCAGAAGGTGGTCGGGACGCACACAGTGGCAAGGCGATGCCCCACTGGAACCTGTTGGCCTCAGGAGAGGTGATAACAGGCTCAGAGACACAGGGCATTTGTCTTTATGGAGATGGAATTTGATCCTGAGACTGTGAGGTCTTTTTATTCGACCATAGTGCCTTCTTCAAGAATGCTGCCTCAAGGAAGAGAGATGTTAAGGCAAAGAAGTTCCAGAAGGCACTCTAAAGGCTTTCTATGAAGTACACTATTTTGAGCTTTGGAAACGATCCATTTCATCTTACCCAATCAAAAAACAATTACTAACAATTCTACGGTGTCCAAATTTGTCATAGTGAATGGAGCCAAAATACAGATATTTGCTTTTGGGTTTGTTTGCTCTCTCTTGAGCCATGTATCAGTGACATTGACATGGAAATCCAGGATAAATGATAGTTCCCACATCAATAAGTGATTTTTTTCTTTCTCGGGCTTCAGGGTTTAATAATACTCAGAAAATGTTCTCCCTCAGGTGAACTTGGTGAAAAGGTTATTACTCCTTCCTCCCCAACTCTTGATTACATCTAGACCAGCCATTTCTTTATTCTCTTTTTTCTTTTAAAGATTTTATTTATATATTTGAGAGAGAGAGAGAGAGAGAGAACACCAGCAGAGGGAGCAAGCAGGGACTCGATCCCAGGACCCTGGGATCATGAGCTGAACCGAAGACAAGCGCGTTATTAACCGACTGAGCCTCCCAGGCGCCCCAGACCAGCCATTTCGTTGTGAAAATGAAACTTACCAGATGTGCTGAGTCTGACCACACCAGACATGTGAAAGCGAAATGTGGACAGGGTGTTACTCCAGAATGTGGTTAGAAAAATCTATTTTAACTGTCATTGTTCTTTATAAGCATTATTGAGTACATACTGTGTACTATTATACATTTGCATACAAGATGCCCACTGAACACCAGGAAGTAGGCGCCTCCCGTATAAAATAGGGCTCATGCCACTCCAGATCTCATGTTCTTTCCACGGCGCTTTTCCCGTGAAGGAAAAGTATGGGTGCACTCCCTTTATTAAAACCTAGGTTTAGGGGCGCCTGGGTGGCTCAGTGGGTTAAAGCCTCTGCCTTCAGCTCGGGTCATGATCTCAGGGTCCTGGGATCGAGCCCCGCATCGGGCTCTCTGCTCAGCGGGGAGCCTGCTTCTCCCTCTCCCTCTGCCTGCCTCTCTGCCTACTTGTGACTCTCTCTCTCTGTCAAATAAATAAATAAAATCCTTTAAAAAAAAAAACAAACAAACCTAGGTTTATAAAAAGCATTTCAGCCATCTGTTCCATGTCTCCTGCCCCTCAGGATTGCTATTTATTCCCACTGATCTCTGATACCCAGAGGGAAGACAATAGCCGTCTGTCACTTTGGAATCTGGCCCTCTAGGACCCAGTTTTGTTAAGAGGCACCTCCGTTGGGGCATTTTTCTGGGCCTCTGATGGGGGTCGAGGGGGACTCAGGAGACCCAGTGATGCCTGAGTGGGTGGCATGTCACCACCTGCCCACAGCCAGACCAGGGCCTCCGGCTCAACTACTAAAAATGCTCATTTCAGAACGGCAGCTTTCTGAACGGGAACAGCAGTTATTGGACAAGTCAAGTGAGCTGCAGGCTCTCCAGAAAGAGACAGACTCCATGAGGGCAGACTTCAGCCTCTTACGGAACCAGTTCTTGACAGAAAGAAAGAAAGCCGAGAAGCAGGTGGCCAGCCTGAAGGAAGCACTGAAAATCCAGCGGAGCCAGCTGGAGAAGAACCTTCTGGTGAGTACCCACTGCCCAGCAGCCGATGAGGAAGTACCACATCTACATTTTTAGATTATAACACTGCTTCAGTGTGGAGAAAACAAATTACCAGTGTGGAGAAAACAAAAGCCCAGTCCCTAACTCAGCTGTTTTTGGTGTATTGACGCACAGTGGGATCTTGAAGCTGATGGTGGACTCTAGCCCTCGAGGAGCCAACCAGACAGTGTCAGCACGAAGCAGAGAGCACTCTCGCCAGAGAGGCTCTGCTCACACCTCCATTGGCAAGGGCTGCAGTAGTTTGGGGGAAAGAAGGCTTAACATGTTTGCCCAGCTGCAGTCACTGCTCACAGATTTTTCTCATCCTGCCCTTTTTAGTCAAATTAGCTTTAATTAATCATTATCCTAAAACCAAGCAGCTCAGTCTACCATGCTTTTATCCCTGAAATATATTTGGGATAAAAATGTGGGGAGTGGATACTCTTAAGTCCACAGTGGTTTATGGTGGGTGGAGGCAGATGGGCAGTAGTAGAGACTGTCACAGGAATGGATTTTTCCAACACCCTCTGGAGGAATTGATGCATGTGAATGGGTATGTGTTTCCCAGAGGGTGGGAAATGGGTGCATGTTTCGCAGAGGGTGACACGCTTACCACTAGTGATCAGCAACATGATTGTAAAGATAATGTGGAGGTGTCTAGGTTTTCATCCTCCGGGTAACTCTGTGACGATGGGTATTGTTCCTGTGGCAGATGAGTAATGGAGGCTCAGGAAAGGATTATCAAAGGTAATGTGGCAGAGCTAGGATTCAGACTTTGGGCTAACAGACTGACCACATATGTACTCCAGCTCTACCACAGCCTCTGAAGGCCGGTAGTGTTATCCCCCTGTTACAGCTAGAACCCCAAAGGCAGATGAAGTTACGGAGCTAGTGAGTGTGTAAGCCAGCAGTGCACAGTTCCATGTGCCAGAGCCCAGTCATGTCCTTCCTCCCGTGCTAGGAGCAAAAGCAAGAGAACAGCTGCATGCAGAAGGAGATGGCAACGATCGAACAGGTGGCCCAGGACAATCACGAGCGGGCGAGGCGCCTGATGAAGGAGCTCAGCCAGATGCAGTATGAGTACATGGAGCTCAAGAAACAGGTGCGTGCCCAGGAGCCCCCGCTGGCCGCCCGGGGCAGAGAAGGCTCAGTAGGCATGCTCACTCCCCACTGGGCTCAGACAGATTTTGTTTCTTAAGTAGCTCTCTTAATATTTAAGGAGTATTTCTTTGTAGAAATTATGAAAGCTGATTATAAGAATGTCCTTTAAATCAAATCTTTTTTTCTAGTCTTAAAATTTAGAAATGCACCTCTACAAGAGAAAAGCATTTGTTCAAAATGTACTTTTAAAATCCCCTTAGTTCAGCGTCTTCTGTTTTTGAAAGAAAATGGCAGTTCTTCAGCATGAGATTTTATCATGTCCCAAAGAACTGTGTTGAAATGTTAGATTTTATGTCAGAAACAAGTGTAGAAGACCCAAGTACCTAGGAAGGAAGAAATGACCCAGCAGAAACCTCCGAGGTGTAACCAGGCTCTGAGCAGTACACGCTTAGACTGGGAGAGTCTAATCCTACGTGGAAAGTTCCATAAGTACATGATACATTAAACAGTTCAATTCCAAGTAGGTCCTAACTTTACCCACTGGTATTTGACGCTCACTCTTCAGATGACAAACCAAAAGGATCTGGAGAGAAGACAGATGGAAATCAGTGACGCGATGCGAACACTTAAATCTGAGGTGAAAGATGAAATCAGAACCAGCCTGAAGAATCTCAACCAGTTTCTTCCAGAACTACCAGCAGATCTGGAGGCTATTTTGGAAAGGAATGAAAACCTAGAAGGAGGGTTAGAAAGCTTGAAAGAGAACTTCCCATTCACCGTGAGTGAGAGACCATCACCTTTTGAAGAAAAATTGAATTTTTCCCAGACTCACATAATGGTAAGGGTATATCCTGCTGCTCTCTGGACTTTGTTAGAAGATAATTTGTTCCCACCTCCCTTCAGATAAGCTGAAAAACAGAGGTGGGATTTGGGGAAGGTGGGAGGAGGAAAAGGCTAGCAACGCCTGGGGATTCTGATGTTTTCCTCTCCCTCTGAAAAAGGACGAACACTGGCGTGGAGAAGCACTCCGAGAGAGACTGCGTCACCGTGAAGATCGACTCAAGGTCGCCCTTTAAAACAGTACAGTATGAGATGCTTGGCATGTTGAGGACAGGGGGAAACTGCTTATGTCCACATGTTGCTGTCATTCCCTGTGTTATGGCATGAGCAGCTTTCTAGATTACACGGTAGAAGCTTAGAGAAGTTGGCATCACACAGTAAGTGGCAGGGGTTAGCATTCAAACCATGAATTCTGGAGTCAGGCCCCGTGTTCTGGGTAATGCTGCTTTGCCTCAGCTAAAACTGACAGAACCTAAGGACCTGGGACAGAAAATAGATACAGTGATAAACAAAAGGGGGCTCATAGGCCAGTAGTTGGGGGAAAGATAGACTTTGGGTGTCAGACAGGAAGTTGTTTGGCTCAGAACACGTGGAGTCTGGAGGCCTGTGAGACATCCAGGGCTGATCTCTCCATAGGCAGCTTTCAGAGTCTAGGATTTAACGATCAGCATTGACCTAAAGAGTTTGGGGTTAAGAGTATAGGTGGGAGTTGGAAATAAGAGGAAGATAGAATGAGAGGGCAGAATGTGTTTGGAGAAAGGCTCCATACACAGCATGAACTGAGAAGGAGCCATGTGCTGTGTTGAGGGAGTGTCAAGGGAGGTCCTTGATGTCCACTAGCCTCCAGCCACATGTGGCTACTTAAATGTAAATGAATTTTAATTATAGTTCAGTTCTTCAGTTGCCACAGTTTTAGTGACTCGACAGCCACATGTGACTAGTGGTTGCTATATTGGACAGCACAGATACAGAACATTCCCATCATCACAGAAAGTTCTGTTGGACAGAACTGCTGTAGATTGGGGGGAATTCTTTCAAAGAAACAGCATGGGGGCAAGCCAGAAAGTAGCATGGGGCTGAAGATTGAATACACTGTGAGAGGCACTGAAGATACCAAGTATAAACCAGTCTTCTAAGTCTGGGCAGGAAAGGGAGAGAAAGGATCATAATTTAATGGGGAAGCCAAGGGTACAGAAATCCTAAGGCTGAGCAGAAGGCCTGGTTAATGACAGCACAGCCTGGGACAAGTTCTACACACAGAGAGTAGTCACCAGCACCTTCTATGGTTTTTTTTAGGACAAGAGCATTTCCAGCAGCCATTCCTACTTTATGATAATTAGATTTGCCCATCACGTGTTAAGCATGAGGAAGCTACTGAGTACATTTCTTCTGTGTAGAACCCTAAATTTTACTGTAATGCTTTCAGGCCCAGCTTCGACACTGTATGTCCAAGCAAGCGGAAGTGCTAATTAAGGGGAAGCGGCAGACAGAGGGCACATTACACAGCTTGAGAAGACAAGTGGATGCTTTAGGGGAACTGGTCACCAGCACTTCTGGAGACTCCACGTCATCAGCTGGTATGTCTCAGATGGAGTCTTCCCTGGCCGAGGACTCTCAGCCTGGACCAAGCCAGGTAAGAGGACGCTCCATTGTAGACGTGCGAAGTCCCTGAAAGCTTTGGGCTCTCTCATCTACATAGAGGAGATTCAGAAGGCCACACATGCCAC
The DNA here is from genome assembly GCA_028646535.1 of Procyon lotor. Classification (NCBI taxonomy): domain Eukaryota; kingdom Metazoa; phylum Chordata; class Mammalia; order Carnivora; family Procyonidae; genus Procyon; species Procyon lotor. Next base: position 66,703,197 of record CM053615.1, read on the forward strand.
CTTCAGGTCTCTGGAAAACTTGTCTTAAGACAGATTTGCTTTCAAAACTGGTCCCTAGGAAAACTGAAATGGGTTGGTTGGCAGACCTAGGAGGAGGACAAGGTGATGGCTTAGGGAATGGACTGAAATTGGAGACTGGATGACCTGTCAGGGATATAGGGAATTCTCTCGATCTCCACTGTTGGATTTCCTTGTTCTCTACTCCATCAATAGAGTATTTAGGCTGTGCGGCCAGCATAAGTCCCAGTTTGGCCTATCTCCCTGCGTCTTAGGGAAGGATGCCTGGCTGTGCCTACTCTTCTTCCTCAGCAAAAGTTTGAACTCAAGACTTCTTAGCGCAAAGTCTCTACAACCCCTGAAGTTCACAAAGCCTCTCTGTGTGAGACCTCGACAAGGTTAACAACTGTTTAGGAGGAATATGAAATACTCATGGAATCGGTCAGGAGCGACCCAGAGATAGAGAATAGCTACCATTTTTGAGTGTCTACTGTGTGCATGTACAGATAAGCACTTAACATATATTCTCTCATATAGTCTGTATCCTAGGAGGTAGGAAGCATGCCTTTATTAGATGAAGAAATTGTGTAAAATGAAAAATGTCACAGCAGATTAAACCAGGACTTCGGGGCTCATCTGTCACTACCACAGAGCAGTATAGTATATGGCTGAGCCACAAGGAACATTCAAAAAGAGCCGCCTCTTGGGGCACCTGGGTGGCTCAGTGGGTTAATGCCTCTGCCTTCGGCTCAGGTCATGATCTCAGGGTCCTGGGATCGAGCCCCGCATAGGGCTCTCTGCTCAGCAGTAAGCCTGCTTCCCCCTCTCTCTGCCTGTCTCTGCTTACTTGTGATCTCTCTCTGTCAAATAAATAAATAAAATCTTTAAAAAAAAAAAAAAAAAAAGAGCCGCCTCTTGTAGGCACACAGCTCAGCAGCAGCAGAACCAAGATTTGAATGTGATTACCTTAAAACCTTCTATGGTGGGACCAAGTCAGGCACAGGCCAAAACTATCATGGACCTCAGGGCAGGTCTCAAGATCGTCAGGAGGCACTGAGTATTGCAAAGAAGGTGGGTTTAGAGATGAGACAGCCCAGAGTGGTGGAAGATGAGTACATGGGGATTTGGGTGCCAGGTTCAGTTATCAGCTCGGGGTGGCAGCCGGAAGAGTTCAGGTGCTCCGGATGCAGGGGAGTAATGGAGATGTCAGAGATGCAGTGGGGAGCGGGGGGCACTGCTAGAATTCTTTTGTTGGAGTCTGGGGTCATAATCCAGTTATACAGGATAAAAGCCTAAACTAGGTTGGAGTTAGGGGCTGGCTTCTGAGCTGTGTTTTCCATCTCCCTTCTTTTCAGAGCTCCTTCCAAGTTCTACAAGGTCCATCACAATTATTAGACAGTTACCGACACTGACGCCATCCCCAGCTTCCTGCTCGCAGGGTACATGTTACAGAGTTCTTTTAACTACTACTTTCAGTTGGAACATCCTGAATTCTAACTTATCCTACAGTCCAGCAGTCTTTTAATTTTACTCTTTAATAACTTTGTACAGTGGTTCATCTCAAAATATTTTTCCCAAGAGATACTCAAATACTTATTTTACCTGTTAGCCATCATGAGCTGTCACTTAGTTCTGTTCACTGAAGACTTGTTTTTACTGTTCCAAGAAGGCATCCTCTTTGTGTTTCTGCAGGAAAAGAGCTGCTCAGCTGGATGAGGCAATCTTGAAGGAAATCCCTTCTCTACTACCTCACCGCAGAACTGGAAGGCCACTTGGTTTTGCTCCAGATGCGGGGAACACCAATCAATGCTGCACCTCCACTGTAGCTTAGCTCAAGTGCTGTGAATGCCAGGGTTTCTGTAAATCACATGTACATATGGGAAGAATTGTATACAGTTTAAACCTGGATGGATGGGGGGGTTGTTTTTTTAGCTTTGAAATGTATTGCCATAAAACCAATGATTGTAAATTTAAGGCTACAAACTGGTAAAATCTATAGCTACAAAGAAAAAGAATGTACTCAAGCCCTTCATTTATAGTGTCAAATTTTATTTTTGGATTTTGTTGAAAATCTATTTTCATATGAAAATAAAAGATAAAATAGTCTGTCACCTGACTTTACATTTCAAAAATCTACAGTAAAGCCATCAAACATTTACCTTCGTTCTAAGAAAATGGCAATTTCCAAATGACTCTCCATCTTTGGCCTGGAGATTGAAGTATGTTATACCTGTCAATGAATATACACCACATGGAAATATCTTTTATAAAAACTACTACACCTGAGGTGCTTTTCCTCAACCAAAAATATTCTTTGATGGAAAATTAGCAGGATCTGACCCAGTGGTAAATTCAAATTGTGACTTTTAAATCTTTGAACTACTGTAATTAATGGCTCTGCTTCATGATCTACAAATACATTATTTCTCTAAAAACAAGAACAGCAGCAACTGTCACAAAAGACCGTGTGGCAAGAGATGACTTCTCATGGGTAAGGGGAAGTATGAAACTACATCTTATAGATTAGGTTTTAAAATACTCCCAAGGCCTGTTTTCTAGGCCCGCAGACAGCTTATAAGCCGTAACCATAAGGTATGGTTCAGTGCAGTCATCCCTCTCCACCCACGGAGGTTATATTCCCAAGAAGTTTGGTCAGACCTTGGACCATTAATTAAGATATGGGATAAATAGAATTACAATAAAGGCAATGGAAGTGGCATAAAATTTCACAAAAAGTTCTAGAAGACATCTACTTCCAAATAAAAATTGGATTTGATATCTTGTATTTAACATTCTTTGTTTCATTTTCACAGGCCTTAGCAAAATGCTGAAAAGTCAGGCCTCTGCACAATTACTGAAATCCCTCAGGGACACTTTTTCCCATTCTATCCATTCCATGTGCTGAATGAGGGTAAAATGTCTTCTTTCTAAACTGACACATGAACCCTCTCTATTCCCCTGTGGAGAGGAACAGAAGGTAATCATTTGGTCTTCTGTATAAGGGGGAGTGACCTGAACCACACATCTATACAGAAAGATCACACCTGAAACAATGGATACGTGAGCCAAAAAGTTCTCAAAACTACAGTCTGGAATTAGGGGAGGTAATTAACATGTGAAGCCAAACACCTGGTTCCAAAAGACCTCTTTCCAAAGAAACTTTACCATCTCTAGTATTAGGTGAACATTACCACCAAAAAAAAATTTTTTTAATCAAGGTTACTGCATCAAACACTTTATTATTCATGAAACACTTGAACATTGTACTGGAATGTCTAACCCATAAAGACTACTGAGCACCAATTTACTAATCAAGAGGGCCTCCTCACAGGTGCAAGGTTAACAAGTAACCCAGAGAAGCAGGTGACCCCACAAGTAGTAAACTCCCATGGATTAAAGATTAAAAGAACTTCACATTCTCTCCAAAGTGTACTTGCCCAGTGTCTGGCACATGTTACAATATGACAATTTGCTCTTCTATTTTTGAGCACCCAAGTTTATTACAGGGGATTACACATGCAAACAACAGAATTTGGCCCCAAGTACAGTCAAGGGAGAACACTCTATCAGACACCAAGTGTGCTGATCTCACACTGAAAAAGGTCGACTGAAAACACTGCAAGGGTGATCCAAACACAAGGACAAAACTAAGTCAATTACTGAGTGACGTGGAATTATATGCTATATACGTAGACTTCTCTGTACAATAAGGACAATTCTCCAATAAAAAATGGCAAATTCTGCCAAATAATTGTTTGCCTGAAAAAAATATGAAATCCTATTGTAGTTCAGAAAATAATGCAAACCATTTTAATTTAATCTAGATACAGGTACTTTATTTACAAATATTTAGATTAATAGCATTTTGTTACATCAAATGAAGAGTACAGCAGTCTGAATAAATCCTGTCACAAAAACCATTAAGACCCACTGTAACTAAATTTGGGAATCAGGGTATTGCACCTAAACAAGCCGCAGTCTTTAGTTTGTGATTGCTACCTTATATCCCAATGGGTGGTTGGTTTGTTTTTGTAAATATATACACACACCAGCAGGTCATGGTCCCTGGGCGAGTCCCTTGTGAAGCAACAGGGAAAGCAAATTGGGTCACTGTAAGTCTTTAACAGAATATACCAATCTACTTCAGGAATCTTGTTTTTAAAAAAGTTAAAGACAAAAATAAAGATGAGTCCACAAATTAACCAAATCCTATTTTCTGCACATTCCAGTTTTGGCTTTTATTTAACATTGACTATACAATACTCCAGTACTACCACATGTTTACAACCCAGAAAGCCATATTTTTTACTTTTACTTTAGTGTCTGTAAAGAGGGATTTAAAATGTGTATTTTAAACACAGCAGTTGAGCTGAGTGATTTTATAGAATATAGTAAGGTTTACCTATTCTACTTCAAATAACTTCAATTCTCCATCTGAACCATAAACTCAATCAGAAATCAACCAAAAGAAGTAAAACATAAGTCTGTTGTCTAAAGAGATTGTTTCCCTTGCAATACAGTATTCTTTCGGTGGCCAGACCACCTAGTGCAAAGTAATAACTTACTTTGTATCAGCACAAACACTGAAACACCATTAGAAACACTTTCCCTTTTACAAAACTTATGCCAACATGACATAAAATAGCCCCGCATACTAAGAACACAAGGGGTATCTTAAATTACTTCACTGTAGTGTTAAAAATGCACAATTTAAAATCCCTTAACAGCAGACCTGCGGTTCTGACTGTCCGGTACACAATCTCACCATTCCAAGAAGATAAAGGTATAAAAGCTTAAAATGTGCAATAATAAACCCAGCCTTTTTTCTTTTTCTATACAGTAAGGCAAGAAATGCAGCCTGTAATGCAAAATGTTTACAAAGAGAAAAGCAGGTTAGCACATTGTCGATTGCACAAGAACAGTTAAGAAAATCAGCAGGTAAGCCACAGTGCAAAGATGGAACAGAATCTGCTAGTGTTAATCCTCTCACGCTACAGGAGCTCTTTCCAGCATAATGTCCCCAAACACTGCCAGCACCAGACGGTGGAGCCAGTATTACTTGTGAACTGCAGTTGTGTATTTCCTTGTGTGAAATGGAAGGGAGTAACATGGTCACATATAGGTCATACTGTACAAACTGGTATTTTATACTGTTCCAATGCCAGTAATCAATTTATTTTCTTCATTAAAATAATATACACAGAATGTATTGTTAGTTCGGTTCCTTCAAATTTTATACATATTTACTTTCTGCTAAAGAGAAAAGGATAAAATAGTGTAAAAAAAAAAAAGATAAAGCTATTAATTAAGCACAAGAGAAAAGGTAAGTGGATATTTTCCCTGTGCAAGGCTAAGACAAGCAAACCTCCACGGAAAAATGCCACCCACACAACAGGAAATTTATCCAACGAAAACAAAACAAAAGCAGTTATAGAACCCATTCTCTATCAAAAGTCATTTCACAGCAATAAACTTATTGGTTACGACAGACATACTTGAACAGTTAAAGATGGGGAGAAAGGCTTAAGATATCCTCAAATTAAACCATACAGTAAGACAAAGCCTTGCCAAAAAGAGGGAAGGATAAAAATCATTTAAGTCCAGCATCAGTGCTCAGTTTAAATCATGTACTGGTGACATACCTATCACGAGGACAATCAAGGGGGAAAAAAAAAAGTCTAGATTTACCATGCAGGAGAGATTTATTACTCTACTTGCCTTTTGATAACCTGATTACATCTAGTTGTTTAGCAGTTTAGTATTGTGTTAAACTGTTTTTACAACAGAGTTGTTTTTTTCTTTTTTTTTTTTAATTAAACCCAGTAAGATGTACAGAAGACAATGAGGCAGTAAAAAGTACTGCTTCCAACAGACAGAGGTGAAAGGTCAAATGGGAGCTACGGCAAAGAGGTACTAGCAGCCACAGCCTTCTCTCTGGGGTTGGGGTTCACTGGTTAGCCGGCCTCCCTGTGGGGCTGAAGGTTTGTGCTGTACACCAGACTCGGCAGCATTCAGATCCAGGCTTCCATCCTGAATGTTCTGATAGATTTTCTTGGCAGCCTCAAGGAAAGCATCTTCTACATTCTCTCCCCTAAGAGGCAATTGACAACTTTATTGGAGAATCACAGCCTTCTACAAAAGATAAGACATTATACACTGACCTTTTGCTAACCTTTAGTCAACTGCCATGATGTCTTCAACTTAGCCACTGTCATCTAATAAGAGATTACCAAAAGACTGAGCTAAGAGAACATGGGGAAATATTTTCTGTGGAAAGCACATAAACACAGTACTAACAGCTGTTTCTACAAACCCTATTTGGGTAACTGGATGTGTTCTAATCATTAAAATGTCATATATTAATATATAATGAAAGTGAAGATAGGCCATTTTTTTCAATAATAATAAGGTCTTCCAAATAGAAATGAGATTCCAGGATTTGTATGGTCTTATTAGCCAACCATCAACTATACTTTTCTAATTTTGTGATGGTGACATATTTGTGCTCGACCATGTTCTCACTTCAGTTCTCTTAGTACTAACAATATGGATGAAGCTAAACAAAAATGGGCTAGGTTCTCACCACGACAAGGAATTTTTGACTTAATAAATGAAAAACTTCGATGGAAGTCCTGCAGTTTGATAATGGACATGGAATAACGATTAGAAAACATTAATTATGCTTCTGATTATTCTTAGACATTGTTTCCTCAAGCCATGCTTTGTAATCAAAAGTACTAAATGAACAGACTATCCAAGCTGCCAAACTCAACCTCAATTGTGAAAGTCAAACACTTCTGAAAATGCTAACACAATTTCATTTATTAACCTGGATTGCCAGGGGGCATAATCACAGTACAATCTTTTAGGTGAAGTAGCAAAAAACATTATCTTTGAAATGTGAAACAGGAAGCAAAGGGATGCCTGCTTAACTGTTCTTCCCACAATAAACATTACACATATACATATTATTATATGTAAGCAAATACATTATACATTTTCCACATGTATGGTTCTACTTTGAGAAGTTTGAATGTAACTGAAAATGATTAATTTTAGCCATACTTACGTTTTCGCACTTGCCTCAAGGAACAATAAGCCTAAAAATTAAAATTCAGACTATAATTAAGGTATTTCAAGTTAACTCACAAAGGCATTTTCTCCAACAACATTTGAATTAGGGTTTCCCATCAGCTATCAGTACTCCTACCATAGTATTTTTTATGAAACAGTACTTTAGTTGGAGAGGAGTCTTTATATTTGTCATTAAATACTCATACTACCTCCAACATGAATGTCAAACAAATACATTTTACTTCTTCATTCTTGAGATTTAAGCAGTTGACATTAAAAGAAAAGTGTCAAATAGTCTGCAGTATCAAAATGCCACCCCTCCTATGTGTAACCCCGAAAAAGCCATTAAAAGTCTTAAACCCACCATTTTCTTCAGCAAACTGTTTGGCTTCTTCATATGTAACATCTCTTTGTGCCTCCAAATCTGCTTTATTTCCTATGAGAATTATTACCTAATTTGTGACCAAAAGAAAAACATCTTAAAACAAAAGCAACCATTTAAAAATCAACCATGAAAATTCTGAAATCCAAAAAACACGTAGGCTTAAAAAGGAAACCAAGTACTAGCGATCATCCAGCAGACAGGAGAATCACAAAATCAGTACTATTAGGAGGGAGGTCAGCAATTATCTAGGCCATGGGCTGACAAACTTTCTGTATAGGGCAAAGAGTATATATTTCAAGGCTATGTAGCCCAAATGGTCTCTCTGCATATACTTTTTTTTTTAAATAACCTTTTAAAAATGTAAAATCCATTCTTAGCTTGCAAGCCATTCAAAAACAATACAACCCATGAGGAACACCTGGTCTAGGCCAAAGGTTATGATTTATCTGAGTAAGATTACTAAAGGGTCAATGCACAAGCTCCAGGGTATCTGTGAATACACTGAAATTAAATTAAGCACTGAATGCTGTAAACAAGAACATTTCGATGGAAGAAAAGGCTCATGGTTTTCATCTGATTTTTGAGAGTCTCTGGGACCCTCAAAAAAGTTAAATTACTAGTTCAACTCCTTCAGGCTATTAGTGAGGAAATTAGTGCTCAAATAAGGCAAAGGGATTTGTCAAAGATCACTCAGGGAGTTAGTGGTTAGGACATTAGAAGAGAGGGAGAAAACCCAACCTGTGACCTTCAAATACTGTCTTACTCTACACCAGCCCTAGGAAAGGACTAAGTTTGTAGCAACTGAAAACAAATGTCTGTGTTCCATGGGGAGCAGTGGTGGTGGGAGGAGGGGGTGGAGGGACACACATGCAAGCGAGTTCAAATCCAAGGCAAAATATCACACCTATACCCACCTTTTACGCCAAAGTTAAAGGCAGCTCTACAAAGTAGAGCTTTGTAGCTTCCTAAGTATTTCTTAGGGAAATAGAGCTTTTTGATCTTTATGGTAGTTTCTGGGGGTTGGGGGTGGGGATTTATGGATAAACTGTATCTGTAAGTTTATTTAATACTAATTGGTGATTCCCCCCTCCTTTCCCTTCCAAACAGATGTGGTAATCAAGATGCAGATACTTTAGGAATGGATGGTTTCAACAAAAAGTGTTTTCTACCCTTAACTTTTTCTCAAGTGAAACTGCAGCCCTTAACTCTCCTGTTTCTTAAAAATGATGTCCAATGAACTGAAGAACCATTGTAATCTGAATGTAAACCTTGAATAAGAACACTTAAGCAGTTTAACAAATGTGAGCATTCTTCAATCGGTGTGGATGAGGGCCCAATGAAGAGGGCAAAACATTTTCACATGAAGTCTGCTAGTCCTTTAAAGAATAGGTAAGAACACATAAAAAAGGAAATCAGTTGTTTCTTTAAATCAAGGCTGGTAAAGTCACAATGGCCTAGTACGGGGCCATTATATGACAGGTACTCAAAACAAATGTTTTTTATGTCAACTATACTTCAATAATAAATTAAAAAAATAACATTGAACTGCACACTTTAAATGGGTAAATGTTAATTATCTCAATAAAGCAATTTTTAAAAGATAATTTTAAAAAAATATAAACATTTGCTGAGTGGAAACACTGCCTTCTCTCCCAATTCCTTAAGAATTTCCAAGCTGTGCTTCCTGTCATCCTGAAAGGAGACATAAAAGTGGCATGCAAAGTAGACAGAAGTACAAAATATACTACCAACAAAATTGGAAAGTATGCAATTTCTACATAGAAATTGAAGGCAACACTACAGAAAACATAACATTTGAGCTGGACCTTAAGAGATTTTCTTCTGTAGAGAAGCAAATTTTGCCATCCCAAAATACTCCTTTTTGGAATATTTATCTTAAACTGGTTTATTTTTAAGAAACAGCCGACACAGGTGAAACTCTGAAATCCCAGAAGTTACCCTTTACTTTAAGAGACATTTACATTTGTAAGAAAAATCTCCATTTGTAAGGGTGTTTCCCTCTCAGTACAAGGGGGGTGGGTGGACTTAATCTCCAGAAACTTGTTAACAACTCTGTCAATTTATTTCTTAGACAAGCCAGAAGAATCTTGAAAGGTAAAGATCTTCCTCCCTAACACTTTCTTCTGAAGATCTGGTAAAATTTGAAGAGGCATAAATGAGGCAGGAAAGACATGGTTAATTTGTCATTATACTCCTCTAAGCACCTTCTACAATGAGTTTTGTTTGCTTCTTAATATTTTTCTTGAAATAACTACGGAATAGAGCTTCTATATACCTTTCACCAAGCTTCCTTAATAGTAGCATTTTACAGACTCAAAACCAGAGAACTGACACTGGTGCAGTCACACCTAAGTACCTTTCCTCATTTGTTCCTGGAAGGCCCCCTTTAGCATTTATTAAAACCTTACTCACCCCTACAGTCCCAGCTCAAACATTCCTTTCTCTGTAAAGCTGGTTTCTCCAGATGGCACTGCTTATCCTGGGTACTTCCAGCAATGCACATACCAGCTGCTCTATTTCTACCTCATATTTCACTCTGCTTTTCAGCATAGTTATTTGTATACACACAGCTATCTCCTTACTAGACCATAAAATTTTGTGGGCCAAGGACCACATTTATCTTTGGATACTATAGCATCTAGCATGGTAGCTGGCCTTTAAAATCTCAATAAATATCTTCTCAGTCTGGCCAAAAAGCTAATCTTTATTTTCATTTAAAAAAGAAAATTTTGTAAAATTTGCAATTTGAAAATATATCACAATAATGGTTACTTTTTAAATTTTTTAAATTTATTGAAGTATAGTTGAGATGTTTTTGTAAAAAGAAAACATTTTAATTAAATGAATTTTTTAAAGCAGGCAGAACTCTGTTTTTGACTGAAATTTTACTGAGCTAATTGTAGATACACAAGCAGTTGTTAAGAAATAACAGATTCCTTATACTTTGCCTAGTTTCCTCCAATGGTAACATTTAATGAAACAAATGCAGATCCTTTTTAAACTGATTATTTCAGATTTCATGTTCTCCACCTGACATGAGATCACCACCCCATTCATAACTTTCATTTTTTAACCACAAACATGAACAAAAACCAAGTATAAGATGTAAAACCTGGGGTAATTAGTACTGAAAAAAATATTAACTTCTCCTCAATTAATTTAAAAATAAAATAAAGATTCTCTCATTCTTGGTACTCATATATAAAAATCTCACTAGCAAACAACTCTCCTTTTAGGGCTAGTATAGATCTTGCATTTTCCGTATAAGAGATATTATTCAACTTACAGTATTTGGATTGGTGAGATTCCTCGCATCTGTCAACCAGCTGCTTAAGTGATTATATGTACTTCTTCTGCAAAAATTAAAGTTTACATTTGTGACTACCACATATAATTGCCATCTCAATTTTTTAAAAAAGAAATTTCAAATAAAAATTAATAATATTCCCTTTCATCAAAAACTGACTGTGGATTTCCAGAAATCTAGCCAAAACTATTATTTTAAATAAATAGATACCCAACAACTTTGCTAATTACATATAGAAGTAAACTGTTTAAAGGTACACTCATAAACAGACCAATAAGCAAGGAACAACACAGAAAATTAATGGAAACAATTCTGAACTCAATTTCTAATCTGAAGTAAAAACTAAGATTATTTTAAAATCATCCATATTTTCAATCACTAAATGGGAGAAACAATACCAAAATGTCTAACGAATGATATGTTCAATGACAAACATGTTTGTATTTGTCTGATATTAGAAACCAAGATGGTCGCACTACTATACACTGATATAAAACTCACCCTTCTTTCAATAGAAAGTTAACTATGACAACATAAAAACCAGCTTTAAAATGGCACTTAATATATTTGACTGGAAATTCAAGCCCCCAGGTAACAGAATGACTTTATTCTAACTTTGTATTCTTATTTACCACCAGCTAAATTATTTTGAGATTCAGACTGTCCTATTTCTCCAAGCAAGAGTTTAGAAACTCATAGGCTCTTTTGCACTAGCCAAATAGGCCCAAAGAGGGCAAGCAAATCCAAATAATTTACAATATTATATACAAGTACATAGAATATTAATATTTATCAGATTTCACCAAAGGAGTCAAATAAAATTTTCAAAGTTAAAAATGTTTGATTAATAAACATTCACAAAACATTAATCCATCTTATTCATTTAACAGGTGAGAAAACAGAAGCTCACAAAGATTTAAATTAATCTCAGAGCTAGGCTTTGTACTCTTTTCTTTACCCACATAAGTGTCCTCAAAGTGTTTCAAATTTAGCCTTGTGAATATATTCCATGAACTCTAGCTGCCAGTACCCATATAAAGTTGGGATTTTCCAAACACTTAATCCATTTCCAGTGGAGACTGAAAAGAAGTAAGATTTTCTTTTTAGTGTGCTAAATTATGTTACACACATATCACCACCTAACTGTTAAAAAAAAGAGGTCAAATAAATAAAAGCAACATTTTCCCAATGTTGTAAAAAAAAGGTCAAATAAATAAAAGCAACATTTTCCCAATGTTGTAAAATTTTCTAAGTAAAATCTTCTAATGGCCAAATATTTTTAAAAAGCACAAGTCGTATCACTTTACTGTTCAGTATTTGTAGTTACTGGCATACCTTGCTTTTACACAATAGATTTATCCTACTTTTGCACAAAAACTTAAATAGCACAAATCCAAAAATATTAATACTGATTTTGATAAATTTTAAATTTTAAAATGTCAGAGCTGGCAGCAGAGTGAATTACAAACTGCCACCACTTTGGTAAACAGAAAAATCTACACATCCTTTTAAGTATCAAGCTCATGTAAACTGTTATTTAGATGTGCCCATAACCTCTGCTACTAATTTCTTAGGTAATTGTTATTAATTTGAAATTCATAATTTCAAATCTATAACTATAGCAGCATGCCAATATTCATTAATCAGTGGTAACAGTGCTTAAAAAAAAAAAAAAAAAAAAAAGTCAAAAATATCCCTAACTTTGCCAAGGATGTTAAATGACATATCAAACAACTGACAGAGCCAAACAGTCAATTTAGGAAGTATCCCGTAGCAATTACAGTTAATGCCAAGAATAAAGATATTATTCAAACAGAACTTTCAAGTTTGCAAAATGTGAAGGGATAGTAGAAAAAAAGGAAAAAAATATCAGTGTTATGGATACAACATCAATGTCACTACGAAATATCAATATCAGTCGAAAGCCTAAAGTACTTTTTTTCAACAAAATTTTATTGGGATATAATGAACTCACCATAAAGCTCATTCTTTTAAAATATACAACGTAGTAGTTTTTAGTATATATACCAAAGTTGTGCAGTGATCATGGGTATCTAATTCTAGAACATTTTTTATCAGCCCCAAAAGAAACTCCGTACCCATTAGCACTCACTCTCCACACCCTGGCAATTCACTTTCTGTCTCTATGAACTGGCCTATTCTGGATATTTCATATAAATGCAATCATACAACATGTAGCCTTTTATGTCTGGTTTCCTTCACTTAGCAAAATGTCTTCAAGATTCATCCACTGTATAGCATGTATCAGAGAGTCTTTCTTTTTAATGGTCGGATTATACTTCATTGTATGAATATACCCATTTGTTTATCCATCCCTTAGTTAATGGACATTTGGGGTGTTTCCACCAGAAGTACTTTTGAAGATTCAAATAGACACAACTTTTACCAAAAGTATTTACTATGCTTAAAAGGTTATGTTTAAAAGCAAACCATATACATGTATCAAATCATCACCCTGGACCTTAAACTTACACAATGTTATATGTCAACTATATTATCGGTAAACATGGGGGGGAACACAAGCACACTGGCACAAAGCAAAACAAACCACGACACTTTAGATTGATACACTCTTAAGGACATATCACCACATTTAAATTTATTAATAATGGAGTTTTTAATTATGCAAAGTCTTCAGGAATGCATCCCTCATTAAGATGTCCTGCACAGAAGGCCAGGTCTTTAATATTCTTCCCACAAAACTACTTACAAGTAATCATGTTACCAGTTGCCTGGCTATACAAAAGAGCATTAAGGCCATTTTGCTCTATTTTGCTGTGAGATTACCCAATTCTGGAACTCAATGAACTTCAAATACTATAATTATAATCAGCCACTGTCTTTATTCTAAGTCCACATTTCCCAAAGTGTGTTCCTCAATAAAATAAGCTTAGGAAACACTAAACTAAAGTAAAAGAATTTCATTAATGCAGAACTTCTCGGGATGCTAACATGTTAATGTGCACTGTATCATGATTCTTCAAAGCAGTATAAAGCGTTTCTCAAAAGGAAATATGCTTCAAAGTCCATTTGGTCCTACTCATCCATAACTACCATCCCCCCAAAAGTAAGACAAGAGTCATACTGCTTTAAACTGGCACTCTGCATTAATATGAAAGGTGATCCAGTTCATTTTCTAGCTTAGCACAGTTTAATGAAGTGGCACAATTTTCCGTTTTCTGAAGCCAAATATTTACAGTCCAGTTTTGTTACTTTTTATCAAGTGCTTTCTGTTTCCAAAAATAGCCAAGTTGAAATAAATTTAATCTTGCTGCATGAAGTACTGTATAACATTTCAATTCATTTCAGAACAAAAAAGAATTTAAATAAATGAGCAAATACCTCAAACACCTTCAGATGCAAGCATAAGGACTTTTTACAATCTACCATGTTGGATTAGCAAAACTACTTAATTCCTTCCCTGATCTTATTTTTAAAAGGTGTCAACTTTAACACCAGAGACTGAATAGAGTAACTCCTCAAGACTTGCTTGCTTTCTACTGAAGTGAAAAGAACAAAGTTTGGTATAAAATATTATTTGACCTCAAATAATTGACCTAATGCTGCTTTTCAGAATAGTATTCTTCTATTAGCTCCACCAGCATCTCCTCAAGTTTTTCTTCAGTCATATTCACTTTCAGAAAAGGAAATCAACATGTTACATCGTCTTACACAACAGTGTAAAGAAATAACCTTAAGATCCAAATAAGCTCATTTACAGTCATACAATCAACTAAAGATTGTCTAAATCAATTAAAACACACACACACACACAACAAACCACACTGCCTAAAGCAGATTTCTGTTTTCAAGTATGAAGTTTGAAAAAGTATTAATCTCTTACCTAGTGATATCATACACCATAAGCGCTCCTGCAGCTCCTCTGTAGTAGCTTCGTGTAACAGCCCTAAACCTCTCCTGTCCTGCTGTATCCCAAATCTGCAGTTTGATTTTTTGGCCACTAACTTCAATTATTCTTGTACCAAATTCAACACCAATTGTGTGAGGACAATCAGCCATAACTGTTAGAGAAAAAAGAAATATAATATTCTGACTTCCAGAAAGCTTCAGATTAAGACCAGTGGGGAAAAGATCCACTGGATTATTAAATAACATATTAATGCTTGTAGGCTATATGTGGACTAAGCTAGCACTGAAAAACAATCAGCAAAAACACAGAAGTCAAAGAAATTTGACTGCACTAGAAAAGGGGTCAGCACACTTCTATAAAGGACCAAATAATAAATATTTAAGTTTTGTAGGCCAAAAAGTCTACCACAACTATTCAACAAAAGCAGCCAAAGACAATAAGTAAAATGAACATGGTTGTATTCCAATAAAACTCAATTTACAAAACAGGCCGTAACTAGATTTGACCCACAGGCTACTGTTTGCTGACCCCTGGACTAAAAGAATCTGCTAATTAAAAATAAAGATTTTTAGTAAGTTCTTCGTAACACCAACATTATGCTATTTAGGCTTCTGACAATTACTACATATAACAAAACAATCAATGGTTTTAAGACTCTAGGAGTTATCAAATTTTTATCCTGAAAGATATTATCAGTATCTCAAAGAAAAGCACATTTAATATATACTTACAATTACATATTGGCAAGTTATATATTTCTTTTTTTTTTTTTTATTTTATTTATTTATTTTTTTTTTAATTTTTATTAACATATAATGTATTATTTGCCCCAGGGTAAGTTATATATTTCTAATCCAATAGGACAAGTTTATTAGTCCTTTCCTTATAATTAGGCCATTGAAAACCTAAACCTATTATTCTCTGGTACAAGTACACACAGACTGTTACAGACTTCATAAAATTTACATTAAACAAAAAAAAGCCATAAAAATAATTTCAACTATATGGAAACAATTTCAACTATATGTAGCCTATCATTACATAAAATAACATGGTCTCTTCCCCTAAGACAGAGTTATACTGCAAATATTAATCAACCAGTCTTGATATAGAAAGAATTTCATTTAAATATTTCCAATCTATTATGGTTTATTTAACAAATGATACATGCAGCAAATCTCTAATAATTTCTAAAATGGACAGAGAAAATATTATTTAAATTTGACATTATAATATACATTTTAAAAATTTTTCTACCACCAAAAAAACCTAAACAAGTAACTCAAATTACATATGGTATATAAATTAACACTATACACGCAGGTGTATGTCATTTTATATGCACTTATTTAAAAAAAAATTCCCTCCCTAAAGACAATTATGTATATACATGGAAAAGTTATATTCAAATGCATGGAGTATACTGAAAATGACACTTTTTAGAAGGTAGGAAAGTGAATGTATATTTATTTATTGTTTTACCTTATATTTTGAACTTACATTTTTTTTCTGTAAATTGATGAAGTAAGCACGATTTTCCTACTCCCATATCTCCTGTTAAAAAGAAAAAAAGTTTCAAGTGGCAATTACATTTCTCAATTTTATACTCATAATTATATGCAATGATTGCTATACCCACAACTATATCACATCACAAATTTCTGGGACACTTGAAAAGAGGAGTTTGAAAAATCCTACAGGTCACTTTTGACTGTGATATACAAATTGACTATAACCAACCTTCAGCAGTGACAGAATTAAGTTATAAATTATGTTAGTAAATAACTATCAGCTGGGAAGTGCTTCTTAACAGAGAAACTGTTGTAAGAGGAGCACTTTTTACCTTTTTTTTTTTTTTTAAAGATTTTATTTATTTAGACAGAGGGAAGAGAGATCACAAGTAGGCAGAGAGAGGGGGAAGCAGGCTCTCCACTGAGCAGAAAGCCTGATGTGGGGCTCGATCTCAGGACTCTGAGATCATGACCTGGGCCGAAGGCAGAGGCTTTAACCCACTGAGCCACCCAGGCGCCCCGCATTTTTTACATTTGAACTGTTTTAAAGTTTTATATATTTTTTTTCCCTAATCCATGCATAAAACCAAAAGACTTCTGGGAGTAACAAACAGGGCAGCCTATATTAAAGAAAAAAAAGTAAGTTTTGGAAGTTTGATTGACTAGATCCCATCTCTTCTTATATTCCTTGTATTTCTTATAGAATTCCACAAAAGAAAAGCATGTACATTATATGAAATCCATAACAGATGTCCTCCCTAAGTATACTACAGCAATTTAACCCTTCGTGAAGGAAGTATTGAGCCCACCATTACATCAAACTGTACTAATATGAAGAATTAACTGAAAAGTATGTGTACTTTCAACTGAACTCTTACAACTATACCTGGGTAAACAAGGTATATATACCTGTCTTTTAATTTGAGCAATATCTTGAAACTTAACAGAAAACCACCAATATTATATTTTATGTATATTACGCAATTACTCTGAATCAATGTTCTCTATCAATTTTTGGAGTCTCCAGGGGGCTCCAAGGGCATTCACAAAATTTTTGAAATATTATCAGTGCTCCTAGGAAATTAGTACCATTTCCAGGATTAACAACCTTTTAGGTAGCCGTCAAGAACAATCAGTATCATTTCAAAAGGTACCCACCATTGTACTACAGAAGTATCCAGGGCCACAATACAAAAAGTATATTATTACCACAAAAATAAAGAAGCATTAATTTTGCACTTAAAAAAAAAACAAAAACAAAAACCACTCACTTTTTCTGGAATGGTTTATTAAGTATTAGTACCTAAATATTTTGTATATTAACTTTCTTTGTAGAATAAGAGCATAAATTAAATAAACTTACCAATAATAATATATTTAAAGATGTAAGAGTAGTTGTATGGTGCAGTTGCCATGGTGGCACTAAAAACAAAGAAAACTGTGTTACTTCAGAAAGATATACACAAGTTCTCCAGCTGACCACTGCTAGCCTTTAAAGATATATAAAATACAGCATACTGATTATACACAAAATGTTGATTACAATAAGCCAGAGTAAAATTGTATTTTCCAAACTGATCAAATGCACAAATTCTCTTGGATGAACATTAACATTCTAATGTGTTATCCATAAAAATACCAAGAAACCATTATATCAGAACAATTCTATTATTTCACTTTAGGGAATATCCAGTAAGAAAAATTACTGTGGAAAATTTCAAACAATAAAATCTTCAGAAATTTGAATTAAACATCATTATAAACTGTCTTCCTCCTTTGAAGTCTCCGCCCCTGTCAACTGATCCAGTGAATTACTGATGGCCAACTTGTTCAGAACTCTTTGATTTTACAATAGAATGTTATAAAAAATAACCACTAACTTATAAACACATAAAACTTTTAAAAGTTATAAAAAGTAACCTTTTTTTTTAACTCTACTCTAAATCATGGTTAGCACAGCATCCCAAAAAAGACCAGTCCAACTATTTCCAAACCAAATTACTGACAGAATTAGATAAAAACCACATGAAACTGCTGTTCTTACAGACTTTTAAAGAAGTCAATTATTTGCAATTTCATATGGTTCAACCTAACACAGAATTTGGAGATTAACAATGTATCAAATGCCTACTATATACTATTCTAAAAGCTGAAATAATGGCATAAAATAGTATTTATGGTTGTAAAATCTGCAAGTTTACATATTATAAGTATTTAGAAAGATCCCAGCCTATTCTTTGCCCTCAGGTATACTTAGCCTAAATAATTCTAATTTCTCTCTACTTTTAATAACTTAAAAAAAAAAAACCTCTCCAATTTATTCAAATGAATGCCTTGAATGTGTCACACACTGTGCTAGGTGCTGGAGAAACAAGAGGCAAAATGTAATAATGGTAGTAACTTCAAGTAACATTTATTCTAATCAAACCAGTTTTCAGTTTAAGGAATGATAAAAATTATGCATGTGCACGCGCACACACACACGCACACAGATTTGACCCCATTTTTAAAAAATTTGGTTTCCAATTTTTAAAATATGATTTTTACTGTCATGGGCAATTGTCACATTATACAAGCCAGATATGATAACAATTGCAGAAATTTGTTTAATACAATTACTATATAATAAAATTTAACCTGTAGAAAAAGTATGTATTTACAATAAGTGAATTATTGCTATCAGGGAAGAGAAAGTTGTTCACACAATATAGTCTTCTCACTTAGCTGTAAAGATTACATTTAACAAAAGTGGATGCCCTGCTACCCATTTCAGCTTGACGTGTTGTAGCACTTTCATAATCAGTCTTCAACATCACTGAAAACTCCCTTAACCAGTTCGTTCAGGAAGGGAGTTTTTCTAGTTAGCTGATTCTGAACATCTTAATAATTTGTTTCCCTTTTTGCAGACACTGGGAACTCAAAACTTTTTAAGAATGAACTTGGTTCTGAGGCTAAAATTGGTGTGGATTATTCACCAAATCTCTGAACCACATCCTAAACACAAGGAAAAGAATAATCTTTCACAATAAAAATATTAAAAAGTTATTAAATTCTTCACCTGCATTCTTCCCAGAACCCTGTAATTAATTTTTAGCTCCTTTTTTCCCATTCAAGCTTGGGGGAAAGTAGTCATTTAGTCACCTTGAAATTACTGTTGCTTTCATGCTCTTCCCCTTCTGACTTTCCTATTCCTTTCTCTCTTCTCACTGAAAGTTGTAGCTCTATACACTTTGCTTTCTTCCATTTTATTATGTTAAAACCAAAGCCTCGGGGCACCTGGGTGGCTTAGTAGGTTAAATGTCTGCTTTAGCTCAGGTCCTGATCGCAGGGTCCTAGGATGGAGACCCACATCAGGCTCTCTGGTCAGTGGGGAACCTGCTTCTCCCTCTCCCTTTGCGCCTCCCCCTACTCGTGCTCACTCTCTCAAATTAAATCTTTAAAAATAATAATAATAAAGGGACTCCTGGTTGGCTCAGTGGGTTAAAGCCTCTGCCTTCGGCTCAGGTCATGATCTCAGACTCCTGGGATCTAGCCCTGAATCGGGCTCTCCGCTCAGCAGGGAGCCTGCTTCCCCCTCACTCTCTCTCCGCCTGCCTCTCGGTCTACTTGTCATCTCTCTCTCTGTCAAGTAAATAAATAAAGTCTTTAAAAAATAATAATAATAAAAATAAAACCAATGCCTTAACAACCCTAATTTCTCATAGAAATGCTCTAAAGGCTAATCATGAAATTAAAAGCCAATTCCAGTTGTATTAATTTGTGTACTTGCTAATTATCACACAGCATTCATTAAATATCTAAAAGATGACTAATTTTAAAACATTTTTAAAAATTACCAAGCATTAATTACCATAAACTACTCCCAAATAAAAGAGAATGATCACTTTTTCAGAATAAATACAGTTTATTTTAATAAATACAGATTATTTTCACCTGTTTTCAACTCACGACACAATTTTCTGGTTCAAGTTTCTTAAAAATGAACTCTAAGAGCAAAAAGGAAACCTACTGGGATGCCTGGGTGGCTCAACAGGTTAAGTATCTGCCTTCAGCTCAGGTCATGATCCCAGAGTTGTGGGATCAAGCCCCAAGCCCCATGTCAGGCTCCTTGATCAGCAGAGAGCCTGCTTCTTCCTCTGCCTGTCCCTCCCTCTGCTTATGCATATGCAGGAGCGAGAACGCTCTCTCTGACAAATAAATTAAAAAAAGAAAAAAAAATGAAAGCTACTAGGGCACCTGCGTGGCTCAGTCAGTTAAGTGGCTGCTTTGGGCTTGGGTCATGATCTCAGGGTCCTGGGATCAAGTCCTGCTTTGGGCTCCCTGCTTAGCAGGGAATCTGCTTCTCCCCCCCACCCCCACTTGTGTGTGCACGCTCTCTCTAATAAACAAACAAACAAACAAATAAATAAAATCTTTAAATTAAAAAAAAGGGAAAGCTACTCACACTTAATTTCAGTAGACAATGAAGGCAGAAGTATCCAGCACTATAGCCGCTAACACAACAGGTCCTCCCTCTCTTATATACAGCTTAGATACAAGCTAGGTTTAAATATACTCCCAGACTTTATTGGTAACATTCACTCAAAATTATGTATTTGCAGTAAAACTATATTCAAGTGGCCCCTTTTAAATATATTGTTCTAAAAAAGGATTTCTCAACATTTCTTTAACATGAATGAAACATACCACTGTTAAGGTGAGGAATGTACTTTTTAACTAGCTTTGGAAGGGAAAAAAGTTTCCCCCCTATTACTTAAGGATGCTTTTGCTTTACTCAAAAGTCAAAAGAGGAGCAAAAACTGTTGGTACAGTTCACTCTGAAAACATGAGTCCATTCTAACACCACCATCTCCACTAATCAAAAAACCTTGATAATATTCTGTAACTGTGCACAGCTACTGGTGTGATTAAAATGTGTTCTCCATGTATTACAAAAGCATGAGAATAAAGTTCATAGGCAGCTAAGATTCAATGCCTCTGATTTCCTTACGAGTATTAGACAATAAGCTTCATTAAATACAAGATGAACAACCTGTAAACTAATAACAATTGTTACCATTTACTGGGCACTTAATATACTCCGGGCAATGTGCTAAACATTTCACATGTAATCTCAATTAATTCTTACTACTAAGCCTTATAAAACAGTGACTATAATCCTCATTTTACATATGAAGCCTCAACAGGTAGGTAACCATGCCCAGGTCACACAGCTAAAGTGGTCAAATCTATAGAATCCCTCTTACCCACTACACTAGCCAGCCTCCCCCACAGTTATGAGATGCACCATGAAATCCTTTAATGGTACTTAGGGACACAAATCTTTCTCAGTTTACTCTCACCTGGTTCTAATTTAATACTCTAAGTAGTATTAAAAATTTATATTCAGATGATATATTATAATCAGGATTTATAAATAAGGATAAATGACAACACTAATTCGAATTATATCTAAGTTTTTGAAGGTAACATTTGTTAAGAGTAAATCATGTGATGATCAGCACTACTTTTCCCTACAAACATTTCTTACTTAATTCTCACAACTCTGCAGAGTCACTATCACCAAGTCCATGTAAAAACTGAAGAAACAAGAGCACAGAAACAGGGGCACCTGGGTGGCTCAGTCAGTTGAGCATTTGCCTTCGGCTCAGGTAATGATCCCAGGGTCCTGGGATCAAACCCCACAGTGGGCTCCCTGCTCAGTGGGGAGCCTGCTTCTCCCTCTCCCTCTGCTTGTGCTCTCTCACTCTTGTGCCCTCTTGAATGAATGAACACATAAATAAATAAATCTTTTAAAAAACCAAAAAAACCTGAAGAAATTGAGGTTTGAAGAAATTTACTAATTTGGCCTGTGTTACAAAATAGTAAATGGCAGAGCTGGAACTTGAACCCAGGCCTGATTCCAAAGAACATGATTTTCTCTATATAAGGTAGATTAAAGGCATATGTATGTGGAGTGATAGATATAGATATATATAGACAGATAGACCTATCTATATATATACACAACACAAGTGGACTGATAAAACCAAAAAATCAAAATAAAAGAAAAATGGAAAATAATTACACTAAATATTTAGGGTTATAGTTTTACTATCAGTGCATGTGTAAAACTTAGCTCTAAACTTCCTGGCTGTCAAGAGAAATGATTACTAAACACATACTGAACACTGATGATTGTTGTGTGACCCCTTTAAATATTAACTACGCCTAATATTGCTTTAACAAAGGATTTTTCGAGATTAACAATAACTCTTGAGCACAAGAAACACACCACCATCAAGGTAAGAAATATATTTAAAAATGGGGTGTGCTGCTACATAAAACTCTGCAGTGTGTTCTTTACTTAACAAAATGATGGACCTATTTCCAGGCCCAAATACAGGGCTCTACTTGGTTACTAAATGCATATTAAACACTAATCATTGTTCCCCAAAAATAAAATTGCATGATCTCCAAATAGTTAAACAGATACAAACATATAAATGATTAGATCTGTAATGTGCAGACAGAGGTGAAGGTTAAGGAACTTTCACACACTCTGTTTATGAATTGCCACATTTTTAGGAGGTAAACAAAATATTTGTTTTTGTTTTTTTTTTAAAGATTTTATTTATTTGACAGAGAGAAACACAGCGAGAGAGGGAACACAAGCAGAGGGAATAGTAGCGGGAGAAGCAGGCTTCCCCACTGAGCAGGGAGCCCGATGCAGAGCAGGGAGCCCGATGCGGGGCTCGACTCTGGGATCATGACCTGAGCCGAAGGCAGACGCTTAACGACTGAGCCACCCAGGCGCCCCGGTAAACAGTATATTTTAAAATCTTAAAGATAATCCAAATCACCCTCTGACGAAGAAGTAGCCCACAGATACAAAATCTTCAATTCATAACATTATAGGTCCACGTGCATCTAATACAGCATTTTTACAGAAAAAAACCCTCAAAAAACAAAAACTGGAATACAATCAATCTACACTCCTATCAACAGGGAAATGACTGAATAAAGTACATCTGCATTATGAAATAATATGCATTTAGTTTAAAACCATTTAGATATAGATGTATTAGCCTAAAAATATATTCATGATTTTAAATGAAAAAAAAGTTGACCGAATTTTACGCAATAGCTTCTCTCATTTTTAAATACACACACACATATACACTGTCTCTCAATCCTGGATACAGATAATATGGAAGGAGAAACACCAAATTGTGAAAAATGAATACATGGACTGAGAACAGAAAAAGGATAGGAAGAAATTATTAACTTTCTTTACATAACCCTGCACTAACAGTATAAGCATATGCTATATTCACTGCTAATTTTCTAAAGTAGTCAAAGTAGAGAAAATAAAGAACCCTGAAACATTTTTAAAACACTTCTATATATAATTCTAATACAAAACAAATTTAAGAAAAACAAAAACAAGCAATGCCTGGGTGGCTCAGTCGGTTAAGTAGTCCACTCTGGATTTTGGCTCAGGTGATGATATTAGGGTTCTGGGCTCAAGCTCTGACTGGAGCTCCACGCTAAATAGAGAATTTGCTTAAGTATGTTCTCCCTCTCCCTCTAGCCCTCCCCCAGTTTGTGTGTGTGCACTCTCTCTATCTCTCTCTACAATAAATAAATCTTAAAGAAAAAAAAGAATAGAAAATAACCCAAAAAACTTCCATTTATATATAATACTTCCAACTTTACTTCCACATTTACAATAATAGGGAACATCATAAAGTCAATCATATGATCGGCCTCAAAAAAACAAACAAGAAACCACTCCAATAATTGACAGTATTTTTTCCCTTTTTTTTTATAGCTTGGCTTTTTACTGTACTAACTTATGCACTATGTCTGACTAATCCTTTCACAACTGTTTTACAGCTATTTTATTCTACTCCTTAGGACATATGACGTTTCCATGTAATTTTTGCATAACTTATTCAAGACAACACAAGACAAAACAACCCATAAAATATTCCAGGTGATTTAAAATCTGATCTTCATTGTTAAAATTAGTAAACTTGGTTTTGTTTTGTTACATGTAAGACATTTTGTTATAAACACCAGAATCAAAATAGACTGCTTTTGTGATCCCAATACAAAAATATTTGTTGAGCATTTACTAAGCACAAAGCCTAGAGTTAGGCTTTGACAATATAGTAATGATCCAAAAAACAAAAAACACACCACATTGTTCCTGTCTTCATGAAACTTAAAAACAGGAACAGTATGATTTGCTTACTGGCTCTCTAATGTGGATTGCTACTTGATTTGTCAGTCAAGTGGACACAAAACTTGAGTAGTTATTCTAATAATCTAATCTAAATGAAATGAATGGTCAATTTCCTTAGCAGTAAAGCAACGTCTGAAAATAACCCACCCTTTTCTGACACCCGCTTTAAAGAAACTCACTTTTGTCAAGACATTTAATGTCACACTTTTACATAAATTAATATAAGAAAAAGAACTGGATTCCTTACTATGTTAAAAAAAACCACAAAATTTCCCAGTTATGATGGTATGCTATGAAAAGTAGTACTCCAATACTTCACCTCTTTTCTTTTAATTAAAGCACTTAAAAGAAAAAAACAAAACACCAAAACCCTGTACTTACTCCTAGAGTTAAAAGGATTAGTAATAACAAAAATTTTCCTGATGAAATATGTCTGAAATTTGCTTTAAAATAATTTGGTGGAAAGGGTATAGGTGTTTATCGATGAACAAGACTGATCACTGTTGACACTGGCTGATGAGTATGTGAAGGCTTATTATACCACTCTATTCTGTATATGTTTAAAACTACCTATAACATAAAATGTTTTAAAAGTACAGTATCTTTGATACCTCTATTTGTACACTGTTGTCTCCAACCATGCCTGTTATTTTTAACCACACAAAACTGTTTCAAGCTTTAAAAGAAAGAAACAAACATCTCTCAGTAGTCCTATTTTGACATATTTGCCTTAACCAAAAGTTTAACAGTACAAAATCTTACTAAGATTATGCAAAGATATTTAATACTGATAAAGATTAGTTTTAAAAACACTCCAAATTCTGTTGCACAGTTGAAGTATGCCACAATAAAGTTTAACATGAAATATAAAAAGCAAAAACCTTTTGAAATGTAGCTTTAATTTCAAGGAATTTTTTAGGTTATTAGAATCTAAAGGGGTCTTCCATCTTTACAATAACTGACATTTATCGAGTGCCTGATATTTGCCAGCTACTTTATAAACAATCTCTAATCATAAAAACTCATTTTACAGGTAAGGAAACCAACTTAGTTGATATATCCGCAGTCATAAACTACCAAAGGGATAAAGATTAAGGCCTAGGCCTAACTGTACAATTCTCTGAAGCCATGCTCCTCTCTTTAGTCAACAAAAATTAAACATCCACTACATGCCTGGCACTGTTACAGACAATGGGGTACTTAACTAAATGCCAAGCAATGTGCTAAGGGCTTTTAAATTCCATTTAATCCTCAAAACAACTCTAAAATGTAGGTACAATTATTCCCTGTATGGATAAGAACACTGACTCGAAGAGGCTAACTTGCTTAAGGTCACTCAACTAGAAAGTGGCTGTATTGGAATAGGAACCCTCCAAAACTCTTAAGCACACATGCCTCAAGGCATAACAAATAAAAGGACCCAAACAGAACTCCGAAGAAAAATTAGGAAAGTGCTAGGGGAAGAGGTAGTAGGAGGGATTACTGCAAGGTCAAGTCTGTCGGCAATAACCACATATTAATAAAAGACAACTGTGACAGTCAACTTTGCAAAGGTTCAAGTGGGCTCTAATACTTTTGTGGGACCACCAGAAAAGAAGCTGCCTTCTGGGAACCCCAGTTTCTTCTTCCAATATGAAATGAAAATCTTGCCATCTCCCCTCTGGGGCTGTGAGAATGAGGACTGTCAGTGGAGCGGCTGACACTACAGACTTTCAGTTACAAAGGAGTCGTCAGTTGTCAGTTGTCATCCCATACCAACACAGGGCAAGAGCGACTAAGCTGTAGGTTTAGGACCATTTTAAATGGTCACGCCTGTGACACTAGCCTAACTGGAGTGTAGTAGAGAACCAACCACCAGGCAAGTGTGAGGAGAGGCCAGTGTGTCCGTCCTATCATTAGAGAGTCACATCACAACTTCGAGCCTCAGTTTCCTCACTTGTAAAACGGAGATAACTTTACTTATCACCTAGGGCTACGCGAAGCAAGAAAAACCGGTGTGAGGCCAGCCAAACCTGCGCCTGGCGCACAGGAAGGTGCAAACCATCACAACAAACGCTTGTGTTGCCTTCTTTCTTTAAATTCTAGAAACGCCAAGAAACTTTTTGTTGTCTTCACTGATTCTCCACGCTACCTAAGCTCGACGCCTATAGGCCTTGTAGAGCCTCACCCAAAGCAGAACCTCGCCAGCACAGACCCTTTCCCCAGCCCAAGTCCACCGTCTACCCACAACGACAAGGACACCCGAGCTCCTCCAAGATGCCGGCGAGGCTGCGAGGTGCTGCCTTTTGTACTCCGGGCAGACGCGGCCTACGGGACGGGGAGCGCCACGTCTGGGCTCGTGGGCTGCGAGGCGCCGCGCCTCGCGTGGATAAATACCGCGGGGGTGGTCTGCAGCCGCCAGAACGGCAGTGAGGAGAGGGGCCTGCGGGAGGTGCCTGTCTGCCCAGCCCGGCCGAGGAGGCGGGGAAGGCGAGACCGAACACACCCTTCCCCGCACGCCCCGCAGCTCTCCGCTGGGCGGACGCAGCGCGGGGACACCCCCGCCCCCGCACGGGTGTCCCGTCAGACCGGGCGCCGCGGCGCCCACCGCCGGCCCGGGGCTCGCAGCGGCCTGGCAGGGCCTGCCCTGCGGCGCCACCCGCCCGCCGCCCAGCTCACCGTCGTCCGCACACCGGCCCCCGGAGAGCCGGGCGAGGAGGGGCTGGGCCGGACGGACACTGCGGAGGGCCCGGCTCACCTGGGGGGTTGCTGGTGGCTGGGCAGCTTTCCGGGCGGGAGGGGGGCGTCAGGACGAGGAAGAGGAGTGCGGGCGCAGCGAGAGAAGGGCGGGGGCGGTCGACCGAGGCCCCGGCAGGTAGCTGGCTGGCCGAGGAGGTGCAGACGCACTGGCGTTAGTAGCGGTGGCAGCGGCGGCTGCTCCTGCGGCTCCCTCAGGATCTTCCTCGGGCAGGTCCAAGATGGCGGCGCTCCCTGCACAGGGTTTCCTGTCACCCTCGCAATGGGCCGGACCACAAAAGAAGCGGGGGGGGGGGGGGGGGGGGGGGGAGAATGCGCGCGCAGCTGGCGGAGCCCGGAAGAGGGTGGCCGGGCTCCGGCCCGCTAGCCACGCCCCTTCCTCAGCCCTTCCCATTGGAGTCGTCGCGCTGCCGCGGAGGCCCGCCCCACTGGCCGTGGCGCCTGAAGGGGCGGAGGAGAGCGCCTATGCGCAAGCGCAGTCGCGTGCTTTCGCACCCTAGAGAAGTTACTGCGCAGGTGCGCGTGGAGCCGGGGAAGTACGACTGAGTCTCAAAGGGCTAGTGCTTTTACTTTGTGGACTTTTTACTATTTTTAATGCCAGCAAGTACTACTTACAGGACGTTTGTGCTACACTGGCCACAATGCTAAGCACACTTTTACTGCGTTCACTCAGCAGGTATGTATTTAGCGATTCGTACGTAGCAGTGAACAAGGCACACTAGGTCCCTGTCCTAACAACCCCAGAAGGTGCTTATCCCCATTTTATCGATAGTTGATCCAGTCACTGGTCCAAAATCATACAGCTAGAACGTGGCACTTTCAGTGTTTCATCTCTGTCCTTTATAACCTCTCTTTGATGGGAGGAAAAAAATTGTGAACACGTTTTTCACATTTAACCACCTCCCACCACCCCTCCGCTCTTCCAACTTAGTCTATTAACATTTCCCCAGAAGGTTTAGTGCACCTCAGCACAAGGCCGCTTTGACTTTCGTGGAACCTCAACACTTTGGCATCGTGTTTGTGGACATTATAAATGCATATAATTAATATAATATATATTTATATACATATTTATATAGTTTATATTTTACAACTAAATTGGCATAGAGATGAATATATTAATGTTATACAGCAGAACGTTTTCTTTAACCTATAAATTCATCTTTTCTGACTTTAAAAGCGCTTAAAACATTTTTGCGGGTCCCTAAAAGTATTGCGGGCCCCAGGCACTGTATTTGTTGTGCGAAGTAGTTAAGACTGCCCTCCCTCAGTCCACCAAAAGGAAGTTCAGGCTCTCTCGGCATTGAAGAGCTTTCATAAGCTAGCTTTGTCTTAGGTAAGTGAGATTTCTTCAAAAGGTGTATGGCAGTTTACAAATCTCTTTATTTTCAGAAAGAACTGGATGTGAATCCCTGATCTTCAACTTACTAATGATGCACCATCAGGCATGTCACTTGATTTCTCAGATCCACAGTCTTTTCTGCAAAATAAGGATAATGATACCTATTTCACATGGGTCCTTGTGAAAGTTAAATGAGATTATATATACAAAATGCTTGACATGTAAGTTTTTAATACATGGGAATGGCTATTACATAGTAATCCAACATAAGGTTAAGTTGAAATCCCTTCCAGCCCTATAGGTCTATGCTTCTATTCCCATTTAATTCCAATAAGTATAGTTTGCTTATGGTCATAATTTAACATCTCTGAAATCAAGAAATTCGCCTATGCCAAGTAAAGAAGAAAGCTGTGAACCAATTGCCATTACTTGTCCAGCTGTGAGTTTAGGTCTGGCTAGAAAGTTTCTGTATGTCCACTTGTCACCTGAACTGAAACCTAGCTAATGCTTATTGAACACCTACTATGAAACAGGAACTGACCAAAGAATCATGTATACTTTCTTATTTAATCCCTACATCATCCCCCATGAAGTCAGTGCTATATTTGCCCCCATTTTATGAACGAGAAAACTGAATGTCATATAAGTCAAAGACTTTATAAAAAGACATAAAAATTGGCAGTGCTGGGACTTGAATTCAGGCACATGTGACTTCAGAGCACCCATCCCTAAGCACCATTCTATACTTCTTCATCCCTTCTTTCCACTTGTAACAGCATAGGTATAGATAGATCCCTGACTGTTACTTAAGTCTATGTGAAAGACATTACTGTGGAATGCAGCATTGAAGAGAAACATTGTTGTGCACGAGATGTGCCTATTACATGCTAAGCAATACAGTTGAAGACTATAGAAATTGTCACTTCTTATATTAAGTCACAGAATTTTCAAAAGAGAGATTGTGTGTGACTAATTGCAGCATAATTAGAACGGTCCATTGGATGCCTATCAGGGTTCTAGCTAACTTTTTTTTAAGACTACTTATATGAAAGGAGATTTATACACAAAATATTGAGTGCAGCACTGTTTGTAGGAGACCAGACACAAACTATCACTAGAGAGCTGTTGTAATACATTTTAATACATCCATACTGTGATATATGTGCAGCAATTAAAGACTGAGGCACATGTGTTTTGATATAGAACAATCTCTAAGAAATACTACAAGTGAAAACAAGGAGAAAAGTAAATAGTATGCCGACATCTGTTAAACTATGAAAGGAGGTGGGGGGGGAATATATTTATATATATATAAAAATATATATATATATTTATATATATATATATATATATATATATATATTTGTGTAAATGGATATTGAGGGGGATTTTTTCCTACTGTCCTGAAACTGCTGCTGGGGGCCCAACTCTGAAAACCAAAAAGTCCATAAGGAACCCACCGCCAGAGACTGGAACTAGCAATCTTCCAGGAGAACATTTGAGGAGTCATTGTTTGAGGAGTCATTGTTCGAGAAACCAGCCCTTCCACCAACCCCTACCTCCACTCCACCATTCCCACCCTCTCTCCTCACAGACAAACCATCACCATTAGTGGAAAAAATGGAACGTTGAGAGGGAAGTCAGGTTTTAGGAAAGAACAATGTCCTAGAAAGAGACTCATCCCTTCCTTTCCCTCCATGGGGTATTGTATCACTTCCTAGAGGCAAGGGAGGAGGACTCCAGGAGGATCGCTAGTGAAAATTGGGTGTACCTACAGAAAGAGGAGACTGACAAACACCACCCCACCCCTCCACCCCCCACCAGATATTTGTTTGGGCATTGGACTAATATTCTCTGCCCCATTGTATCCTTGGCAAAGGAAAACAAGAGAGAGACCACATGGCAGGGGGCTTTGGATGGCATGGTGGAGGGCTCTAGATGGGGAAGACTTGAAACTGCCCCACCAACCTACACATACCTTGATTTCTCAGTCCTAGATTGGGGAGCAGCAAAGAGATATTCATCCTCAGGATGTGGCATAAATGACACAAGCTGGAAGATAAAGCAAATGTATGAGGGGTCACCCATTCCTAGGGAGAAGAATGGGATCACTCCAGGTACTGATGCTTTGTCATATCTACTAATTCTTTTTTTTTTTTTTTTTTTTTTTTAAAGATTTTATTTATTTGACAGCGAGAAACACAGCGAGAGAGGGAACACAAGCAGAGGGAATGGTAGTGGGAGAAGCAGGCTTCCCTGCCGAGCAGAGAGCCCGATGTGGGGCTCGATCCCAGGACCCTGGGATCATGACCTGAGCCGAAGGCAGACGCCTAACGACTGAGCCACCCAGGCACCCCATATCTACTAATTCTTGTTACATTTTCACCTGTTTATATATTTATAATTTCTTTTGTAAAAATAGATGTTTTCCTATTCTTTATCTGTTTCCAAAGGTTAAAAACTTGAAGTTATTTTCAGATCTATCCGTTATGTTTATTTAAACCAAAAGTTAATCTTTTTGGTTTTAAAGACTTACTTTCATTGCTTAATTTTTCTCATTTATTTTAGATTCTTCATCATAATTCATATCTTGGATTATAGATTTTTTTTCCTTCTCTCTCTCCCTACATTTACCCCCTTTTTGTCTATTGGTTTTGGAGTTGCTACCATTCCAGAACCAGATACTAAAATATTGGTATTCCAATTCCTGGGTAATAATTAATATGCAGCAAAACCAATACAATTTATACTCTGAATTTTATTACCGTATACATGTGCTACCTAATTTAAAAGCCTAATGGATTTTTAAGTTTAGTTGTTTACTCTCCAGTGATACATAATTCAATTAAGTAAAAACAAGGAATCAAAAAATACTACTGCATCAACCAAAAAAAAAAAAAATTAAGCAATTGATGAACTTCAAAATGTAGCAGATTGACAGAGAAGTAAAAATCAAGTGCATAAGACTCTTTAGTCTCTGGACAGGAGAAAGGATTAGATGCAAATTCATGATTCAAAAGAAGAATGATGCATAAATGTAAGGATACTGTATAAGTTTTACTCAGCTGTAGAAGAAATACGGTGACCATGTTAAATAGTCTCCCCTCCAACATACCCATCCACCTTATACCATTCCCCCTAAAACATAATCCTCTGGCATCACGGCTTATTAGGGCATGACTTCTAAAGTTAACAACAACAACAACAACAACAAAATTATATAAGATGAAAAGTATACTTAAAATTTCTCAAGAAACTTCTGCACTAGAGACTGATTTATCATCTCTTAGTTTTCCTCTAGTGTCAGATCTGATAGCCATCTCTTTGGCTGACAGCCAGAAGAAGTGGGTGGTTTGGATTTAGAGTCCAAGTTACGTGAAAAAAAAAATGTGCAAATCTTTGAACTTTAGAATCACACTCACTGTGGCCAAACGAGCATACCGTGAGATCTACAGGAAAACTGAGATCTACTAAGAAAATAACAGATTCAGCTCTTTTATCACATACAGAATAGTAGTTAAATTTTCTTTATTGCTTTACATTTAGTTGAAATAATGTAAGTTAAAAGCACGTGTGATGTGACACAAGTATATCAAACTGATGGTGACTTGTCACCATGATACAAATTTGGCAGGTGCTATCAAGAACTAGGATTTAAAAAAAAAAAAAAGAACTAGGATTTTACCCAAGTTGCAAGCTAAAAATTTAACCTAATGCAGTTTCATGGATAGAAGCAGAAGACACGAAACTTCTGGGTCAGAGACAAAGGGTATATCCTATACAACATTGCATGCAGCATGAGCATCAACTCTTGTGCCTCCGTTCTTGGCTGTCTGAACACAAAATGTGTTACAGTAAAGGAACTCTGAGCTTAAGGAAACCAGCTCTTTCGTAGTGGAGAGTAAGTATTTCTGTCCTTTGCTCTGGAGGGAAACTCTCTCTATCTTTGAAGGCTGTTTGCTAAACAAACATCCTTGAAAAAATACTCTGGGGCAAAGGAAGTCGGTGCCTCTGCTCACAAGATGTGCAGAAGGGGAAAAGACCCATGGAGGGTAGTCTTCCAACAGGGGTGAGATTTCATTGTGTCATACTACATTTAGTGAGCGAGTGAGTGGTACGCCACAGATGAAAGAGTACGGTTTTGAGAACCACAGTGACTTTAGCTCCCATTTCTAGCAACTGTTTTATTAGCTACGTGATCACAGTCAAATTACTTCACTTCTATGAGCCTCAACTACATAATGGAATAATACATGTATCCCAATGGAATTGTTCAGACCAACTGAGAAAGTGTAGCTGAAAGCGTCAAGCACGGTATCTGGAACACCCGAAGCAGTCAACAAATGTCCAATCCTTCCATCCTCTCCTTATTCACTGACTCCCTCACACGCGTGAATCAGGTGCCAGGTCCCTCCACCCCTTCCCAAAATCGGGAAGCAAATTCTTGAGTTCCTGCCTGTGTTAGTTAGGCTACATGGGTTCAGATGCTGTAATGAAGGGACCCAAAAATGATAGAGGCTTTCACAAGTTAGGGGTTTACTGCTCTCTCACCAAGAAGTCTGGAGAGGTTGATATGGCAGCTCAAAGAGCAATTTTTAAGCTCTTCCTTGGTTGTTGCACTGCTACCCAAGAATCATAGCTTCTATCTCATGGTTCAAAATACTTCCTTCAACTGCCACCATCATGTCCCATTCCAGCCAAAAGAAGGGAAGAAAAGAAGTGATTAGTAAGGGCCTTCCCTTTAATATTTGACCCAGAAGTTGTGCTCATCACTTCTCCTTATATCCCATTGATGAGTCACATGGCCACGGCCTAGGCTGCAGGGGATGCTGGGGAATTTAGTCTTTATTTGGGGTAGGATTATTATTAATAGAGGGAGAAGAGCACAGATACTGAGAAACAACAAGGCATTTCTGCCACACCAACCTTTTGCTTATGAGGGGGCAGGCGTTAGAGCTCAAAGGCCTGGGGAAGTTGGAGTTACACTCTGAAGTCACCAAGGTAAGGACTGGAACCAGCCGCAGACCATGAAATTTCCCCTTTTGGGCTCCCCGAGGGACTCTGGGTAAATGGCATCCCGTTTGCTTTGCCTGCATTCTGAACAAGTTGGGACATAAAGCAAAAGCAGAGAGGAGCCAGTTAAGATCACCTTTACTAGTGATAATAAACCAGGTTGGAGAAGAAGCTTTCAGGGCTGGTAGCTGAAGGGCACCACTAATAGGGAATCCCAGAACCTGGCTACAAGGACAAGACAGCTCCCACAAATAACAGGGGGCAGAGTCCCAGGAGCAGCTCCCTCCCAGTAAGAAGGAAGATAATGCTGAGTTGAGCACAACCCGGTATTCTCAAATTTACCAAAGGGAGCAGTTTCTC